>JANJGN010000033.1:9914839-10155040 GCA_026770705.1 Isurus oxyrinchus | reverse complement strand
GTTTCTCCTGAAAGACGGCGCCTCTCCGGACAGCGTGACCCCCCCTCCTCCCTCCGCCCCCCCTCCCTCCTCCCTCCCTCCTCCCTCCCCTCCTCCTCCCTCCCTCCCTCCTCAGGCCTCGCTTCCTGCCTCCATTTTGTCCTGTGCTGCCTTCAGCTGTTTGCTTGGGAAGAAGTGACGATGGAAACGCCTGGTCTAAACCGGGCCGAGGGGTTGGGGGTGTGGGGCGCGGGGGGGCGGGGGAGAGAGTGCGGCCTTGTACGATTTGCAATTGCCAAAAAACACACACACACGTTTGTGAGCTTGTTAGTGGGACCATTTCTTTGTGGAAGATCTGAGGAGAAGCTCCGCTTCGCCCAGCCAGAGACAACCCAACCTCCGTGAAAGCTACTCGACTCTTCGCCGGAGCCTGAGAGAAAGGGGGCGGGAATGGGGGGCGGGAATGGGGGCCCCCTCCCCCCTCCCCTCCTCCCCTCCTCTCCCTTCCCCCCCCCCCCCCCCCCGAGATGTTGCCGCGTCTGGAACCCCTGGGGCCTTACCCCCTCCCCTTTGAACGCCCCTCAAAGTTAGCTCATGTCAGAGGGCGAGGCCAGCGTTGGTGGCCCCATCCCCCCTCCCCCCCCCCCTGCCCCCTCGGGGAGGCGCTGCAGTCCCCGTGCCGCCGGTGCACCCGCGGCGCTGTTAGGGCGGGGGTTCCGGGATCTTTGACACGGCGAAGGAATGGCCGATCCGTTTCCAAATCCGGATGGCGAGTGTGCGGCTGGGGGGCGGGGGGTGGGGGTGGGGGGGGTGGTGAGGGAGGTAGTGGGGGGGTGGGGCTGGGGGGGTGGCGGGCCTGAAAGTGATGGCATTCGGGGATAAGCCTGGTTTAGTGAGGGGGGCTGGGGGCGGGGGTGGGGGGGTGGTGAGGCTGGGGGGGGGGTGAGAGGGGGGTGGGGGTGGCAGGGAGTGGAGGGGGGGTGTCTGAAAGTGATGGCATTCGGGGATAAGCCTGGTTTAGTTAGGGGGTGGGTGTGGGGGGTGGGGGTGGTGAGGGGGGGGCGGGGGGGGGTGGGGGTGGGGGGGGGATGCAGGGGGGGTGGGGGGGGGGAGGCTGGGGGGATGGGGAGGCGGGGGGGTGGGGTGGTGGGGGTGGCGGGTCTGAAAGTGATGGCATTCGGGGATAAGCCTGGTTTAGTTAGGGGGGTGGGTGTGGGGGGGTGGGGGTGGTGAGGGGGGGCGGGGGGGGTGGGGGTGGGGGGGGGATGCAGGGGGGGTGGGGGGGGGAGGCTGGGGGGATGGGGAGGCGGGGGGGTGGGGTGTGGGGGGTGGCGGGTCTGAAAGTGATGGCATTCGGGGATAAGCCTGGTTTAGTGAGGGGGGTGGGGCTGGGGGGGGGAGGCGGGGGGGGGGGGTGTGGTGGTGAGGGGGGGGGGGGGGGTGGGGGTGGGGGTGGGGGGGGGGTGAGGGGGGGGCGGGCCTGAAAGTGATGGCATTCGGGGATAAGCCCGGTTTTGCGACACGTTCCTTAAAATCTCTTTAAACTTTCAAAACGTCTTGTCCAAAGTTTCCCGCTGTAAAGTTTCTTTTTTTAAAACGGGAAGGTTGGCAGTGGTTCTAACTTGAGAGTGATTCGTGCTGTATAGTTTGTGTATATATAAATAATCTGTATTTAAAACTTAAAAAAAAAAGCAGCAACGTTTTTTGTCGTGAAGCCTTTGGGCCTCGGCCTGGGGCCTCGTTCTGTCTGTGGCCATGGAAACGGTTCCCGGTGTGATTGCGTAGGGAGAGAGAGAGAGAGAGTGTCGCTGTTTATGTTAGCGGGGAGTTGTCAGTGGGGAGGGGGGGGGGGCAGATTGAGGGAAGGAGGAGGGGGGCAGATTGAGGGGGAGGAGGAGGGGGGTCAGATTGAGGGGAGGAGGAGGGGGGCAGATTGAGGGGAGGGAGGGGGGCAGATTGAGGGGAGGGGAGGGAGGGGGGCAGATTGAGGGGGGGCAGATTGAGGGGAGTGAGGGGGGGCAGATTGAGGGGAGTGAGGGGGCAGATTGAGGGGAGTGAGGGGGGCAGATTGAGGGGAGTGAGGGGGGCAGATTGAGGGGAGTGAGGGGGCAGATTAAGGGGAGTGAGGGGGGCAGATTGAGGGGGAGGGGGGCAGATTGAGGGGAGGGGGGCAGATTGAGGGGAGGAGGAGGGGGGGCAGATTGAGGGGCGGGGGAGGGAGGGGGGCAGATTGAGGGGAGAAGGAGGGGGGCAGATTGAGGGAGGGGGCAGATTGAGGGGAGGAGGAGGGGGGCAGATTGAGGGGGAGGAGGAGGGGGTCAGATTGAGGGAAGGGAGGGGGTCAGATTGAGGGAAGGGAGGGGGTCAGATTGAGGGAAGGGAGGGGGGCAGATTGAGGGGAGGTGAGGGGGGCAGATTGAGGGGAGGGGGGGGCAGATTGAGGGGAGGGGGGCAGATTGAGGGGAGGGAGGGGGGACAGATTGAGGGGAGGGGGGGTATTGTCCCCCTCCTTGGCCTCCTTCCCACTGGCGCGTTCCACAGACGCGGAGGGGACGCAGAGCCACACTTTGGCTTTGGGCCCAGGATAAAAGTTGTAGCTTCCGGCCCCCCCCCCCTCCCCCGCCGCCCTTGGATCCGCCCGTAGGCGGCGCCTGGGAGATGCAGAGTGGGCCTGGTCCGCAAATCTCAAGCGTGTGGACCGTGTCCCGCCCTGTCCCACCCACCGTTGCCCCCTCGAAGAGGGCCCCAGCCTTTGGGCGGTGTGCTGGGAGTGCGGCCGAGCGCAGGGTGGGGGAGCGCCGCCCTGTCCACGGTGGGTTGCTGTCCTCCGCTTGGAACTTGCCTCCCCGCCGCGACCAGCCGTCAGGAGCCGTTTGGAAACGTCGGGGTGGGGGTGGGGTAGGGTGGGGTAGGGTGGGGGGTCGGGGGGGGGGGGGGGGCGACGTTTCCGGCACCTGGACCGCGGTGCCCGGCCGGAATCGGGCAGCTGGGCAGGTCCTGAGCCGGACCGTGGCGAGTGGCGGCCGCTCCTGCAGCCTGGCTTGAGGAGGGGGAGGGGGAGGGGGAGTTTAAGCTGGCTCTGTGCTCCCCTCAGGGGAGGGTGCTACCTCACCTCTGTTTGCAATGTTCGGCCTCCAAGGGGAGGGGGAGGTTGGTGGGAGGAGCACGAGGCTCTGCATTGCAGCCAATTTGATGAAATGAACTGTGTGTTGTGTGTACACATGCGTGTGCATGCATGTGTATGCGAGTGTGTGTTGTGTGCATGCGTGTGTGAGCGAGCGTGTGTGTGTGTATGTGCGTGTGTGCGCGAGCGTGTGTGCATGTGTGCGAGCGAGCGTGTGTGTGTGCATGCAGGTGTATGTGCGAGTGAGTGTGTTGTGTGCATGCATGTGGTGTGCGTGTGTGCAAGCGAGCGTGTGTTGTGTGCATGCATGTGTGCGTGTGCATGCATGTGTGTGCGAGTTTAGTGTGTTGTGTGCATGCGTGTGTGAGCGTGTGTGTGTGTGCATGTGTGTGTGTGTGAGCGTGTGTGTGAGCAAGCGTATGTGTGTGCGTGCGAGTGAGCGTGTGTGTGAGCGTGTGTTGTGCACACGTGAGTGTGTGTGTGTGTGTGTGAGTGAGTGAGTGAGTGTGAGAGACTTGACTGAACGCGTGGAGATTTTTCCTCCCGGTATTTGTGAGATTGTCGGTGCTTCTCCCACTCTAGCTTTTCCCGGAGGTTTGTCCCTCACTCTCTCCTCTTTCCACACCCCCACACCCCCCCCCCCCCCCACCCCCCGCCCACCGCCCCCCCCCCCCCCCCCAGTCCGTCCATCCTCACTCCTAACCCCCACTGTCCCGCCCCTGCTTTCCCTGTAGCCTGGGCTAGGAGTTGTTGCGTAAACCCTGGTGTAAGTATTTGTTCTTGTGCCATTTATAAATAAGCCGACCCACGTTTCTTCCCCCCGATCACCCTCCCTGACCTTTGTCAAAATGTCTACGCTGACGTTTTTTTTTTTTGCAGAGCTGATGGACACAGGAGCTTTTCTGCGGGAGAAGTGACATGGGAGGGGGTGGGGGGTGGGGTGCGTTTCAAAATAAACAGTTAAATGATAGCCACTTAACCCTTTCAGTGCCAAACCTCCACAGCCGATTTCATAGCCGCGTAACCTTAAAAGGAGAGCGGGGGTGGGGGGTGGGGGTAGGCGGGGCGAGGGTTTTGGGGAGCAGGACCGAGAATGATGAGGCTGGAACTTTGGGTCAAGTTTAACTTGCGCATCGTAAAACCGGAAGGATCGGTGGGGGTGGGGGGGAGGGAGGGAGGAGGGGGAGGGGTGGTGGGGTCTGAGGCAGCAGTGGAGCTTGGACTGCGCGCAAGTCATTTCAATCCGGAGAGGGGGTCTGATTGCTGCTGCTTTTTTTTTAGAAAACACCCCCCTTCCCCCCCTCCCCCCCCCCCCCCCGTTTAAATGCCCCCCCCCCCCACCCCCCCTCCCCCTCCTCCGCTCCACTGTAAGGAGCAACTTTCCCTGGTGCTTATCCAGGACACTCGCCTGTTTTGGAATTTGCCCCATCGATTTATTTCAGGGGAAAGGTCGGAGCGATTCCCAAATAAATTCTCTTCTTTAATTCCACACGCCAACTCTCCCCCCCCCTCACCCCCCTTCCCCACCCTCCTGGCTGAGATCATCGGACGGAAGAATGTCCCCTGAATAGGAATCAGCTCCCCTCGCACAGGTGGAGGGCCATTAACCTCCTTGTCCAGTCTCCCCCAGAGTTGAGCGTCTGCCCGGGCAGAAAACCCCACCCCCCCCCCGACACTTGGGCCCTTTCAACAGAAATCAAACTCCCCCCACCCACCCCTCATTTCAAAAACGAACCCCGTTCCTTGCCTGCCCCAAACACCCACCTCTCCGTGTGGGCTGGATCTCCCCCCCCCACCACCACCATCCACCCCCCCCCCCCCCCCCCCCCACCACCACCACCACCAACCCCCACCACCACCACCACGGGCGACGCAGCCGGCAGTATGACTCCGGTCGACTTCGCGATAATGAAGGCGGGGCTGTGGGGTGCGGCTCCTGAGCTGGTTAAAACCTCCCCCTCCCCCCGCCATCGACAGCTGCAGAGGGCCGAAACTCCGGGAACCGAGCCCTCCTCCCGATGGGTGTTGACCTTGCCCGGTTGGGGCTTGAATGGGAAATGACCTCCTCTCTGATGCGATGGGTGCAAAGTTGGTGAGGGCAAATTGAGAGAGAGAGAGAGAGGTGGGGGGGGGGGCAACAGAAGTGTTCTGATTTTGCCGTGTGTTAGACCTGTTCAGCCTCCTCTCTGCGGGAGGCTCTGGATGACTAGGGAGCGGGCACACCATCTCCACAGAGTTGACGCCCGTCACGGGAACTGAGGCCAAGTAGAAGCTCGCTCGCACAAGAGCTTCAGTCGTGCTGACTTGTGACGGCTACATTTTTTGATCACTAACCAGTGCAAAGGCCCCTTGTTTTACAAAAATTGCAAGGAGAGCAAGAGAGAGAGAGAGGGGGGGTGGTTGGGAAGGGAAGGGAGATGTCAGAAGGGGAGCAAAGAGGAGAGTTAGGGAGGGGGAAACCAGAGAGTAGGATCCAGACGGTTCAAAGCTGGGGCTGGGGGCAGTGGGGATGGGGGTAGGGAGCGAGGGTGGCAAGAATGCCCAACGTAATTGGGGGGGTGGGCAGGGGGGGGGTTGGATGGGGTGTGGATTGGAGCAGCTGCAGAGTGAGAGTGGGCATGTTTGAGGGGACGGGGTGGGGGATGGGGGAAACTGGGATGAGGGGCCGGGTGGAGTTAAATTTGTCAGCGTACAGGTGAATGACACCTGTCCGGGGGCGGTGGGCGGTGGGAGCGACTCAGGCTGCGAGTGATGCCGAACAAGCTGTGGTTGAAGCCACATTGTGAAGTTATTGCCAGGTAAACAATTCGTTCTTGTCAGAGGGTGACCTCTGCGAAGAGTTTGTTTGCGGAGATGTGTTTATATGTATAATTTGAGCTTCATAATGAATGAATGGTTTGCCTTTTGTCTTTTGCCAACATCGATATTGTGTTTTCAGGGTAATCTTGGGCATTGCAATCAGGGTGAAGTTAATATTGTATTCCTATCAATGTTTAATATGTCCTCTGAGAAATGTTTGAAATTCAATGCATTTATTATTAAACTGGTGCATTCACTGCAAATTGACGCCCCTCGTTCTTTTCCCTGAAGATGATGCGAGACTTGCATTCCTCTAGCGCCTTTCGCACCCTCAGGACTTCCCAAGGCGCTTTCCCAGCCGAGGGAACGCTTTGTTTTATGAAGCGTGGTCACGGCTGTGTTGTAGGGAACGCGTTCGTTAATCGATCCGGTTCGGTGTTGCCGCTCGGTTTGCAGCAGCGTTCGAGATTGAGGACTGTGAAACATGATTGTCCACGTGGTACTCAACAAGAATCATCGACAAGTCACTGGTGATGCCTGAATCTTTTATTGAGCTAGCAAGGTGCAAGTACATTGTCGCCCCCATTGGTACAGCAACCAACTGGAGTCCAGCTTCACTCAGCCCAACCCAACCGACAGCCTTGGAATTCAACACAACTCATCCCATGGAAACACAACTGATCTGAGCTCAAATCACAGCTTTGAGTCTAATCCCAAGAGCTTCCTCAACCCTTCACACCAGGAGGTTTCCCCCCCACCCTCATGGTTTCTTTCACTGTGTTAGTTTCTTCCTGTCGCACAAAGATGATGATTATTTTCCAACGGGCGCTAATATTCTCTCGGTAAATGATTTCAAGATGGTTTGTTTGAAAAATCAGGGCCGGTCACTCCAAAATCACTCCAAACTCTTGAGATGTGTGAGAGGCAACGCAACACTAATTGTACCCCAGCTAATTATGGCTGGAAGAGATCATCTCAATTTTTATCTAAATATATTTTAACCAATGCACTAATCGTGGAGGGCACATCTCCAGATAATGACGTTGCTTGATGGATAATCATTCTCCAAGGATCTCCAGTCAGAGAACCAGGAAGACCTCTCTCCCGAGGGGAGGCATCATTTGTGGTTCTTACAACGTTCACCAACAAACGGCTGGTCCACTGTGGTGGGCTGCGGTTGTTACTGGAGCCTCTGCTGATCCAAGGGTGAAGAGATGTCCCTTTTTGAGCAGCTACTGATTGCACGTGAGGTGGAGAATGAGCAGAATCGACGATCACGTCTGTTAGGGATCCAATCCTGAAAGTGTCTCCGAAAAAGCGGGGAAGAAATATCGTCGTGCTTCGTTGTTTAACATCAACTGGCCGAGAAACAAGGACTCAGGTGGATGAGAGGCAAATGCAGTTTGTTGTGAATAAAGTATGATGCAGGAAAATAACAACACACAATTATAATCAAAACTATCAGTTCATGGCAGATTAATTTGCAGATGAGACAAAGATAGGTAGGAAAGTGTGTTGTGAAGAGGACATGAGGAGGTTGCAGTTGGATATGGATAGGTTGAGTGAGTGAGCAAAGATCTGGCAAATGGAGTTTAATGTGGGGAAAATGTGATATTCACTTTGGCAGGAAGAACAAAAAAGCAGAGGATTACTTAAATGGAGAACGGTTGCATAATCCTGAGGTGCAGAGGGATCTGGGTGTTATAGTGCACGAGTCACAAAAAGTTAGTATGCAGGTACAGAAAGTAATTAAGAAGGTTAGTGGAATGCTATCCTTTATTACGAGAGGGATTGAACATAAAAGTAAGGATGTTATGCTTCAGTTATACAGGGCGTTGGTGAGACCACACCTCGAATACCGTGTGCAGTTTGGGTCTCCTTATTTAAGGAAGGATGTGAATGCATTGGAGGCGGTTCAGAGATGGTTTACTAGATTGATACCTGGAATGAGCGGGTTGTCTTATGAGGAAGGGCTGCTCAGAATGCCAGTCCACATTCCAGATCAGCCGTTAATGCTTCTGCTCTGAGCGATGATCAAAAGGTTTGATAGTTTCTCTGCGTTGACCCTATCTCCTGTGGCTGGTTGGGGTGTCGGGGGGAGGAGGGGGGGGGGGGGGGGTGGTGGTGTGGAGTCTAGAACAAGGGGGAATAATCTTAATATTAGAACCAGGTTATTCAAGGCTATGTCAGGAAGCATTTCTTCACACGGGGGGGGAGGAGAAATCTGGAATTCTATTCCCCAGAAAGCTGTTGAGGTTGGGGGTGGGGTTGGGGGGGCCAATTAAAATGTTGAAACCGGTTGATAGGGTTTTTGTTAGACAGGGGACGTAAAGGGGGCTGATTGTTAGAGAGCTCTCCATGATCAAATTGATGGGGAAGCAGGCTCGAGGGGCTGAGAGGCCTCCTCCTGCTCATATGTCCCTATGTCAACGCTCCCTATATAAATATGCTTCGATAGCACATTAACTAACAACATTATGTTGAAAGCTGAACTCTTTTCATTAGTAACAGCTTCCATTGTGTGGAGTTGGGCCTTGATAATCCCACTTGCAGCCTGGACGAGTACAGGGGGCGTAGTTCAGGTACCCATTGCAGAAGCCTCCGGCTCATGAGGCCCATTGTCTCCACTGTCAGTGGAAATCAGGCGGGGTCTTTACCGCTGGCCCTGAGCAGGGAGTGGAAACCTCTGCCATGTTTGCCTTGGTTGGGCCCTCACACTGTCCTCGTTCACCTTGGTCTGGTTTCCTGGGCCTACCTTTCTCTATATTCCCCAGCTAGCCTGCAAAACCTCTTCAAGATCCCCTTTCAAGGTGGGGGGAAGCCCTGGGGTTGAGGGGTGGGGGGGGGTAAATTTTTCTCAGCTGCACCCGTGTGTTCATTTTAGGCCCTTGGAATCCATCCCATGGAATTCACCGGAGTAAAGCTCTGGAATGGCTTTATAATGGGTGAGAGGGGTCCACTCTGCCATGTTACCGTCCAAGTGACGAAGGTGAATATTCATCTTCCCCCCCCCCCCACCCCCCCAAAACCCCAAATCTGTCCACAATTTCCTCCTGTCCAAGGACAAATGGAAGTCTCACCGTTCAAAGCTGGATATGGTATTCAGGATGTGCTCATTGCTTTTCGAATGTCGCTGTCGCTGGGCATCTCCGGCAAGGGTGGCATTCATTGCCCATTGCTAGTTGCCTGTATACAACTGATGGGCTTTGTGGACCAATTCGAGTCCATTTAAGTGTCAACCACTGTCCCATAGAGGCTGGAGAGCAGGTTAAGACAGCAGGTTTCCGTCAAATTTTGTCTGATTCTCGTTAATCTTGGGGGCATCCTTACCATGCTAAAGGCACTACATAAATGCAAATTGTAGTGGGTTGTAACCAACCAACGGTCTGGGCTACTGCTGCCTTCCTCTCTCACAGTGTTAGTCGTAGCTCAATTGCCTCTGAGCCCTCAAGGTTCTGGGTTCAAGACCCACTTCCAGGCTGAGTGCAAAAATCTCGGCTGGCGCTCATGGCGCAGCACTGAGGGAGTGCTGCATTGTCTTGAGGTGCCGCTTTTCAGGTTAGACGTTAAACCGAGTTCCCAGCTTCCTGCCCTTGAAGAAGAGCAGAGAGGTTATCCCCAGTGTCCTGGACAACATTTCCCCCTCAATCCACATTAGACAAACATAGAAACTAGGAGCAGGAGGAGGCCATTCGGCCCTTCGAGCCTGCTCCCCCATTCATTATGATCATGGCTGATCATCCAACTCAATAGCCTGCTTCTGCTTTGTCCCCATACCCTTTGATCCCTTTTGCCCCTAGAGCTTTATCTAACTCCTTCTTGAAAACATACAATGTTTTGGTCTCAACTACTTTCTGTGATAACGAATTCCACAGGCTCACCACTCTCTGGGTGAAGAAATTTCTCCTCATCTCAGTCCTAAATGGTCTACCCCATATCCTCAGACTGTGACCCCTGGTTCTGAACTCCCCCACCATCAGGAACATCCTTCCTGCATCTACCCTGTCTAGTCCTGTTAGAATTTTATAGGTTTCTATGAGATCCCTCCTCATTCTTCTGAACTCCAGCGAATATAATCCTAACCGACTCAATCTCTCCTCATATGTCAGTCCAATCATCCCAGGAATCAGTCGGGTAAACCTTTGCTGCACTCCCTCTATAGCAAGCACATCCTTTCTCAGATAAGGAAACCAGAACAGCACACAATATTCCAGGTGTGGTCCCACCAAGGCCCTGTACAATTGCAGCAAGACAGCCCTGTTCCTGTATTCGAATCCTCTGGCTATGAAGGCCAACATACCATTTGCCTTCTTTACCGCCTGCTGGACCTGCATGCTTACCTTCAGTGACTGGTGTACAAGGACATACAGGTCTCGTTGCACATTCCCCTCTCAATTTATAGCCATTCAGATAATAATCTGCCTTCCTGTTTTTGCTACCAAAATGGATAACCTCACATTTATCCACATTATACTGCATCTCCCATACATTTGCTCACTCACTCAGCTTGTCCAAATCACACTGAAGCATCTCTGCATCCTCCTCACAGCTCACCCTCCCACCCAGCTTTGTGTCATCTGCAAATTTGGAGATATTACATTTAATCCCCTCATCTAAATCATTAATATATATTGTGAATAACTGGGGTCCCAGCACCAATCCCTTCGGTACCCCACTAGTCACTGCCTGCCATTCGGAAAAAGACCAGTTTATTCCTACTCTGTTTCCTGTCTGCCAACCAGTTTTCCATCCATCTCAATACACTAACCCCAAATCCCATGCGCTTTAATTTTACACGCCAACCTCTTATGTGGGACTTTGTCGAAAGCATTCTGAAAGTCCACTGGCACCCCCCTCATCAACTATACTCATTACATCCTCAAAAAAATTCCAGTAGATTTGTCAAGCATGATTTCCCTTTCATAAATCCATGCTGCCTCTGTCCGATTCTGCCACTGTTTTCCACGTGCTCCGCTATTAAATCTTTTATAATGGACTCTAGAATTCTCCCCACTATCGGCATCACGCTGACTGGTCTATAATTCCCTGTTTTCTCTCTGCCTCCCTTTTTAAATATGGGGTTACATTAGCTACCCTCCAATCTGTAGGAACTGTTCCAGAGTCTATAGAATCTCGGAAGATGACCACCAATGCATCTACAATTTCTCGGGCCACTTCCTTAAATACTCTGGGATGTAGATTATCAGGCCCGCGGGATTTATCGGCCTTCAATCCCAACAATTCTTCCAACACCATCTCCCTAGTAATACTGATTTCTTTTGGTCCCTCCCTCTCGCTTTTTTTTAAAAAAAAACAAAAGCAGCTGAGCTAGACACTGCCATGTTGCTGTGCGTGGGATCTTGCTGTGCGCCAATTGGCTCCCACGTTCCCAAATCCTCCCACATTACGACTTTGCAAAGCAATTCTTTGCCTGTAAATGCTTCAAGACATCCAGCGGTCGTGTAATTGGCTATATCTTTCTTATTTATATTATGAAATAAATAATTTACCTTGTGATGCACAATCCTTAAAAATATTCACTTACCCCCCCCCCACCCCCACCCGCCCAACACCGGGAAGGAAAGTAGCTACCACTTGTCGTGCCTGCATTTCCATGGTAACACAACAGAGGGCAGCAACGGTCAGTGTTGTGTTTGCAGAAGGACCCAACGTTGTTAAGGCAAGACAAATTAGCCTAAATTCTCAAAAATTGCACATATATGAGCTTGCACTCCTGTGGAGGGGTGATCAGAGTCGGCTTGCCATTCTGCTCCTACCTGAAAACCCAGCCGCTTCTTTCTTGAGTACAGGAGCAGGGCTGTCTTGCTGCAATTGTACAGGGCCTTGGTGAGACCACACCTGGAATATTGTGTGCAGTTTTGGTCTCCTTATCTGAGGAAGGGTGTTCTCGCTATAGAGGGAGTGCAGCGAAGATTTACCCGACTGATTCCTGGGATGGCGGGACTGACATATGAGGAGAGATTGAGTCGAATAGAATTATATTCACTGGAGTTCAGGAGAATGATGGGGGATCTATAAAATTCTAGAAACCTATAAAATTCTAACAGGACTAGACAGGGTAGATGCAGGAAGGATGTTCCCGATGGTGCGGGAGTCCAGAACCAGGGGTCACAGTCTGAGGATACGGGGTAGACCATTTAGGACTGAGATGAGGAGAAATTTCTTCACCCAGACAGTGGTGAGCCTGTGGAATTCGCTACCACAGAAAGTAGTTGAGACCAAAACGTTGTATGTTTTTGAGAAGGAGTTAGATATAGCTCTAGGGGCAAAAGGGATCATTGGATATGGGGAGAAAGCGGGAGCAGGCTGTTGAGTTGGATGATCAGCCATGATCATAATGAATGACGGAGCAGGCTCGAAGGGCTGAATGGCCTCCTCCTGCTCCTAGTTTCTGTGTTTCTATGTAACAGCAATGATAAAGATTATTGGACATTGAGGCAGGACTGAAAAGAAATTGAGAAAACGTGGTCAGAGGTGAATGGGGCAGAATGAGAGAGAGCGAGCTCTGCCAAGTAGGAGCCTGTTCCTATTAAGTTCCCAACCTCCCTTCACTTCCAAGTTATCTTGTGCGTCTGGAGAGGTTAATATATAAGAGCCCAGAGGGGCAAATCAGCAAACTAGAGATTAATTAGCCTAAATGCAGTTGTTGGCAAACTCATATAGTTAAAAATGCGGTGAGAAGAATGGAAAGTCAGAAGTTATCCTGGAACAGTCAACATGCACGTGTTAGAGACAAGTCCAGCTTAGTAGACCCGAACAAGGGGCACACGGACTCGAGACGTTAACTCTGTTTCTGTCTCTCCACAGACACTGTCAAACCTGCTGAGCTTTTCCCGCATTTTCTGATTTTGTCTCAGATGTTCCAGCATCTGCAGTATTTTGCTTTTATCGAGCTTGCTAGTAATGTTTTTAAAGAGGCCAATTGGATCAAGAGATTGCAGTCGCTGTTTTTTAAGTAGGGATTGTCATGAAAGCAAATGTAATAGCGTGGTAGCTCTGTTGCTGGGCTAGTAATCCAGAGGCCGGGACTAATGATCGAGAAAACAGGAGTTGAAATCCCACCACAGCATCTGGGGGAGTTTCGATCCAGTTAATTAAATCATTTTTAAAAATTAATTCGTGGAGATGTGGGCTTCACTGGCTGGGCCCAGCATTTATTGCCCATCCTTAATTGCCCCTTGAGAAGGTGGTGGTGAGCTGCCTTCTTGAGCCGCTGCAGTCCCTGTGGTGTAGGTACACCCACCGTGCTGTTACAGAGGGAGTTCCAGGATTTTGACCCAGTGACAGTGAAGGAACGGTGATATATTTCCAAGTCAGGTTGGTGAGTGGCTCGGAGGGGAACTTCCAGGTGGTGGTATAAAAATAGTAAATGGTGGTAAACTCAGCAGTCTGACAGTATCTGTGGAGAGACAAACACGAGTTAACGTTTCGAGTCCATATGACCCTCCTTCAGAGATGAAGAGAGGTAGAAATGTGATGAAATTTATACTGTGTAAGGGGGGTGGGGCAGGTGGAGCTAGATAGAAGGCCAGCGACAGGTGGGGGTTAAGGAGAGATTGAGAAAGACGTCATGGATGAAAAGACAAAGAGAATGTTAATGGTGGTGGTAAAGACTAAAGGAGACAGTGGCATAAAGGTAAGAAAGCAGAATGTGATAATAGCAGAACAAGGGTCAGCACTCTGAAAGAACATGGAACTAATAACAGATGGCCATTTTCAGGGTGAGGAAAAGGTTAGAAAAAGGGATTAAAAAGGGGATAAAACAATAACAATGAAAATAAGTGGGTAAAAAATAAATATAACAAAAGGGGGTGGGGATGGTGGACAGAGTTCAGGGTCTGAAGTTGTTGAACTCAATGTTAAGTCCGGAAGGCTGTAAATTGCCTAATCGGAGGATGAGGTCATGAATGGTGCTGAACATTGTGCAATCGTCAATGAACATCCCCACTTCTGACCTTATGATGGAAGGAAGGTCATTGACGAAGCAGCTGAAGGTGGTTGGGCCGAGGACACTACCCTGAGGAACTCCTGCAGTGATATCCTGGAGCTGAGATGACTGACCTCCAACAACCACAACCATCTCCCTTTGTGCTGAAGTCTGGTATCTGTGTTGCTGGGGACCTCCGGAGGAGGCCGAGATGAATCATCCAATCTGCATTGCTGGCTGAAGATTGTAGCAAATGCTTCAGCCTTATCTTTTGTACAGATGTGCTGGACTCCTCCATCATTGAGGATGGGGATATTTGTGGAGCCATCAGTGAGTTGTTTAATTGTCCACCACTATTCACGACTGAATGTGGCAGGACTGCAGAGCTTAGATCTGATCCATTAGTTGCAGAATCACTTAGATCTGTCGATCACTTGCTGCTTATGCTGTTTAGCACACAAGTAGTCCTGGCTTATAGCTTCACCAGGTTGACACCTCATTTTTGGGTGTGCCTGGTGCTGCTCCTGGCATGTCCTCCTGCACTCTTCATTGAGCCATGGGTGGGTCCCCTTTCCTGGTGGTAATGGTCGAGTGGGGGAATATGCTGGGCGGTGAGATTGTGGTTGAGTAGATTCTCCTATTAACCAATCAAACTCCTATAATTCTGCAGATCTAGATTAAATCCCTTATTTCCTCTGAGGAAGTAACATCTCAGGTTTTCTAGTCTCTGTTCATCACTAACGCCTTTACATTGAGCACCCTCCCAAGCGCTTGACGCCTTTACTTAAGTGACAGAGCTCCGTCCAGAGGCTATGATCCACACTGGACACTCAGAGCTCAGTCCAGAGGGTGATGCAGCAAGAATGACCCTATTAAAATAAAAGACTGTCTAACATCAGTGAGTGAGTGGGACAGCACGTCTCTCCCTACCTGTCACAAGCTGAAAAGGAGAAGCAGACACAGGTACTTCACCATTGCGGTGAGCTCTTAGCCTCTCGGTGAGGTGTTTTGTACACTGCAGCCTCTGGGTTTATAGATGTTTTTTGACCAGCCTCTCAGACCCACCTGAACAGCTTTTGGCTCTTGTCTTGAGCAGGTCGCACTCTGTTCTCACCGTGAATCAGACTTCCTGAGAAGCGTGACCAAGAGTCAATCGACAGGTGCTGAAATGTCAGCCAAAACATAAGGCGTTAATCGCAGCCCTGAGGAACTGTGTTCACTTCCCCAGCATCCAGCGTGCCCTGTCCAACCAATCAGAATCCCAGGACGTATTGAACCGAGGCTCCCGTGTAAGACTGGAAACAACAGAGGGTCCGATTCTGTTGTGTGAGGAGCAGAGGGAGGTGGGTCTTGGCAGTCGTGGGGTAGGTCAGGAATTTGACAGAACATTGTTTACATGTGGGGGCACTTTACCAACCAAATCGTGATGGGGCAGTAAAAAACTCACCTCCCAAAATCAACAGATTCCAATTGGCCGTAAGGCTTTCTCCGTTAGGATTTCTATGTTCAGTGGAATCGAGAGGGAGGAATCAGTAAACCTTGTGCCTTTTAACCCATTTCAGGGAGGTATCTGTACACTGACCGGGGTCTCTTCATCCTTTTCTCTATGGGTGGTCTCTAGCTGCTGACTGGTGTCTCTCAGTTCCTCTCTCCCTCAGAGAGATATCTATGCGCGAGACCATAAGGTCCTAATAGGAAGAGGAGGAAGGCCATTCAGCCCCTCAAGCTTGTTCTGTCATTCAGTAAGATCGTGGCTGATCCGATTGTGGACTCCACTCCACTTTCCTACCTGTACCCCTATAACCCTTGACTCACGAGTAGAACAAAAATTCTGCCCAACTCAGCCTTGAATATATTTAGTGACCCAGTCTCCACTGCTCACTGGGGAAGAGAATTCCAAATGCTCATGACTGTCTAAGAGAATAAATTCCCCCTCATCTCCGACTTCAACGAGAGACCCCTTATTCTGAAACTGTGCCCTCTTATAAACCCATATTCTCATTCTTCTAGACCCCAATGAGAGTAGGCCCAGCCTGCTCAACCTTCCCTCAAAAGCCAAAAACTGTCTAACATCAATGAGCGAGTGGGACAGCACATCGCCCCCTAGCTGCCGTGACCCCTGCTATCAGGACAAAAAGGAGTAGCAGGCCCAGGTACTTCACGGTGCGGTGAGCTGTTAGACTCTACGAGAGGTGTTTCATGCAGTGAGGTCTCTGAGTTCATATACTTTTTTGACCAGCCTCTCAGACCCCTTTCTCTCAGGGAGATATCTATACACTGCTGTCTCTCAATACCTTCTCTCTTAGGGAGATATCTGGACACTGACTGGTGTCTCTGAGTCCCCACTCTCTCAGGGAGATATCTGTACACTGACTGGTGTCTCTCAGTCCCCTCTCTCTCAGGGAGAAATCTGTACACTGACTGTGTCTCTCAGTCCCCTCTCTCTCAGGGAGATATCTGGACACTGACTGGTGTCTCACAGTCTCTCTCTCTCAGGGAGATATCTGTACACCGACTGGTGTCTCTCAGTCCCCTCTATCTCGGAGATATCTGTACACTGACTGGTGTCTCTCAGTCCCCTCTCTCTCAGGGAGATATCTGTACACTGACTGTGTCTCTCAGTCTCCTCTCTCTCAGGGAGATATCTGGACACTGACTGGTGTCTCACAGTCCCTCTCTCTCAGGGAGATATCTGTACACCGACTGGTGTCTCTCAGTCCCCTCTCTCTCAGGGAGATATCTGTACACTGACTGGTGTCTCATAGTCCCCTCTCTCTCAGGGAGATATCTGGACACTGACTGGTGTCTCTCAGTCCCCTCTCTCTCAGGGAGATATCTGTACACTGAGTGGTGTCTCTCAGTCCCCTCTCTCTCAGGGAGATATCTGTACACCGACTGTGTCTCTCAGTCCCCTCTCTCTCAGGGAGATATCTGGACACTGACTGGTGTCTCACAGTCCCCTCTCTCTCAGGGAGATATCTGTACACTGACTGGTGTCTCACAGTCCCCTCTCTCTCAGGGAGATATCTGTACACTGACTGTTGTCTCTCAGTCCCCTCTCTCTCAGGGAGATATCTGTACACCGACTGGTGTCTCACAGTCCCCTCTCTCTCAGGGAGATATCTGTACACTGACTGGTGTCTCTCAGCCCCTCTCTCTCTCAGGGAGATATCTATACACTGAGTGGTGTCTCTCAGTCCCCTCTCTCTCAGGGAGATATCTGTACACTGACTGGTGTCTCTCAGTCCCCTCTCTCTCAGGGAGATATTGGGACACTGACTGGTGTCTCTCAGTCCCCTCTCTCTCAAGGAGATATCTATACACTGACTGCTCTCTCTCAGTCTCTCTCTCTCAGGGAGATATCTGTACACTGACTGGTGTCTCTCAG
Source organism: Isurus oxyrinchus (assembly GCA_026770705.1). NCBI lineage: Eukaryota > Metazoa > Chordata > Chondrichthyes > Lamniformes > Lamnidae > Isurus > Isurus oxyrinchus. Next base: position 10,137,802 of record JANJGN010000033.1, on the reverse strand, counting down.
TCCCCTCTCTCTCATGGAGATATCTGGACACTGACTGGTGTCTCTCAGTCCCCTCTCTCTCAGGGAGATATCTGTACACTGACTGGTCTCTCTCAGTCTCTCTCTCTCAGGGAGATATCTGTACACTGACTGGTGTCGCTCAGTCCCCTCTCTCTCAGGGAGATATCTATACACTGACTGGTCTCTCTCAGTCTCTCTCTCTCAGGGAGATATCTGTACATTGACTGGTGTCGCTCAGTCCCCTCTCTCTCAGGGAGATATCTGTACACTGACTGGTGTCTCTCAGTCCCCTCTCTCTCAGGGAGATATCTGTACACTGGTATCTCTCAGTCCCCTCTCTCTCAGGGAGATATCTGTACACTGACTGGTGTCTCTCTGCCCCTCTCTCTCAGGGAGATATCTGGACACTGACTGGTGTCTCTCAGTCTCCCTCTCTCTCGGAGATATCTGGACACTGACTGCTGTCTCTCAGTCCCTCTCTCTCAGGGAGATATCTGGACACTGACTGGTGTCTCTCAGTCTCCCTCTCTCTCTCAGGGAGATGTCTGTACACTGATTGGTGTCTCTCAGTCTCTCTCTCTCAGGGAGATGTCTTTACACTGACTGGTGTCTCTCAGTCCCCTCTCAGGGAGATATCTGTACACTGTCTGGTGTCTCTCGGTCCCTTTCTTTCAGGGAGATATCTGTACACTGTTGTCTCTCAGGCCCCTCTCTCTCAGGGAGATATCTGTACACTGACTGGTGTCTCTCAGTCCCCTCTCTCTTGGGGAGATATCTGTACACTGACTGGTGTCTCTCAGTCCCCTCTCTCTCAGGGAGTTATCTGTACACTGACTGGTGTCTCTCAGTCCCCTCTCTCTCAGGGAGATATCTGTACACTGACTGGTGTCTCACAGTCCCTCTCTCTCAGGGAGATATCTGTACACTGACTGGTGCCTCTCTGTCCCTCTCTCTCAGGGAGATATCTGTACCCTGACTGGTGTCTCTCAGTCCCCTCTCTCTCAGGGGGATATCTGTACACTGACTGGTGTCTCACAGTCCCTCTCTCTCAGGGAGATATCTGTACACTGACTGGTGTCTCACAGTCCCTCTCTCTCAGGGAGATATCTGTACACTGACTGGTGCCTCTCTGTCCCCTCTCTCTCTCAGGGAGATATCTGTACACTGACTGGTGTCTCTCAGTCCCTTCTCTCTCAGGGAGATATCTGTACACTGACTGGTGTCTCACAGTCCCTCTCTCTCTCAGGGAGATATCTGTACACTGACTGGTGCCTCTCTGTCCCCTCTCTCTCTCAGGGAGATATCTGTACACTGACTGGTGTCTCTCAGTCCCCTCTCTCTCAGGGAGATATCTGTACACTGAGTGGTGTCTCTCAGTCCCCTCTCTCTCAGGGAGATATCTGTACACTGACTGGTGTCTCACAGTCCCTCTCTCTCTCAGGGAGATATCTGTACACTGACTGGTGCCTCTCTGTCCCTCTCTCTCAGGGAGATATCTGTACCCTGACTGGTGTCTCTCAGTCTCCCTCTGAGAGGTCTCCCGCTGGAACATTTTAGACTGTTTTTCACTTCCTCCTTCTCTCCCCAGACAATGGTCTGAATCTCCAGCCTGGTGGGTAGGTTCGATGGACAGGCCTGGTAGCGGGGTCAGGGGGTGGGTGGGGGGGGGGGTGCGGTGGAAACGGACTGCTGACCATGCCCAGCCCTGGACTGCATGCTCGCCAGCAGGAAAGGTGCGCTGAAACGCTCAGTGCCAGGGGGATTGGGGGGCAGATAAAGGCCTGGCGATAATGTTTCCATGGGTGTGGCAAACGCTGAGAGAAAGTCCCTTGAGGGGCACATGGAGAACCATGAAATAAAGTTCTGAAAATCAGGAATAAAACAACCAAGCATCGCCATCAAGCACCTGAACATTTAGGTGATTAAAAATGTTGTCCGTAGATTTTCTTAAAATTTGATTTAATAATGGAAACTTCATCCTGCCCTTGGATGAGGTTTCATGAAAAAAAAGGCAAAGTCCGGCTGGCCGATTCACCTGTCCACCAGCCGCAAGGCTGGACAGACCACGAAAAATCCGAGTCCATTGTGCCATTACGTCTTCCCTCATTCCCACTCTTGTCCCAGGAATCCTCCCCTTCCCTCCAGCTCACAATCAGATCCCGAATAAAACTCCTTCAACGCTGCACGTTCTTTTGCAAAGTGTTTTCCTCGATGGGGATTACAGTCCTTTCTGTTTCCCCTCATTCTCCCAGGGGGTTGCGAGTCTGGTGTGGGCTGGGATGGGGGAATGCTTGAGTGCGGTGATGTGTTGGGCACCATAGCTACTCCGGGTCAGACAGGCTCAATGCGCCAGTCACCTTTACCCCAGCCTTTCTCCTCTCGCTCCTAGTAAGTTCTGTCCTTTTGGAGACATTGTCCCTTTTCAATTTGATATTGTTAAACGACAAATCGTTTGCTTCGAGTCCCAGATTTGATTTTCCGGTTTGATTTCCTTCTTCAAGGATCCGCTACCTCAGCAATTGGCATGCCCGTTCCTCCCTCGTCCACACTTATCCCAACAAACATTCATCCCAGCCATGATAACATCGCAGATCAAGGGCCTAAGAACACAATGAAGAGAGACAAACTATTCTCTGATAATCTCTCAAATATCAAGGAAAGATTACAAGGTTCAGGGCATTCACATTCAGTCAGGGCCTTTATATGTTTCCTCCTTTGCCAAGGTGCACCTGGCAATGTGGCACATTGTGAGTGCTGCCTGGTACAGTGGGAAGGGGGGGGGGGGGTGCGGATGTGTAGCGAGTTTGAGAGAAACAGGTGAGTTTGGACCTATGGTTCCCAAAGCTCTTCACCACTGAGGCTTTTCCTCACCTCAAGCCTGGCTCTGTTGTAGATGAATCGACGGCAGTTGATTGGTCGACAGCTCCTTGTACAACACCAATGGCAGGACAGCAGACGGTGAACCAGATGGACCTTGGTCTGTTTACATCCAGGAATTCCCCTGTGAAAAGAGGAGTGGAGGTTCCTGAAGGAAGAAACAGCCCAGCACTGACGGTCAAAGTCCCAGCAACTGGGAGTTCTCTATGAGTTTGCATCTCTTGAATTGTTATTTGCTTGTGGGATGTGGGCAGTGTTGGCAAGGCCACATTTATTGCCCCTCTGTAAAAGATAACATTTTCATTCCTATAGAGCTTTTCACCTCACCGACTTAGCACATCTCAAAATGCTTTACAGCCCATGAAGTGCAGTCACTGTTGTAATGTAGGAAGCAGGGCAACCTATCTGTGTTATAGCAAGATCCTACAAACAGCAAGGTGTTCATCACCGGTGTTATGGCACAGCTGATGGTAAATGCTGAGCTCTTGAATTCCCGGAGGGGAACTTGAGACAATTGCCACAACTATTATTGCGATTTGTATGTTTCGAGATGCGGGCTTTGAATTCAGTAGGAATAAGGCCACCGAGCCTTATAGGTTTTTACAAAACTAGATGAAACATTTATTAATAAGAGAAATGGTTTTAAGCACATATACATGTCTACAAACTACTACTATAGTAACCTCTAAATCCCCTAACTAATCTGACTCCCAGTTACACCTCCATTCAGGCAATGGTGAAAAACAGATTTTAAAAGGCCCAGGCAAAGAAACATGATACCTTGAAAAATTCAATTCAAATTGAGCTTCCTTAACTTCGGTTCTTTGTGGACAGCAACTTAAGGCTTAGCTGCTGAAGATGTTTCCCACTCGTTCGATCTTAAAATGCCTGCTTTACACACAGCCTTCTCTCCTTTTTACATACTTTCCCCTTTGAATACCAATTCCCATTGTTTCACTATGTCTTTGAACTTTACCTCCCTGATCATAAAAAGTTACCATAGCACCAATTTTACCAGTAATCTTTGGGAAAAATAAGCACACTGTTTCTGAACTTCACCTGGCTAGGTGACACATTTCACCCCTCCTTTGAAAACAGTGTAGTTTGGTTTATTTAAAAATGCAAATGTCCTTTTACACCTTACATTCTAAACATCCTCCATGTTTACTTAATATTTCAAACCTGCCTCATCTTTTGTTGCATCAAAGCCTCCAGACCAGCTGTCTAAGGCACGGCTTAAAGGAGGAGAGAGCGGTGAAGAGGTTTCGGGAGGGAATTGCACAGCCCCGGCCGCCAGTGGAGGGGTGATTAAAATTGGGGATGTTGAGGAGAGTAGAATGGGAGGAGAGCAGAGATCTCGGCGGGTTGTGGGGTTGGGGGAGATTACAGCGATGGGGTGGGGGGGCAGGGGCGGTGGTCAGGGGTGTTGGGGGGGGTGTGGTTGTCTGTGGGGCAGGTGGACATTATGAAAGGATTTGAGAACAAGTTTGTGAGTTTTAAAATCGAGGACAGTCGGGTTGGGGGGGGGGGGGCAATGTAGGTCAGCGAGCCCAGGGAGGGATGGGCGGTTGGGGGCTCGGTGTGAGTGACAGCACGAGGCAATGGGTTCCTTCAGTAAGCAGAAGCTTCCAAAAGGCGCAGGGTGGCTGCCAGGATGGGGCGGTGGTGGGGGGGGGGGGGGGGGGAGGCGGGGGGGAAGAAAAGCACTGGAGCAGCCGGCAGACCGGCTGAGGTAGGGGAGAGACAGGGAACGATAACGGAGGCGGAAATAGGTGACCTTGCTGAAGGAGCAGGTTTGCGGTGGGAAGCTTTTCTGACGGACCAATAGGAGCTAAAGGTTCTGAATGATCTGGTTCGGCCTCGGACCCTCCCTCACGGAGTGGGGGATAGAGACCTGAGGCCTTGATCCCCTGTTTCAAGCAGGCAGGCTGTGGCCTTGTGGTACCATCGCTGGACTGATGACCCAGGGCGACGCTCTGTGGACCTGGCTTCAAATCCCACCACGGCAGATGGAAATTCAATAAATATCTGGAATTAAAAGGCTCAGGACAACCATGAAACCTTTGTCAATTGTTGTAAAAACCCATCTGGTATTCTGGTCTCCTGAGCACCCCCAAGTTTAATCACTCCGCCATTGACAGCCCTTCCTCCAGCTGCCTGGGGTGTGCAACTCCCTCCCGCAACCTCTCCTTACGCGTGACCCTAGCTGACTCTTAAATGCCCTCTGAACAAGGGCATTTCCTGACTAGGTCAGGAAAGGTTGGCAGGCAGTGCACACCCTCTCGCTCTGACCTGTGAACCCTAATCCCCTCACGCTCCTCAGCACACCCACTTTGCTCTCTCTGACACCTGCACCTCCCCACTTCCTGGCCTCCCATTTCCTCCCTCCACCACAATCCTCATGTAGAATCGAATCGTGGATCGAAGCAGCGCCGATGGAGGGTTTCCGAGGGAGTGCTGCACTGCCTGAAGTGCCGTCTTGCGCATTACCTTGCTGCCCTCTCAGGTAGACCTGAGGGATCTGAAATAGCATTATTCGAAGACGGCCAGGGCGACTTCTACCTTGTGTTCTCAGCCGACATTTACCCCTCAGTCAACGTTGCGATAAAATGGTTAACTGGTCATAAGTAGATTTACTGTTTGTGGGAGCTTGCTGTGCGCAGAATGGCTGCCCCATTTCCGATAGTGCAACAGTGACTACAGTTGTACGTCATTGGCTGTAAATTGGGTGTCACAAAAAGGGAGCAATGCTCTTTGTGAAGCGATTATCTCAATGTTGTAAATCTACTTGCCCATTCCCTCAAACGCATTTTTCAGTCCCCCCCCCACCGGTGCCCTGGTCACATGATTCACGTGTCAACACTTTCTGCCCCCTCCCAATTTTTGGCGATCTTAAGATTTTGAAAAGAGCGACAAGAGCGGAGGAACCAATCTTTCCAAAATCTGATGGAGGTTTTCCCACCACGGAAGAGTTTGATAGGGTCGATGTGGAGAGAAGGGGTTTCCACTCCCGGGAGACCTGAGCTCCCTCGTCTTTCTTTTTGATTCCTCGGTGTGACCTCCAACGCCGGGCGGGGGAGGAAGGGGGGGGTGGGGGGGGAGCCGAATCCACCCAGCCGGGATGGGGATCGGACCCCCTGCTGTCGGTGCCAATCTGACTCACATTCAGCCAACTGCACCCATCTCCCCAACTCCCGAAAGGAGTCTAAGTTGCTATGGAAAGATGCTCTTATACAGTGTAGGTTTTAATGTGTGAATAGTGATGGTCAAGGCTCCAACGGTCTCTCTCACTCTTAACCACCTGCCATTGGCGTGTGTGCCAATCTGGATACTCTACAAGTTGACACTCAACCTGCTTGGTCACAGCTTCCTTGGGTGGGACTCAAAGCGGGAGCTCAGGCTGCGAGACAGGGATGCTAACCATTACACCATAAGACACCCCCTTGGCCAGAGCCAGCGGCCATAGATGCCAGGTAGTTGCTAATGATTCAAATAGTGCCTTCGGTAACAGCTTCTTCACCTGGAGAGCGGCGAGAACGAGGAACTTGCAACCACAGGGAGCGGCCAAGATGACACATAACTAGGGGGGGTTAAGGAAGCGCCGGTTAAACACATAAGGGAGAAGGGGAGTAGAGAAGATGGGGGCTCATGTGGAGCACGGACCTGTTTTAATTTTGTTCACTGATACCAAGTGGGGGTCACTGCCGAGGTCAGCGTTTATTGCCTGCACCCCCCTCACTGCCCCTTGAGAAGGTGGTGGTGAGCTGCCTTCTCAAATACCACTGCGGGGGGGAGGGGGGGGGGTGCAGCTTGGCAAGGCGACACCAAAGGCAAAACAGGGCAGACGTTTGAAATAAAAGCGGAAAGTGCCGGAAATATTTAGCAACATGCACAGGGAGAGAACCCAGAGTTACTTCCTCAAGTTGATGACCTACCTTTGGAATTGGAGTGGCTTGCTTGGCCATTTCAGAGGGGCAGTTAGGAGTCAACCACGTCGCTGTGGGTCTGGAGTCACATGTAGGCCAGACTGGGTAAGGATGGCAGATTTCCTTCCCTGAAGGGAATTAGTGACCCAGATGGACAATCTGATAGATTCATGGCCGCCATCACTGAGACTGTTTTATTTAATCATCTGAATTTAACTTGCCTCAGCTGCCATGGGTCACACTCAATTGTTCTGTGTTTGATTGCGCGAGCCTGTCTACTATTGATGCTCACCGTGCTTGATTGGTTAAGCCTGGGTGTGGACTCAGAGCAAAGTAAACAAGGCGGCGGAAAGAGCTGGAAACCAGAGCTGGAGCATGGAGCAGACATTTTACTGAGCCACTGTTCTCGGATTTGAGGGCCCTAGCTCCACGGTGTAACCACTATGCTACTGCACCCTGTACTGTGGATGTTTTGTCTATGTAGAGCTCTAGCACCTGGTTAGAGCTACATATTCCCCAGCTATTGAAGTTGTTTTACGCTACATGGTCAGTTTTAACTTCTAATATGCCGGGTGGAAAATTACGGTCCGGCTGCCTGTTTCCCACCTCAGCCACGCTTCACGACAAGTCAAGAAAGGAAGGAGGGAGGCGTTGCTTTCATTAAACCTATTTTATTAATTTGTGATGGGCAAACTGGCCTGGGCCCGAGATTCATGCTCACCCGGGTTAAGACTTGGTTTTATTTCGCTGGGTCAGCGGCGATGCCCCCAGCCATGGTGCTCTCGATCCACTCGAGGTAGTTGATGACATTGGTGTAGACCCCGTAGGTCCCACAGCTGAACCCCCAGGAGACGATCCCGGCGACGTAGTACGTGTTGGAGCCCAGGGGGTCTTCGAGCACGAAGGCCCCACCCCCGTCCCCGGTGCAAGCGTCAACCCCTGTGCTCCCTGCGCACAGCATGTTCTCGGTCAAGGAGGCAGCTCGACCGGGGCCGGAGACGTTCCTGCACTCCGACATTCCCACCACCGGGATCAAGGTGAACATCAAGACGTCGCTCTGGGCAAAGCGCTCGGTCCGGCCGAAGCCAGATACGTAGCCCACCTTCCCCGCCCCGGCCTGGTATTTGGGGTGCTTGGCCGGCAGGCAGATTGGGGAGATGGTGGGCCCCATCCCGACCTTCCTCTTCAGCTTGATCAGGGCGATGTCGTTGTCGAAATTGGCGGGCGGGCGGCGGCTGGGGGGCTGGGCGTAGAGCGGGTGGGGGAGCACCTCCTCCGCCTCCAGCAGCCTCCAGCGCCCCAGGGCGTTCCGGTCCGACCCGCCGGCGAACATGCGCAGCGCCCGCTGGCGCTCCACGCAGGAGGCGCTGGTCAGCACCCAGCGGTCCGAGAGGAGTGCGCCGCCGCACACGGTCGTCTCGAAGTAGACATGCCAGGGGAAGTTCCCCTCCTCCGCCGGGATCCCTCCGAGGATGCGCTGCCTGAACGAAGGGGGCTCCGCCGGCTTCCCACACACTGCCAACCAGAGAGAGATGCGGGTGAGGGGCATCAGATGTGATAAACGGTGGGGGTGGTGGGGGGAGGGGGGGGGTTGGGGGCAGGCGGGTGGTGTGGGGGTGCGGGAAGGGGCAGAACCATCTTTTGCCAGTGGCGGGCGATGGGTCGCCATGAGTTGGCACCTTTAAATTCATTCATGGGACCCGCCGGCACGGCCAGCATTTGTTACCCGTCCCTAATTGCCCCCTTGAGAAGGTGGCGGTGAGCTGCTGCCTTCTTGAGCCGCTGCAGTCCCTGTGGTGTAGGTACACCCGCCGCGCTGTTAGGGAGGGGGTTCCAGGATTTTGACCCGGCGACAGTGAAGGAACGCAGGGTCCAATTTTTATCCATTCAGTGGGAATGAGCATCGCACAGTTGGCGATCCCCCACTTTAGACAGCTGCCCATTGCAGGTTTCATGGCTTTTATTACCTTAGCCTGCAGAGAAAGAATGGAGGGGAATATCGTTCACCTACCTGGCTCACAGGAAGGGAGGGTCTCCCCAACTTTGCTGTTCATCCATTTACCGTTTGCTTCACAGGTGTACAATCCTGAAGAAAATGAAGATGAGAACGAAGAAGCTAACGAGGATGGAAACTTCTTCAATCAACAGTAACCATTGTGGCAGCACACTCGTCACTGGAGCCAGAAGGTTGTGGGTTCAAATCCCACTCCAGAGGCTAAAGCACAGAAATCCAGGCTGACACAAATGTTTAATTTAGTTTTGTAAAATAACCTCTTGAGACTTGGTGGTCTTATTACTACCGAATTCAAAGCCTGCATCTCGAAACATACAAATGGAGAAAATGGGTTATGACAGTTGTTTCAGGTTCCCTTCTGGGATCTGAACAACTCAGCCTTTGCCATCGGCTGTGCCATAATAGATTACAACACTTCAAAAGTACTCTCTTGGCTGTGGGACCACATGGGCTGTCCTGAGGTTAAGAAAGATGCTACATCAAATCTCCTGTGACGTTCTCTCTCTCTCTGAAGGAGAAGCTACCAAAGTGTGTCTTGCTTTCTTGAGACTCACCATCTCCGCCCCCCACCATGACATAGTAGCGTTGATCGCATTTGAATTTGATGACCGAAGCCAGCAGGGTCACATTCTGGGCAGTGACGTACTCATAACCACAGTTTTCCAGACCTTCAGGGATGCCACAGTCCTTCACTGGAAAAGGAAACAGTCAAATCTTAGATTGGCCAATGGTCCTCAGTCCAGTCCACTGTGCCAGCTGGCAGTGGCACCACCATAGATTCACAGTGCCCCGTCTCGCTCTTAAGCCGGCTGGAATTGGTCCTCGATGATTAAAAAGCGAAATGCGGCAGGTGCTGGAAACCTGAAACAAAATCAGAAAAGGCTGGAAAAGCTCAGCAGATCTGGCAGTGTCCGGGGAGACAGAAACAGAGTTAATGCTTTGAGTCCTAATGACTCTTCTTCAAGGCTCCTTCAACAGCACCTTCCAAACCCACGACCGCTACCATCTAGAAGGACAAGGGCAGTGGGCACATGGGGACACCACCACCTGGAAATTCCCCTCCAAGTCACTCACCATCCTGACTTGGAAATATATCGGCCGTTCCTTCACTGTCGCTGGGTCAAAATCCTGAAACTCCCTCCCTAACAGCACGGTGGGTGTACCTACACCATGGGGACTGCAGCGGTTCAAGAAGGCAGCTCACCACCACCTTCTCAAGGGGCAATTAGGGATGGGCAATAAATGCTGGGCCCGGCCAGCGACGCCCACATCCCCGTGAATGAATTTTAAAAATGGATTTGAAATGTTAACTCTGTTTCTCTCTCCACGGGCGCTGTCAGGCCAGCGGAGTTTTTCCGGAACCCTCTGTTTGTATTTGGTCCTCGATGGGTTCATGTCGAGCCAGCTGACTACATTGTTGACATAGTCAGGGAGAGGCTTTCCGGCCCCCGACATTGGCTCTCCCAATGTTCCTGTCCCATCTGCAGCAATGCCCTCTGGTGTGTGGGGGGGGCCGGAAAACCCCGCCCATCGAAACAACCGCAGCCTGCCAGGAGGCCATTCGGCCCATCACGCACGTTCTGGGCTCAAAAAGAGCCATCCGGCCCAATCTCACATCCCAGCTCTTGGCCTGTAGCCCTGTGGCTTACAGCGCGTATCCAAGTGTTACTTACTTAAATGCGATGAAGGGTTTCTGCTTGTCCCACCCCGTCAGGCATTGAGTCCCAAACCCCCAGCACCCTCTGGGTAAAAAAATTCCCCCCATGTCCCCTTTAACCCTTCAACCAGTTTAGTTTAAATCTCTGCCGCCCTGGTTTATTGTCTCTGTTAAGAGAAATGGGTCATTCCTACCTACTCTGTCGAGGCCCCTCGTAATTTTACAAAGCTGAACTAAACCTCCCCTCCTCTGTTCCACAGAAAACCACCCTAGCCCATCCAAACTCCCCCTCATCGCTAGGACTCCCCGGTCCAGCCATCGTCCCCTGTAAACTTCCTCCGAACCTTCTCCAGCGCGACCACATCCTTCCTGTAACGCAGTGGGGTGCGAGTGGTACAGAACTCAAGCATAACCTCCCTGCCCTCGTTCGCCAGGTCTCAGCCCACAAGGGGGGGAACGCTTTCACCCTGTGATTTGAAGGTTTATAGCGATGACCGTTTTAATAAGAGTTCGAATCTCCCTCTCCGCTATTCCAACTCTACTCTAGCCTGTTCCTTCCCAAAACGTTTCTTTTTCATGCTAATTCCTCATCACAGAAGGGAGGGCCCTCCCCTTCGCCCCCAGTACCTTTGCACGTCCTCTTGTTGCTCTGGAGACTGTAACCTTTGCGGCAGTAGCACTGATATCCTCCGATATAATTGTGACAAAAATGGTCACACACTGTCTCCATTTCCAATCGAGGGACGCATTCGTCGATGTCTGGTAAAAGGGAGAAAAACAGGCACATTTCTCCATCAGTGATCCATTTCACCGAATCTCAGAGTTACTGACTGGTTGCAGCACAGAATGAGGCCATTCGGCCCATCGCGTCTGTGCCAGCGCACCCAGTGCCACTCCCCCCCCCACCCCCACTCCTTCTCTCCATAGCCTCCGCACATCTTTCCTTTTCAGATCATAGCCCGGTTCTCGCTTGAAAGCCTCGCTTGAACCTGACTCCGCCCAGCTCCTCAGGCACTGCATCCCAAGTCCCCACCACTCACTGCCTGAACAAATTTCTCCTCTTGCCTCCATCGCTTCTTTTGTCCATTAGATCTGGGCCCTCTCGTTCTCGGCCCTTCCACCAATGGGAACGGTCTCTCCCTGTCTACTCTGCCCAGACGCCTCATGGTTTTGAACACCTCCACCAAATCCCCACTCAACCTTCTCTTCTCCAAGAACAATAGTCCCAGCTTCTTCGATCTATCTGTGTAACTGAAGTTCCTCATCACTGAAACCGTTCTCACCAGTATTTTCTGCACCCTCACTAATGCCTTCCCATCCTTTCTAAAGTGTGGCTCCCAGAACTGGGCGCAATACGGCAGCTGACACTGAACCAGTGTTTTACACATGTTCAACATAACCTGTTCTGGTGAAGGGTCACACGAACTCGAAACGTTAGCTGTGTTCCTCTCCGCAGACGCTGTCAGACCTGCTGAGCTTTCCCAGCCGTTTTTGTTTTTGTTTCAGATTTCCAGCGTCCGCAGTATTTTGCTTTTATTCAACATGACCTCCTTACTCTTGTGTGCTTCAGGCCCTTATTAATAAAGCCTAAGATGCTGTATGAATTACTATCCGCACTCTCGACCTGTCCTGCCTCCTTCGATGATCTAGGCGCATATACAGCCAGGTCCCTCTGTTCCTGCACCCCCCTTTAGGATTGTGCCCTTTATTTTATATTGTCTCTCTGTCTTCTTCCAATCAGAATACCCGCGGGTATTACTGGCTCTGTAATCCAAGAAAAGAGTTTCTATCTCAGAGAGGGACCTGTGGTTTCATGCGTATGAATGTTTTGAAGATGGCAGGATACCTTGAGATACCTGTTAGCAAAGCCTAGGGGAGCCTGTGTTTCATAAGTAGTGGCATCGAGTGCAAACACAAGGAGGTCAGGCTGAACTTTTCTCAAGCTCCGGTTAGGCCGCAGCTCTGAACTGGAACCAGCTCACCAAATTACTGAAACCAAAACCGAGAGTGCTGGAAAACTCTGCAGGTCCCGGCAGCACCTGTGGCGAGAGAGAACCAGAGTTAACGTTTCCGGCCCCGTACGACTCTTCTTCAGAGCTAAAGAGAAGTTAAAAAAAATGTGGTGAAATAGATGCTGTTTAAGGAGGGGTGGAGCGGGTGAAGCTGGATAGAGGGCCAGCGGTAGGCGGGGGCAAAGGAGAGGTTGCCAGAGATGTCATGGACAGGGGGACAAAGGGGGTGTTAATGGTAGTGGCACTGGCTAAAGGAGGTGCTAATGGTGGCACTAGGGTTGGAAAGCAGAATGTGGTAATGGCAGGGCAAGGGTAAGCACTCTGGAAAGAGCAACTTGACCAAGTGACGGAGCAACATGAACAGGTGACAGATGGTCCGGGTGGGGTGGGGGTGGGATGGGGTGGGGGTGGGGGGAGGGGACGGTGGTATGGCTCTTAAGAAGAGTCACACGGACTCGAAACGTTAACTCTCCGCAGAGGCTGCCAGACCTGCGGAGTCTTTCCAGCATTTTCTGTTTTTGTTTCAGCGTGTCTGCAACACTGCCCCCCCACCCCAGTGTCGGGGCTGGAAAATCCCACATATTGAAATATTTACAGTGCAGAAGGCCATTCGGCCCATCACTTATGCTCTGGCTGAAAAAGAGCCATCCATCTTATCCTCACTTCCCAACTCTTGGTCTGTAGTTTACAGCCCTTCCAATGCATGCCCAAGTGTTTCATTTTTAAATGTGAAGAGGGGGTTTCTGCCTCTCCCACCCTGTCAGGCAGTGAGTTCCCCACCCACTCTCTGGGTGAAAGATTTCTCCTCATCTCCCCTCTAACCCTTCAACCCTAACCCTAACGTTCAGGCAGCTGAAGGCACGGCCGCCAATGGTGGAGTGATTTAAATCCAGGGTGACGAAGATGTCCCAATCGGAGGGGCACAGAAATCTCGGAGGGTTGTGGGGCTGGAGGAGGCTACAGGGTTAGCGAGGTCTGAGGGGCATGGAGGGATTTGAAAGCAAGGACGAGAATTTTAAAATCGAGACGTTTCTTGACCAGGGGACAATGGACGGTGGGTGGCGATAAGGGCCTTGAGTGGTGCTGAAGTTCATGGAGGGCGGACAATGGGGGAGGTCAGTCAGGAGTGCATTAGAATAATCCAAGTCTAGAAGTGTCCAGTCCTGGTCACCACACCTTGGGGAGGATGCGAGGGTCCTTGAGAGGGTGCGGAGGAGATTTACCCAGAATGGGTCCAGGGATGAGGGGTTTTAGCTACAAGGTTGGGTTGGAGAAGCTGGGATTGTTCTCCTTGGAGGCGAAGGAGATTGAGGGGGGATCTGATCGAGGGGCACAAGATGATGACAGGTTTAGATGAGGTAGACGAAGAAAAGCTGTTCCCATTGGCTGATGGGAAAAGGATAAGGAGACACAGATTTAAGTTTTGGGTAAGGGAAGCAGGGGGGGAATGTGAGGAAGAACTTTTTTACTCAGCGAGCCGTAACGACTTGGAACTCGCTGTCCACGATGGGGGTGGAAGCGGAGACGATGAATAATTTCAAAAGGAAATTGGGCGGGTGCTCCAGGGAAATAAACTCGCAAAGGGATACGGGGGATAGAGTGGGGGAGGATGGGGCTGACTGGGTTGCTCTACAGAGGGCTGGCATGAACTCAATGGGCCGAATGGCCTCCCTATGCGCTGTAATGACTCTTTTAGTGATCACCTTCAATTTCTGTCTCCGATAGAACAACCTGCGGGCCAGCGTAATCAGTTTAAACTCGCCACTGACTTTATTAAATCCACATCACGGTTTTGAACAACTTGTTGGCTCTTTCTGGCTTAACTGGGAATTTTATTTCCTGGATGGGGGAACTTTCTTTCAGAGCTCAGAGCCCCCGAAAACCATTGAAAAGGAATAATAATTGTCCCCAGGTTTCAGGAACTGGGTTACACGTGTTCCACACACACAGTGTGAGGGAATTTACACTGTTAACATTGAATTGTCATGGACCGTTGGATTTGGAACATTGGCACCCCAGAGTTTTGCCTGAAGTTTGTTATTCGATGTTGGAATGTTAGAGAACAGCAGTTAGGGAAAATTACCTCGGTTGTTAGTGAAATGGGACAAATGTTTTGTGCTGTGATTATTTAAAAAAAATCATCTCTACCAATTTGAGCATTATTGCCCAAGCCATCCCTAGTTGTCCTTGAGAGGCTTCGAGGGAAATCATAGAGTGGCTGCAGCACAGAAGGAGGCCATTCAGCCCATCAAGCCTGTGCCAGCCCTCTGCAAGAGCCACTCAGCTAGCCCCGCTCCCCTGCCTCTTTCCCCGTAGAATTTTTCAAAAAATTCTCTTCAGTTAATTACCCTTCTGAAAACCACAATGGAACCTGCCTCCACCACAACCTCAGGCCGTGCGTTCCAGAATCCTAAACACGCGCTGCCTGAAAAGTTTCCCTTCACACCGCCTCTAGTTCTTTTGCCAATCACCTTAAATCGGCGTCCCCAGGTTCTAGAACAAGAACAGGAGGTGCTGGAAAACCTCAGCTGGTCTAACAGCATTGGTGGAGAGCGAGAGACAGAGATAACACTTCGAGGTTGTATGACTCTTCTTCAGAGCTACACGGACTCTAAACATCAACTCTGTCTCTCTATCTCTCTCTCTCTCTCTCTCCGCAGACGCTGTTAGACCTGCTGAGTTTTTCCAGCATTTTCTGTTTTTGTTTCAGATTTCCAGCTTCCTCAGTATTTTGCTTTTAGCTATATTATTGACATATCTTGGAAACATAGGGCGGGATTTCCCAGCCCTGAAACTGACAGGCATCATCGGGTTCTCAACCTATCTGCCAATGGGAACAGTTTCTACCTGTTGTGTATTTAAAATTGCATTGGGCTAATTCGTCCACTTCAGTCTCCCATACACATGTACCAGCAGAGGGAGTCTAGAGGTGGGGGGAGGGTGTAAATAAAGGAATCCATGTTTTCACTGCACGTGATTCTGAATGCTCCTTCCTCAGTCTTCCCAGGAGCTCGTCACTCCCCTATCTGCCATGTCCAGACCCCTCAACTTTCTCCTCTCCAAGGAGACCAGCCCCAGCTTCTCCAATCGCTCCACGAACTGGAGCCCCGCGTCCCCCAGAACAGTTCTCATGTATCTTTCCTGCAACGCCTACATGTGCTCCCTGAAGTGTGGGGCAAGGCGGCTGCTTCCAGGAACGCCGCCGCCCTTGTGGTGAAAGTGCTCGCGCGCAGCGCCGTTCGTTCTGAAGGGCTATGGGGCTGACCCAGTCACTATGAAGGAACGACGGTGTACAGCAATGTTAAAACCCCCGACGGTAGCGCCTTCAATGGACGCAACTTACCCACAGCTTCATAAAACAGGGAAAATTTCCGTCGACTCTCCTCATCCAAGGAATGGCAGCGTACACGCAGTTTAACAACGTGACTACCGGACGCCGTTAGCTTGGAGCTCGGGTGGTGCAGTCGGATCGAGGTCCTATTGCCGCAAAATATGCCCAGCCGCTGCCGCTCGGCGAATGCCTGGCGTGGAACACGTGCAAAGGAACAGAACTGAGCAAAGGGGGGAGGGTATGAAGCAGCCAGCCCACCATCGACCCTACAGCTCAATCTTCAGCCCACCCCTGGAGGAGTGAAAGTGGGCACTTACGCCAGCCCTCGGACGTGCCCTGGTTTCTGTTTCCCGCCGTCCCCCCGCTTCCTGTGGGACGAGGGCATCGCTGGTGCCCCCCTCACCCCCCCAGCCCACCACCCCTATAAAACCCCCACCCGCCCTCCGCCCATCAGGAGTTTGCCGGCATCGAAATCTCTGTCCGCGTCGGCGGGACTGGAGGATCCCACCGGCGTTAAGGGATAGAAAATTCCGGCCATGGAGCGCAAAAGCAAGGGGGGGTTACAGTCAAGCTTCCTAAAGCAACCGGTTTGGCCTCAGCTGGAGCACTGCGTCCAGTCCTGAGCACCGTACGTCAGGGAGGGGACGTGAGGGCTTTAGAGAGGGTGCAGGAAAAGATTCACGGGAACGGTTCCCGGGATGAGGGACCTCAGCTCAGAGGCTGGACTGGAGGAGCAGGAACTGTTTACTCGGAGAAGGGAAGGTTGAGGGGGGGGGGTAGGGGGGGTTTGACGGGGGTGTTCAGAATCACGAGGGGATCCAGACAGGGCGGCTTTAGAGAGAAACTGTTCCCCATTGGCGGAAGGGTCAAAAACCAGACGGCGCCAACTTAAGGCGATGGGGCAGAAGCACCAGAGGGGGCATGAGGAATATCACCCTTATGCAGTTAGTGGTTCAGATCTGGAAAGCACTGTCTGAAAGGATGGTGGGGGCAGGATCAACTGAGGCTTTCAAAAGGGAATTGGATAATTATCTGAAGAGAAAATTTTGCAGGGGGAGTGGGAATAACTGAGCCGCTCTTGCAGAGAGGCAGCCGACAAACGAAGGGCTGAATGGCCTCCTTCTGTGCTCTAACCTGTTTTATGATTCGATGTTAGTTGGGGGGTGAATTGGGGAGGTGATTCCAGAGCTTGACGTTCAGGCAACCGAAGGCACGGCCGCCAATGGTGAAGTGATCCGCTTCGGGGATGAGGAAGAGGTCCAGAGTGGAGGAGCAGAGAAATCTCAGAGGGTTGTGTGGGGCCAGAGGAGGTTACAAAGTGAGGGAGGTACGAGCGCTATGGAGGGATTTGAAAGCAAGCATGAGGCGTTGCTTGACCGGGAGACAGCAGGCGCAATGGGTGGTGGGTAACGATAAGGGCAGCAGAGTCTTGGATGCGTGGACGTTTGTAGAAGGTGGGGAGGTAAGTCAGGAGCATCTTATGAGGGAAGGTTGGACAGACTGGGCTTGTTCCCAGTGGCGTTTAGAAGAGTGAGGGGGGATTTGATTGAAGTTTACAAGATCCTGAACATCCTTGACAAGGTGGATGTGGAAAGGATGTTTCCTCTTGTGGGTGAGTCCAGGATGAGGGGGGCACTGATTTAAAATGAGGGGTCGCCCTTTTAGGACAGAGATGAGGAGAATTTTTTTTCTCTCAGAGGGCTGTCCAACTTTGGAATTCTCGGCCGCAGAAGGTGGTGGAGAACGGGGTCACTGGATATTTTTGAGGTGGAGGGCGATTCTTGTTAGGCAAGGGGGTCAAAGGTTATTGGGGGTAGATGGGAATGTGGTACCCCAAACACAGTCAGATCGGCCATGATCTTATTGAAAGGCGGAGCAGGCTCGAGGGGCTGAATGGCCTACTCCTGCTCCCATTTTGCCTGTTTGTATGTTCGTAGGAGTGCGTTGGAATAGTCCAGGTCTGGAGGTAAGGAGGATGTGGATGAGGGTTTCAGCAGCCGAAGAGCTGAAGCAGGGGCAGAGCTACGTAGGTGGGGGTCAGCGGTCTGAATGGTGGAGCAGGGTATGTGGTCAGGAGCTGATCTCAGACTGGAGCCCCCCCCCCCACCAACCCCCCCCACAAAGGCTACGAGTCCGCAGGCACTGGCTGTCAGTCTCAATAGAACAGAACGTAAGGATACCTCCACATACTGCTGCAGACAGGCCGAAGATGCCAGGGAATCAAAATGCCGGAAATGGAGTTTCAGAGCAAATCCCCGCGGAACGGTGATAGCCCAGGTATGGGTTCTCCTGTGGTGGTAGTTAGTCAAGTAGATCTCACCGAATAAACCAGCGTGGGTTGATTCAGTCACTGCACTGGCAATTAAGCCCCATAATACAAGCAGAGCCCTAGACAGGACAAGGGAAAAAGTGATTGAATTAACGTAATAATAATTCAGGTGGAGAATGCTGACCTTTCAGCACAGCCTGAGAGGTTAAAGACCATTCCTGGAGCTGGTGTCAATTGCTTGGTGTCGGATTTGCTGTGTTTCTCACCATACTCACTTTCCTGATCTTCCGATTTTAAAACTCCCACATCTCCATAGCCATCGACTGAAATTCCCACCCAAAAACTCTCCCTTGTCTCCGGCTCCTTTCCCTCCAATATCAGGTTATTTTGATTACGGGTTTGGAAGGTGCTGACGAAGGAGCCTTGGTGAGTTCCTGCAGTGCATCTTGTAGATGGTACACGCACAGCTGCTACTGTGCGTCGGTGGTGGAGGGAGTGAATGTTTAAGGTGGTGGATGGGTTGCCATTCCAGTGGGCTGCTTTGTCCCGGGTGGTGTTAAGTCCTTTGAGTGTTGTGGGAGCTGCACTCACCCAGGCAAGTGGGGAGTATTCCATCACACTCCTGACTTGTAGATAGTGGACAGGCTTTGGGGAGTCAGGAGGTGACTTACCCTCTGCAGGATTCCCAGCCTCTGACCTGCTCTTGTCAATACAGCATGTATCCGGCCGGTATGGTCCAACTAAGTCTCTGGTCAGTGGCAACCCTCAGGACGTTGATGATGGGGAGTGACAATGCAGTCGAGCATCAAGGGGAGGTGTCTTGCTAGAGATGGTCATTGCCTGGGACCGTTGCCAAGAAGAGATATTAATGTCTATAATGTTATTTGAAATTATTTTTAAAGTGGGATATGTGTCTATGTGTGTGAGTGTGTGTGTCTTAATTGGATTGAAGCCAGCTAGTCTGGGTGCTTCGATGTATAGTAGTTTTGAGATGTTAATTAGATAAACGTAAGGAGGAGAAGGTATAGTGTAAGTTTGCATTTGTTAAATAAACAATTAAAAAGAATGGGTAAAATCTTGCACCTAGCTAGGAGACACCATGCATTGTGTTTATATTACTAATAAAATTGATGGAATGAAAGGGTTATTGTTAGGAGGGGTAACACTTGTTTTAATTTATTCACAGGATGTGGGCTTTGCTGGCTGGGCCCAGCATGTATTGCCCATCCCTAGTTGCCCCTTGAGAAGGTGGTGGTGAGCAGCCTTGTTGAACCGCTGCAGTCCATGCGGTGCGGGTGTGCCCACAGTGCCTTTAATTTAACTCCCAGTTACACTTTCATTCGGGTGATGGTAAGACGCATAGGGCAGGGCTTTTACCGATTAACGGCTGGCCAGCACGAATCAGGCGCTGCAGCGCTCAGCGCTGCTGGGGTGGGAGCGGGAGGAGGGCGAGCGCGGAGGCCTGGTAATTGTTGGCGGGTGCGCTGCCAGCTCCCCGCCTGCGCCCGCTGATCAAGATGCCGCGTGCCATTTTACGCTCGAGTGGTTCAGGCATGCGCCTGCTCTCCGAAAAGTTCTGGTCATAGATTTTACAAGAATATTGCCTGCTCAATATTCAGGCAGATTAAACAATGCCCTGAACAGTCAAATTCAAAGTAAGTTCCCTTAACTTCAGTCCCTAGGGGAAGCAGTTTGGTACATACAGGCTGAAAGCGTTTCACCCTTGTTAGACCTTAAAAATGCCTCTTCTTACACACAGCCTTCACTCCTTTATATATGTTTCCCCCTTTCACTGCAAATTCCCATTGTTTCACCGTGCCTTTGGACTTTATCTCTCTGATAATAAAAACCTGTCATAGCACTAAGGTTGACCAGTACCCTTTGGGAAAAAAAAACTCACGGTTTCTTAACTTCACCTGGCTAGGTGACACATTTCTCTCCTCCTCTGAAACAGTCGAGCCTGATTTATTTAAAAATGCAAATTTCCCCCTTTGCATTTCACATTCTAAAACTTGCCCTGTTTACCTAATTAACAATTCAAACCTAAGCCCCCTTCTTACATCAAAGAAGCCAGGCTAGCTGCCTCTAATTCAATTAAGTCTCTCTCTCTCACACATAAACACACACACACACACACACACACACACACACACACACACAAACACACAGACACACACACAAACACGCAGACACACACACATATAGGGCAGAACTTTGCGCTTGGCGGGGGTGCTTGATGGGGGGGCAGTTGGGATGCCAACCGCTGCCCGCAATCGGGCCACGACCGCGATGTTATGTGGGCGTGCCAATTAATGCCAACCCAGCATGGAACGGGAGCCGCAGTGCTCAGCGCTGCCTGTGCGGACGGGGGGCGTGGTTGGTGGGGGGTGGGGGGTGCGTGGACACTACATGTGGGCCTAATGTGAACATCATGCATGGGTGCCCAAGAGTGCTTCGACCTTCCTGAGGCACAGAGCTGCCTCAAGGAGATGAAACGCTGTTTAAAAAAGAAAATAATGAACTGGATAAAAATGTCACAAAACATGTCCCCTCGTGTGACTCTGTCACATGAGCAGGGACATGTTTTGTAAGCGAAGTGTGGAATTTCTATTTCATCTTTATTTGCTTTAGGAAACTTCGTCCCCCACCACCCACCTCCCAACCCCCCAACCCCACCCCCCCCACCCCCCCCCAACACCACCCCCCCACCCCCCACAACCAACTCCACCCCCCCACCCGCCCCCCCCAACCCCACCCCCCCACCCCCCACAACCAACCCCACACCCCCACTCCCCCCAACCCCACCACCCCACCCCCCCCAACCCCACCCCCCCAACCCCACCCCCCACCCCCCCAACATCCCCCCCCCACCACCACCCCCAACCCCACCCCCCCCACCCCCCCCAACACCATCCCCCACCCCCCCAACACCACCCCCCCAACCCCACCCCCCCACCCCCCCAACCTCCCCCCCACCACCACCCCCAACCCCACCCCCCCAACCCCCCCCAACACCACCCCCCAACCCCCAACCCACCCCCCACCCCCCCAACCCCACCTCCCCAGCCCCCCAACTCCACCCCCCACCCCCCCAACCCCACCCCCTCACCCCCAACCCCACGCCCCCAACCCACACCCCACCCCCCCCAACCCCCACCCCCCCACCCCCCCCAACTCCACCCCCCACCCCCCCAACCCCACCCCCCCACCCCCCCAACCCCACCCCCCATCCCCCCCAACCCCACCCCCCCCCCCCCAACCTCACTCCCCGCCCCCCCCCCCACCGAGGATGAGGTTTCTTAAAAAAGTGCAAAGGCCGCTTGTCCTTTTCGCCTGCCGCACCAACCCGTTCGGATGGACGGGCAGCGTAAATTTGAATTTAATTAACTTTTTAATGACCTTTTAATTGTCAGCTTGAGTCGGCAGCGCGCCCGCCGAATGAAATATCGCGGGACTACACATTGATGTAGGGACGCTCGCCCAATGCCAGCACGTGTGATTTTATGCTCAGCCTGGTTAGACCCACGCTCGCCCGCTCTACTTAATATTCTGCCCACATAGGCACGTTGACACATGTAGACACGTTGCTTCTCAATAAATTCCAATAACATTGTGGACATTGTTATATCTTCCTGACAGCTGGGGTTAGCAGCTGGAAGACAGACTTATGTAATG
Organism: Isurus oxyrinchus; assembly: GCA_026770705.1. Taxonomy (NCBI): domain Eukaryota; kingdom Metazoa; phylum Chordata; class Chondrichthyes; order Lamniformes; family Lamnidae; genus Isurus; species Isurus oxyrinchus. The sequence goes on along the minus strand of JANJGN010000033.1, from coordinate 10,116,041 downwards.
CTGCATTCTGTAAATAAACCAACCGTCAAGAAAATAATTGGTGCCGCCATTTGGCAAGGGATACAATTAAAACCATACAGGGCAGTTTTCAACAGGAATGACTGGGTAATGGGATGAGAGATATAAACAGCGTTGCTGTCCTGGAACAGAGTGTGCCATGAAAGACAGGATGGTGCCGGAAAGGAGCCCTGGACCAAGGGAGATGCCTGACAACAGCATTTTAATTGGCCCCTGACCAGGTGACCAGGGTTTTGTATGGTAGCAGAGACTGAAATCTCCTGGCCTGCAAAGAGAAGACATCTAAAATCTCTTTCCCTCATATTTCTATGACCTGCTCCCGTCTCTCTAAGGAAACCCCTGTAAAAGTAAAAGGGGGAAAATTACTGTTAGAGACATTGAAAGGCAAGTTCTCAACCTGTGTACTAAATACTGAAAATGCTGAAAGCCCACCTCGTGTCATCAACAAAGGACTGAAAGAAATTTGGGAGACATCAATCAAAATCAACTCATCGACCCCTATACTCCGGAATTGGTGCTATTGAACTGTTTTATCCCACCCTTAAAATCCAGGTTTTGTGTGTGTGTGTGTGTATGTGTGTGTGTAGGGATTTAAGAAGGGCAAAGGGTTTAAGTTATAGTATTAGTAGTTAGCAGTTCATATTTCTTTCTTTTGCCACTAGTTATCAGCAGTTCGTTCACTATTACTTAGTAAGTTTACCTGGTGCTCCTATCTTGTTAACCTGAATTAAACAGTTGGGGAGAATTGGGGTAACCTTGTGACTTGGTCAAACTTTTTGTCGCTGTTCTAGGGACAGTGGGGCTGATATTACAGCACATTATCCCCAGTGAGGCGTGACAGATCTGACAATAACCTTGCCTGGTTTCTTGCCATGGGGATGCCCAAGTTAATTATTACACCCTCGACGTAGCCGACTCACAATAACAGCACGGCCAGAACCCTGGGACCCTCACTGTGGACAGCGACATTATGCAATCCGTTCTTCCCCAGCAAGGGAGCTTAAAGGTGATCAAAGGCTCACCTCAAAGTGAGGTCAACGCGCTTCCCAAAAGGAACAGTTTCATCTTCACCCCGGGAAATTATCTCACCCCTGTCAACGCCCAGCATCGTACTCACCGCACGGACAACAATCCCACACCCATGGCGTTGGAATAGCTTGTCCTGAGGAGCGGCTGTCAGTCAGAGCAAAAGGGCAGCTCACTCCGGCTGACGGAACAGAGTTGAAGACCTGGGTTTAACGTTCAACCGGGGTCAGCAGAACAGGATCCACCTGGATTGCGCACGTCTTTATTCAGAGCCCCTCCTATTGGCCTCCTGCAATTAAGTCAACAGACGAGAAGGAAAAAGAAGAACGCCATGTAGAGATTTGACAAACAGCCTCAATCGGTATGAGGTGGAATACCCGGCTCCGAGAGAAGGAGGCGCGAGCTGGGGGTTGAGCGGTACGTTTACAGAGGGCGTTTGCCAACTACTTGGAGAGTCAACCAAAGTGCAGGGCCGTGGGGAGAGAGCAGTGGGGGGAGGGGGGGGGGGGGTGGGGGGAGGGTGTCTCCCTTAGCTCCATCAAAGAGCTGGCACGGGCAGAAAGGGCTGAACGGCCTCCTTCTGCCCTTCAATGCTTTCGGGGCAGAATTTTACACTCAGTGCCCGACACGCCGGGATGTAAAATGGCGGGCGATGACGTGAGCCGCGGGTCCCTACCTACATCATCACGAACTCGGGCGATATGTCGCTCGTTCGGCAGCCCGCGCTCCCGCTGGTAATGGAGAGGCCCATCACCAGGCCCCGAACGTGCGAGTTAACTCCAAACTTAGGCAGGCCCGTCCGGCCTAGCGAGAAGGCCAAGCGGCCTTTGCCGTGTTTTTTTTTAGGAGACCTCATCCCACCAGGCAGGGGGCGAGGTTTCCCCCGAAGCTTTTACAGATTGAATAAAAGCTTTCCTTTGAAAATAAAGGCCGCCCCATCTCGTGTGACGACAGTCACGCGAGGGAACACGTTTCGTTCAATTTTTATTGCCTTCAGTTATTTATTTTGTTAAAAAAAAAATAGCGCTTCAGACTCCCTGAAGCAGCTGTGTGCCTCTGGGAGATTGGAGCACTCGTTGGCGCACTGGTCTCCACTCTCCCTCATACCTCCCCACCCCCCCTCCCCACCCCACCCCACCCACCGCCCCGCCCAGGTAAGCGCTCAGCACTGCCGCTCGCGATCCACGCAGGACAGGCCTCGATTGACCGGCCAGCGTGAAATCGCAGTGCGGAGCCGATCGCACCCCCCCCCCCCCCCCCCCCCACAGCAACCCTCCCCTGCCCGCTCACGCCAAGTGTTAAATCCCCGGCCCCCCCCACCCCCCCCCCCCCCCCCCCACCCACTGTGACTCAGAAATCATTTAAACGTGACGATAATCGGAGGAAACCTGTGACGGGGAAAAGAGGCCACTCAGCCCATCGCGTCTGTGCCGCTTAACGAAGAGCGACCCAGCCTAACCCTCTCCCCCCACCCCCTCCACTCGCCTGCACTGGGCCTGTCAATCTGCAGGTCACAGGTCACGCATCTCTTCAAACAGACATTCGAGTGCTTGTTGAAACGAGCGAGTTTCAGCCTTGGTCACCCATTCAGGCCGTGAGCCTCAAGGTCCGTGCCACCTGTTGGGTGTAAAAATCGGCACCTCATCACCCCTCTGACCCTTCCACCAATCGCTTTAAACCTATGCCCCCCCCACCAACCCCCCCCACCCCCCCCCCCACCCGACCTCCTCAGGTTTCTGGCCCCTCCGCTGAGGTAAATAGGTTGTTCCTCTTTAGTGCGATCACTCTGTTAACATTACTCCCCTGGAGCTCAGAGCCTTGGCGTTCAAAGTTGGAGCAGAGATAGCGGGCATTTGAAAGCCGCCTGTTTTTCAATATTCTCTGAGGTACGAGGTAACAGGGAGCGTTAGGTGCCGATCAGGAATGGAAAGCAAGTGGCTAGTTTTAATCTGACACCGTGGGGGGATTGCCAGTGTAACACTTGCTCCACATGGCAACTCGCTGCGCCAAGTAACTGCAGGCGACCTCTGGCTCTGCATCTCTTGCACGTAACCATGTATGAGAGGCTCTGCTGTTCACTCCTCCAGCCACTGGAATGTGGTCATGGGCCTGGATGTTTCAGTGGGCCGGCGGGCTTGGCGGGAGTGAGGGGAAAGGGGTCGGACGTGGAGCCGAACACTGCCCGTGATCGGCTGCGCGCCGCCATTTTACGCGGGTGGGCCCAGTGTAAGCCGCGAGCGGCAGTGCTCGGCGCCACCTGTGTGGGCGGGGGGTGGGGGGGTGATGAGGGGAGAGTTGGGGGCGAGCGCTCTTTTGCGCACGTGAGCAGAAGAGTGCTTCGGTCTCCCAGCGGCACAGCGCTGCCTCAGGGAGATTGAAGCGGTTTTCAAATAAATCGCCCGACATTTTACAAATTCAGGCCAATTGCATCACAGAGTCACTCAACAGCACAAGGAGGAGGCCCTTTGGCCCATCGAGTCAATGCCGGCCCTCTGTAGAGCAATCCAGTCAGCCGCATTCCATATCCTCCTCCCCTGCCAAGCCCCACCCCCACCTCCGCTCTATCCCTTTGCGAGATCGCTTCCCTGGAACCCCCACCCAATTTCCTTTTGAAATCATTCATCGTCTCCGCTTCTCACCCTCCCCCATCGTGGGCAACGAGTTCTGGGTCATTACCGCTTGCTACATAAAAAAATGTTCTTCTTCATATCCACCCCCCTCACCGAACCCCTTGCTCAAGACCTTAAACCTGTGTCTCCTATTCCTTGTACCATCGGCGAATAGGAACAGCTTTTCCTCACTGACCTTATCTGAACCTGTCACAATCACACAGGGTTAAGGTGATTAACAAGCAAAGCAACAGCGACATGAGGAACATCTTTTTCACCCAGCGAGCGTTCAGGATCTGGAATGCGCAGCTGGAGAGCGTAGTGGAGGGAGATTCAATCGCGGCTTTCAAAAGGGAATTGGATCGTTATCTGACAGGAAAACGTTTGCAGGGACTACGGAGAAAAGGCAGGGGAGTGGGACCAGCTTGAACAGAGCCAGCATGCACACGATGGGCTGGATGGCGATCTAATTCCAAGTCAGGATGACTGAGCAGTTCGGAGGGGGGATCTTTACAGGAGGTGGTGTTCCCCATGTCAAAAACAGAATGACCTGGAAAAGCTCAGCAGGTCTGGCAGCGTCGGCGGAGAAGAAAAGAGTTGACGTTTCGAGTCCTCATGACCCTTCCACAGAACTGATGAGGACTCGAAACGTCAACTCTTTTCTTCTCCGCCGACGCTGCCAGACCTGCCAAGTTTTTCCAGGTAATTCTGTTTCTGTTTTGGATTGCCAGCATCCGCAGTTTTTAGTTTTTAGCTCGGTGTTCCCCATGTGTCTGCTGCTCTTGCCCCTCTCGGTGGCCGGGGTGGTGAGGCTGTCGGAGGAGCCTCGGTGAGCTCCGGCCTCCACGATGGCATCGAGTGCCAGTTCCATCGTGCAATGTACGGCATTGCCCACCTCTGTGTACATCCCCACGGTTGCCCCTGTCGGAATTCCCATGCCAGCCACAACAGGTGAGCGAGAGGCGCCTGACCATCGGCTTACTTGGCCCTCGTTCTGGATGTTGTGGGCGGCCGGAACCCGCTCGGGCCCAGCGTGTGGCGAGCAGTTGGCGGCTGGGGCTTCCATCGCCATCTCCTACATCATGGTCGTGGGCTCCAGGACAGTGGGATCACACTCCTGCTTCTTGTCGGTGGCCTGAGAGATCAGTAGCCGTTAGTTGCAGGTCCCTGACCGGCCATTGGTCTATTGCTCTGATTGTTGCTGTAACCCCCGTGACTGACCCCACCGGGCCCTGCCTCAGCTCAGTGCTGCCCTCCATCTCCACAGGCCAACTCCGTGCAGCCCAGCTCACTCGCCTGGACCACACCACCCACCCGCCCCCCCCACTTTCCTGCAGGGTTGGGCCGGAGATGGGAGTACCCGCTGCTCAGGCTGCCTTCGAGCATGCAGGCCAGGCCTCTTCAACGTCAGGAGAGGCAGCAGCTCTCCTACCGCTTCCTCACTGGAGACCAGGCCGGCACGGTGAACTGTTCCAAGGTGCTGGCCTTGTGTTTCATAACCATGGACAAGCCTGAAGGTGCCCCCTCCCCCTCCTTCACAATGCCCCCTCCTCCCCTCCCCATCCTTCACAATGCCCCCTCCTCCCCTCCCCCTCCTTCACAATGCCCCCTCCCCCTCCTTCACAAAACGGCTCACTTACCCTTGCTCGAAGCTTCGTCTATTCACATGTCGGGACCTGTCCTCCGCTGGCAAAAGGAGCATATCCCAGGTATTGAACCTTTATTGAATGAGGCAGAAGTGTGGGGGGGACAAACATTCCCTGGTACATTCTGCATGGCCAAGCCCGGACCAATCAGAATGGACTTGCCAACCTATCAGTATGAAATGTTGTGAGCCTTTGAAATTTGGCATTCTTGCACTTGTCCGGATCAGTGCCAGACCAAAGACTTCGACAGCACGGGCAGAATTTTACATCCCGCTGGCGGGGCGGGGGGCGGGGGGCGCACACCCGACCTGGTGGGGGGGCAAAAATCGGGTGACGGGATATCGGGCGAGCGTCCCGATGTCGTCCAGCCCTCGCGCAAAATGTCGGCCGGCCGGCGCAGCGCGCAAGATTCGGAAGCGCGCCCACCGCCAAGTTAAGAGGGAAATTAAGCCGGGCACAGCTCCCTCCAATTTCTCGTGGTCCAAGCCAGGGTGGAATTGCGGCCGAGGGCTGACGGTGGTCAGCCGGTCGCTTTCCCGGCCGCGCTCCGCCACTCTCCGAGCCTAAGACTCAAGCCTGTGCCTTTTTATTTCAGCAATGCTCTACCGCGCAGCGGCTTTGTTGGTGCGCAGACGGGGGAGAATGTGCAAATCGCTGCTAGATTTCAGCAGGAGACAATACATTTCACGGGAACAATGCTTCAGTTTTAATTCATTGGAAACACGTGCACAAGCGTCCAGATTTTCCAAATCGGTGGCGTTCGGCATTTTCAAAAAGGTTAATTATTTCTCATGGTTTCCCCAATCCAGTCCAGGTAGTTGACCACTTTTGTGTAGAAGCCGACAGTGCCACATCTAATACCCCAGGAGACAATGCCACCAACAAAGAACTGGTTCTGCCTGGGCCTGGGGAGGGCAAACACAAAAGCCCCCCCGCTGTCGCCCTGGCAACTGTCCGAGCCTCTGTCATCGCCGGCACAGATCATGTTGCCGGTGATGGTGACCTGGTGGCCCGAGGTTTGGTTGCGGCACTCCTCCAGGTCCTTCACGGGCAGCCGCGCAAACATCAGGTCGCTGGGCAGCGTGTGGTTCTCGGTGATCCCCCAGCCGGAGACCAGCCCCACCTTGGTGACCGGCAACGCGTGCTGCGGGTCCCTGGCCGGGAGGCACACGGGTGAGAGGTCGGGGCCCAGCTGGACCTTGGACCTGAGCCGGACCAGGGCAATGTCGTTGTCGTAGTTGTAGCCTTCGCCTGTGGGCTGCTTGTAACCGGGGTGGATGAAGATTTTGTCATGGTGGAGCCGGGTCCCGTGCCTCCGGTCCTTCGAATTCGTGATCCCCGCCACCATGGGCAAGCTGGATGCCTCGTGAACCACGTGGGCTGCAGTGAGGACCCACTGGTCTGAAATAAGCGCCCCGGCACCACTTGGCTGCTGGATGAGGACCTGCCAGGGAAAGTTGCCCCTCTTTGCCACCGACCCCTTGAGGACCCTCTCGCGGAAGATGATAGGGTTACTCGGCTTGCCGCACACTGTAACACACCCAAGGGGAAAGCTTAGAGCCTTTGCCAACTGTCTCCTCCATCCATCGACTGCACCCCACCCCCCACCCTAAGGCTAGCCACTTGCCCTGTTCGTCCACGGACGAGATTGGACAGGATAGGCTGGAGAAATTGGGACTGCTTTCATAAGAAATTGGAGCAAGGGTAGGCCATTCGGCCCCTCAAGCCTGCCAGCCCCCTCCCCCACGCCATTCAATAAGACCATGGCTGATCGGCCCCAGGTCTCAACTCCTCTTTCGTATCAGCTCCTCACAGCCCTCAACTCCCCGAGACTTCAAAAATCTACCTACCTCCCCTTTAAATGCTTTCGGTGATCGAGCCTCCACATCTCTCTGGGGTAGAGAATTCCAGACACTCACTACCCGCTGAGAGAAGAAATTCCTTCGCATCTCAGTTTTGAATGAGTGACCCCTTATCCTGTAACTATGTGCCCGAGTTCGAGATTCCCCCACTAGTGGAAACACCTTCTCAACATCTACTCTGTCAAGCCCCCTCAGGGTCTTGTACGTTTCAGTAAGATCACCCTTCATTCTTCTAACCTCTAATGAATAAATTTAGTCGTTCTTGATAAATCAACCCCTTCATCCCAGGAATCAGCCTAGTGAATGTCTTTTGAACTGCCTCCAGTGCCATTATATCCTTTCTTAAATACAGGGACCAAAACTGTACACAGTACTCCAGATACAGTCTCACCGACACCCTGTACAGTTGTAACAAGACTCCCTATTTTTAAACTCCAGTCCCCTAGCAACAGGCCAAAATTCCATTTGCCTTAATTACTTGCTGCACCTGCATGCTAACTTTGTGTGTTTCATGCACAAGAACACCCAGATCCCTCTGTGCTGCACTTTTTTGGAGTCTCTCTCCATTTAAATAATAGTCTGCCTTTTGATTCTCCCTACCAAAGTGCATGTCCTCACACTTTCCTACATTAAACTCCAGCTGCCAAGCTTTTGCCCACTCACTCAACCGGTCAATATCCCCTTGCAGATTCCTTATGTCCTCATCACAACATGCTCTCCCACCTACTTTTGTATTGTTAGTGAATCTGGATACATTACACTCTGCCCCCTCCTCCAAGTCATTAATATCGATAGTAAATAATTGAGGCCCTGGGACTGATCCTTGTGGCACTCCACTAGTTACATCTTTCCAACCTGAGGAAGACCCATTAATCCCGACTCTCTGTCTTCTGTGTGTTAACCAATCCTCAACCCATGCTAATACATTACCCCCAGTACCATGAGCTCCTATCTTGTGCAGTAACCTTCTATGTGGCGCCCTATCGAATGCCTTCTGGAAATCCGAATACACTACATCTACTGGTTCCCCTTTATTAGCCCTGCTTGTTATATCCTCAAAGAACTCTGGCAAATTTGTCAAAGATGATTTCCCTTACAGAAAACCATGCTGACTCTGATTGTGTTAAGCTTTTTTAAATGTCCTGTTATTTCTTCCTTCATAATGGACTCTAGCATTTTCCCAATGACAGATGTTACGCTGACTGGCCTATAGTTTCATGCTTTTCGTCTCCCTCCCTTCTTGGACAAGGGCGTTACGTTAATGGTTCCAGTTCGCTGGGACCCTCCTGGAGTCCAATGCCTCCACTATCCCTGCAGCCACTTCCTTTAAAACCACCTCAGAGAAGAGCAGGTTGAGAGGGGATTTGATGGGAGGTGTTCAAAGACATGAGGGGGTCTGGACAGCGCAGAGCGGGAGAAACGGTTCCCATTGGTGGGAGGGCTGAGAATGCCAGGGCACGTTGGTAAAAGAAGCCATGGAGACACGAGGAAAAGCTTTTTCACGCAGCGAGTGGTTGGGGTCCGGGACGCGCTGCCTGAGGGTGAGGTGGAGGCAGGTTCCATCGAGGCTTTCAAGGGGGAGTTGGATTATTATCTGAAAAGGAAGAGTGGGCAGGATTACAGGGAGAAGGCGGGGGGATGGCGCTGGGTGAATTGCTCCTTTGGAGAGACAATGCGGACATGATGGGCTGAATGGCCTCCTTCTGTGCTGTAGCATTTCTGTTATTCTGTGCCTGATAGGACTCCAAAAAGCTGTTCCGTCCCTTATGTCCAAATGCAGATTGATGTCCCCATTCACTAGAGACAGAAGAACACTGGGAGGCCATTCAGGCTGTCGGACCTGTTCTGACATTCAACTCCATCAGGATTTTCTTCTCCCATCCATACTTAACGTTACTCTTCACCAAGTGACCCTGCACTGTGCCACAATCGAGAACTAGTGCCTTTGGATATATGAGTTAGGGGCAGGAGTAGGCCACTCGGCCCCTCGAGCCTGCCCCGCCATTCAATATGGTCATGGCTGACCTGAAGGATACCCTTTCTCCCCCTTGTTAGTCAAGAATCCATGCCTACCCTGTAACATGTCACGGGAATTCCCTCTGAAATGGAGTGCACATTGTGCTCTAAATCAGTGGGTGAGTGTCTAAATGTGGTACAAGTCTCCTACCCTAAACACACCCGACAGACCGTGCTGCTCAGTTATAGACACTGAGTAAATCAGTTACCTCAGAACGTCGGAAAGGAGGAGGCCCTTCAGCCCCTCGAACCTGTTCCGCCTACGTTCAACATGATCTGTGAACTAACTCCATACACCAGCCTGTGCCCCATATCCTTCAATACCTTTGGCTAATGATAGCGATGTCAGTTTCAAAATGAGCAATTGATCTCATGTCATTGGCCATTTGCGGAAGGGGGGTTCCAAACTTTCTACCATCCTTTGAGTGAGGAAGTGTTTCCTAACTTCGTTTCTGAAAGGCCTGGTTGAATTTTTAGGCAAAAATACTTTCTCCCTGTCCAACTATCTCTGTTCCCCTTGATGTCTTGGAGGCCTCCATCAATTTGCCCCTTAACCTCCTGAATTCCAGGCTGTACAAACATAGCTTCTTCAACACTGCCGAAAAGCGAGATGCTATGGGAGCTTCTCATACACTGGAATACCCTTTTCTCTGCAAACAAAATGACTATGTTCGAGCCTTTCGGCTTTCTTGAATACCTGGGAGCCTATAGTTCCCTGCTGCTTTCTGCATGGCCACGCCTCTACCAATCAGAGTCGACTTGCCAGCCAGTCTGCACCCTGTTCTCCTGTGGTACAAATTGCAGTCATTTGAAATTTGGCATTCTTGCATGTAAGTCATCGTTTGGCTGTGCAGAATTGGAGCGTTGCTGAAAGGAGATTTTTCATCTGGCACTCACTGGAACAATTCGTAAAAATACCAAATAGTGCATTCTCCATGGCAACACCTCTACCAATCAGAGTCCACTTGCCAGCCATTCAGCACTCTCTTCTCATGCAGTGTAAATTGTTGTTCTGTTTGGCATTCTTGCGAATTGTCCTGATGAGTGCAAGACAGGAAGATGATGTTTTGGCAGATGAAGTTCAATGCGAGGAAGGGTGAGGTGATACACTTTGGCACAAAGAATAAGGGGAGACAGAATAAAATAAAGGATATTATTCTAAAGGGTGTGCCATTAAAGGTGGTAGGACAGGTAGAGAGAACTGTTTCTAAAGTACACAGTATTCTAGACTTCATTAATAGGGGCATAGAGTACAAGAGCAGGGAGGTTATGATGAATTTATATAAGACACTGGTTAGACCTCAGCTGGAGTATTGTATACAGTTCTGGGCACCACACTATAGGAAAGATGTGAACACACCGGAGACAGTGCAGCAGAGGTTTACGAGAATGGTTCCAGGGATGAGAAACTTCAGCTATGAGGAAAGATTGGGGAAGTTGGGACTGTTTCTCTGGAGAGAAGAAGGCTGAGGTGACTTGATAGAGTATTCAGGACCATGAGGGTCTGCATAGAGTAGACAGGGAGAAACTGTTCCCCTTCGTAAACGGATCGAGAACCAGAGGGCAGAGTTTTAAAGCATTTTACAAAAGAAGCAAATGCGAGGTGAGAAAAACTTTTTCACACAGCGAGCGGTTAGGGTTTGGAATACGCTGCCTGGGAGTGTGGTGGGGGCAGGTTCAATTGGGGCATTGAAGAGGGCATTAGATGATCATTTAAATAGAAACAATGTGCAGGGTTACGGGGAAAAAGCAGGAGATCGGCACTCAGTTAAAACGCTCAGAGAGCCGGTGCAGACAGGATGGGCCGAATGGCCTCCTGCACCATAACAATCCTGTGATTCTGTGAAATCTTTGACAAAAGGTGGTGGCACGGTGGCATTGTCACTGGGCCAGTAATCTAGTGACCCAGAGTTTGGGGGGCCTGGGTTCAAATCCCACCATGGCAGACGCTGGAATTTGAATTCAGCCAAAACCTGGAGTTAAAAGTCTAATGATCTGTCTAGCCATTGTTGGTTGTCATTAAAAGCTCCTCTGGTTCACTAATTCCCTTTGGGGAAGGAAATCTGCTGGTCGACTTGTGACTCCAGACCCTCAGCAACGTGCTCGACTCTTTAAAGTGAATGCCCCCTGAACAAGGGTAATAAATACAGGCCTCAACAGCAACGCCCACATCTCATGATCAAATAAAAGAAAATGTCTGCTTTCGGAGCAATATTCTTGTGTTTTTCCTGATGAGTGTCAGGCTTAAAGTTTCAGCAACTTTTCTTCCTTTGCAGCATATTCAGCAAGGCCTGTGCTACTGAGCGATTGTGCTTTTAATCTCCTCCCATAGCTAGAGTCCAGGTATCATCCCGGGACCTCTACACTGCACTCAAGGCCAATATGTCCTTCCTAAGGTGTGGTACCCAGAACTGCTCACAGGATCTCCAGACGTGACCTAACCAGGGCTTGGTCTAGCTGAAGCATGAATTCTAACTTGAGTTGCAGCCAACAGAAACACAGAATGGTTACAAACGTATGAAACGGGTGCAGGAGGAGGCCATTCAGCCCCTCAAGGCTGCTCCGTCTTTCAATGAGACCACGGCTCATCTGTTTGTGTTTTGAGTTTCACGTTCCCATCTACCCCCTTGCCTAACAAGAATCTATCCACCTCCGCCTTAAAAATATTCAGTGACCTCGCCCCCACCGCCTTCTGAGGCCGAGAGTTCCAAAGTCGCACAGCCCTCAGAGAGGAAAATTCTCCTCATCTCTGTCCTAAAAGGGCGACCCCTCATTTTAACACAGTGTACCCCTCGTCCTGGACTCACCCACAAGAGGAAACATCCTTTCCACGTCCACCTTGTCAAGGACGTTCAGGATCTTGTAAACTTCAATCAAATCACCCCCTCACTCTTCTAAACTCCAGTGGAAACAAGCCCAGTCTGTCCAACCTTTCCTCATAAGACAACCCACTCATTCCAGGTATCAATCCGGTAAACCCTCTCTGAACTGCCTCCAATGCATTTACATCCTTCCTTAAATAAGGAGATCAAAACTGTGCACAGTATTCGAGGTGTGGTCTCACCAATGTGAAGTATAACATCCTTAATTTTTGGTTCAATTCCTCTCATAACAGGAGACAACATTCCATTAGCATAGGAGGGGGTTATTCAGCCCATCATGTCCTTGCTGATTTATGCCCCACTTGATGTTTTGCTACTTTGGGTGTAATCAAAATTGCATAAAAGACTGACAGGCCCATCCACGGTGAGCAGGGGCATTTATATGAACAGAACCAGCATCAGGGTGGACTTATACCAAGAGCTGAATAATGTAGGCACCCCTTAACTCCAGCTCCAAGACAAATTCCTACACCCTGCCATGCATGAGTTTGGTCATTGGCAAAATTGGCTGCAGGGCACTCATCCCCCCCGCCCCACCCCGCCCCCCCCACCTCCGTTAAAAAAACGGCTGGATGGAAAGGGCACGAACCTGCGGCAAGAGCTGTTGCTTCTCCCTGTCTCTCTGCTCCCAGTGTGAACGGGGAGAATAACTCAAGCGCCTCACTGGAGGAAGGCTCGCGACTCGGCCTTTGTCACGGGTGTTTACTCAACAATGATAAGACCTGCCTGGCCCTCTGGAAATTGGGGTGAATATGCACTCCCATGGCCTGGTGGGAAATGGTTGTGGCGAGGGGGTGGGGGTTGGGTGGGGGGGTGGTGGTGGGTGTTGGGGGAGGGGGTAACTTGGAGAATAAAATTGGGCACCGCTTAAAGCATTGGGTTACATCATTGTTGGCTGGTTGATTAAAATTACCCCACCTAAGCAACTTTTAAAAAAAACATACTTGCTTCCGGTCCCGACTCTTGTTTTATTAATCAGCGTGCTCTTAATTGCTGAAAGCAGAGAAACTTTTCCTCTTACACTCATCAGGACAAATGCAAGAATGCCAAATTTCCAATGAGCACAACTGCATTGAGTATAAACTGCAGGAGCAATGGCTGCTGATTGCCTGCCAAGTCAACTGTGATTGGCCGAGGCGTTGCCACGGAGAAAATAATAGGGTGCTGTATGGTCCTCAAGCTCACAGGTAATTAAAAAAAAACGGTGCAAGGCTTAACGGGAGCCACATTACAAGTTCGGCCAACACAAAATCTCTACTAATAGATGTGATTTTTGTGATTGGGGCAGCACTTGTTGAACAATCCCGAGTGCGCTAATAGCTACACAAACAACCAATTTGTGATAATCAGTTGAGTTCATAATGTGGCTCATTTATGCTTGCTAGAAGCAACATGCATTCATATGCAAGGACCTGTTCTCTGCAAACAAAAAGAATATGTTCAAGCTTTGTGCCTTTTTTGAGCTAGCCAGGAGCTTGGAGAGCCTATAGCTCCTGCTCCCTTTCTCCATGGCACTACCTGGGCTCATCAGAGACTTGCCAACCAGTCAGCACACTTTTCTCCTGTAGCATAAATTGCAATGATTGTTTGAAATTTGGCATTCTTGCATTTGTTCCGGTGAGCGTGAGACTAAAAGATTCGGCAACATGACTCACTTTCCAGCAAGATTCAAGTTCTGTGCTATGAAGCAACAGTTATTACTAATGACTGCATTTTGTCAATAACCATTACTACGTATACCTGGAGTGCACTTTGGCAGGACTTGTCCTGACCCATTATTCTCCCATGTTGCATCAGCAGTGCAGACAAATTCTTCTGTCAAGAGAACACAGTACATTTGTCAATAGAGGCATTCACTAAATCATAAAACCAATTCAGTTTAATCTGTGCTCTGATGTGACAACATTCAAAATTCCAACCCAGGATTTTTTTCCTTGGACTATTCCAGTGACCGTGTTAAACTCCTTCCTGTCTCGCACTCATTTCAATCTTGATCATCTCTCCCGCAAAGCCTTCCCTACCTTCTTGCTGACTGACCCAGGACCAGGGTCCACTATTTCTGCCATTTTTGGTTTTACTTTCACTCTTATCCAATATATCTTACGAGTCATTTACAAGACTTCATACGGGGTGTTCCTTTATACAAAAATATTTGTTTTCAGGATATGGGCATCGCTGGCCAGGACAGCATTTATTGCCCATCCCTAAGTGCGTCTTGAGAAGGTGGTGGTGAGTCACCTTCTTGAACCGCTGCAGTCCATGTGGTGTAGGTACACCCACCGTGCGGTTAGGGAGGGAGTTCCAGGATTTTGACCCAGTGACAGTGAAGGAACGGCCGATATATTTCCAAGTCAGGATGGTGAGTGGCTTGGAGGGGAATTTGTAGGTGATAGTGCTTCCACGTATCTGCTGCCCTTATTGTCTAGCCGGTAGGGGACATGGGTTTGGGAGGTGCTGTTAAAGGAAGGTCTGTGGCTTATTAGTCATGAGATCATAGAACAAGATAGTCAAGAAGATATAATAATTTTCATAATGTTAGTGGAATTTATTGTAAAACAATAGTACCTATGTCTTGTATGTGTTTGGCTGTGTGTGTGTGTGTGTGTGTGTGTCTGTGTGTGTGTGTGTGTGTGTGTGTGTGTGTGTGTTAGACCTAATTGGATTAAAGGCAGCTGGTCTGAAAGCTTTTATGTAAACATGGTATATATGAGAGAAGTTTAAAATGTAAGGTGTAAAAGGATATTTGCATTCTTAAATAAACAAAACTAGATTGTTTTCAAAAGAGGGAGTGAAATATGTAATCTAGTCAGGTGAAGTTTAGAAACAATGTGTTTATTCTTCCCGAAGATTACTGGTAAACTTAGTACTATGAAAGGATTTTATTATCAGAAAGGTGAAGTCCAAAGACACAGTGAAACAATGGGAATTCAAAGGGGAAAATATGTATAAAGGAGTGAAGGCTGTGTGTAAGGGTAAACATTGTTAAGGTTTAACAAGTGTGAAAAGTCTTCAGCATTTATGCCTCAAGCTGCTGTTTTCAAAGAACTGAAGTTAAGGGAGCTCATTTTGAATTCAACTGGTTCAGGGTGTCATGTTTCTTTGCCTGGGTCTTTTATAATCTATTTGTCTTACCGTTGCCTTAACGAAAGTATGACTGGGTGTCAGATTTAATAGGTGATTTAAAAATTATTATAGTTGTGATTCAGAGACATACGTATGTGCTTAAAATTATTTCTCTAATTAATAAACGTTTAGTCGAGTTTTGTAAAAACCTATAAGACTCGGTGGTCTTATTACTACCGAATTCAAGGCATGCATCTTGAAATTTATACAAAATGCAAAACAAGTTGTTTCATGTTTCCCTTCTGGGATTGGAGCAACCCCGCATTTACCATTGTCTGTGCTATAACACAATGCAGCACAGAAGGAAGTCATTTGGCCCACTGTGTGTGTGATGTCTCTGAAAGATCCATCCAGTTGGTCCCAGTTCACTGCCCTTTGCCTATTGGCCTGCAGTTGTTTTTTATTACATATTTCAGGAATGTTGGAGATCTGTCTAATTTCTGTCCTCTGTAACTGATTATATGTTATGTCCATTGTGCCAAAGGCTAGAGCAAGAGAGAGTTAAACAGCATTCAGGAGAGTTCAACAGGTTATCCGGAGATGTCAATAATTAATATCCTTGGATGTGATAATGCGCATGGACAGGATTTTACACATCTGTGCCCCCACCCCGCAACCCTCTGGAGTTTGTGGTTGGTTGGGGGGGGGGGGGTGTGTGGGGGGGATGTGTGTTGGGGTTTGTAAAATAAAATGGGTGGCCTCCCCTCCACCTTCTGTTAGGGTCCCCAGCTGAGGTTACCCCTGGACAAGCCAGATCCCAGAGTGGAACACAGCCTGATAGATCCTAAGTTTTATTTGTTTGTTTAGATACGTGGAGAGCAGCTACTGAACAGATTCACTGGAGTCAGCTAATGACCTTTGAACAAATGAATAAAATATTTATTAAACAAGAAAAGATGAACTATATTACAATACTCCTTCACCCACAACTATACCTTTACAGATATATACAGATTTGGAAGGATAACACAAGTTACTAAAGCTACCTTATACTCTAATGTACACAGTAAGTGCATAACCCATGTACCAATAGGCACCCTGTGGTCAGACACACCTCACTCTGATACCAAATAACAGATGCCACCTCAACCAGAAGCTATGGATCTCTCCTCAACTCCCCCCCACCCCACCAATACGCTTGTCCCACCAGCCCTCTGCACACCCTCGCTGAGCTCTGCCAGCCTGTCCAAAGTCACGGACTCACCTTTACATCTGGGGATCCATGACACTTCCTTCCTCAGGGTGGGGGGGCGCTGCCCGCAATCCCAGCTGTGGCCACTACTTGGATCCTGGCACTGTTGGGGTGACAGGGCTGCCAAGGGGCAGGACCTCCTCCCAGATTTGGGGGGTGGCGGTGGGGGGGGAGCGGTCTGGGTGGCTGAAGTCCCAACTCTCAAACAATTATGGCTGCTCCCAGCGTGATGTCATCTCGGAGCAGCCAGGTTTCAGGTGGACAGGCTGATGGCTGACTTCTCAGTTGAGTGGGGACAAGGCTAAGGTGGGGGGTGGTGGGGGGGGGAGTACTACATCCGGTAATGTTCTGTGAGTTTTAGTTGCCTCCCCACTACAGCCCCCCCGTCCCCACTCTGCTCCCCCGCCCCCTGCCCGAATTTGACAGCCCTTAGCTTTAGTTCCAAGGCTGTGACATGTTTGCATCGCCTGGTGGCTAAGTTGGTAACGCTCACTGTAGCGAGGCCTCAGGCAGCAGGTGACCTTGGTGGGAGAGAGCGCCGGGCAGCGGAACTGGTCGGCTCTTGTGGGGACGTCCTTGACAAGTTGCGGGGTGGAGCCAGATGCCGCGAGGCGAGGGAGGAATCAGCCAGGACAAAGCCAGGGCCTGTGAGCTGCTGTGGGGCAGGTGTGCCGCGGGCAGCTTGCAAGGCGGCTGGAGAGCCAAGAAGAGGAAGTGGGACCCAGTCAGACTGACCGATCGCACCCCTGAGTCTGAGAAGCCTCTTGGAGACAAAGGGGGAAGAGGCCTCCAGCCAGGAGCTGCAGGTCTGAAGATGTCTGATGAGTGCTGTGCTGTGCTTTGCCAAACTAGGACAGAGATTTGGAGCATCAGCGGTGAATGTTCTCTGTAAACAGTTGTTTCTTGGCGTTACGCTTTCCCTTGGCAGTTTATACAGTTTGGATGCCGGTGGAATAAAAGGAACTTTGTTTTTTAACTTTTGCGCAGTCCCCATGCTCAAACTACATGTCATATCTCTCCTCTGAGTCAGAAGGTCAAGGGTTCAAGTCCCCCTGCAGGCCCTGAACACCAAAATCTAGGCTGCAAGAGCTATCTTTCAGATGAGCTGTTTAACCGAGGTCCTGTCTGCCCTCTCCCATGTTGACACAAAAGATCCCATGGCACTACTTGGCATATTCTCTCTGGGGCCAAGACTGTACGTAAATTTCAAACAATGCTTGGCAGTTAACTGTCAGTCATCATTACCGGTGCATTCTCCATGGCAGCGCCTCTACCACTCAGAGCCCGCTTGCCAGCCAATCAGCACTGTCTTCACATAGAGTATAAATTGTTGTTTTCCCCCTTATCCTGGTATTCTTGTAAAGTGTCCTGATGAGTGCAAGATGAAAAGCTTTGACATCTCTCTTTTTTCAGCAGCGATAATAATGTTTAGCAACGTCTAACATCAAAATAACCACAAGTGAATATGATGTCCAATGGCCCTCTGGCATTCAGGATATTGCTTTCCCTTCCGAAAATATATTGTGCTTTAATATAAACTACTTACGGTTACGACCTGATTCAAGTTGGTAATAAGGTTCATTGCACTGGTACCGAATTGTGGATCTGTAGGTGGTGACATTGGTTTTGCTAATAAACGCAACCCGCCCATTCTCAACCAAAGGTGGAAACGAGCAATCTACAGCTAAAGAAGAGCACACAAAATTAACAGCGTCGTCTCGCAATCGGGTTAGCTATCTGGCACTGCAGGTCATGTTTCAACAGAGTTTCCATCTACTGTCACCTCCCCCCCGCTGGGGCTCGCTGAACTACACTGGCTCCTGGTCCATCCCGAGTTTTAAAAACGCTCTAATCCCGCCATGGCCTGGCCTCATCCCTATCTCTGTAACCTCCTCCAGCCCCACCACCCTCCGGCTCTGACCTCGCACGCTTCCCCCCACCTCTCCCCCACCGATTTTAAGCGCTCTGTCGTTGGCGGCCATGCCTTTAGCTGCCCGGGCCCCAAGCCCTGGGAATTCTCTCCCTAAATCTCTCCGATCCCCTTTACTCCTTCAAGACTCGGGTTTTGTTTTAATAACATTCCCGTGAAGTGCCCTGGGGGAGTCAAAGAGGTCATATAAATGCAATTTTTCAAAAAAAAATTCAGATTTCCAGCATCTGCGGTGTTTTGCTTTTATACGAATGCAAGTTGTCATTGGGGAGTGGAACTGCTATTTCAGATAGCGCCATTAGTATCTTGCCAAGTGAGCTGGCTCAAAATATCCCTTTAAACGAATTGGTCTGCAATTAACCCACCCAGTGAGTGAACCAGATGGGGTTTTTCCCTAAAGGGGTATGAGTGAACCAGATGGGGTTTTTCCCTAAAGGGGTATGAGTGAACCAGATGGGGTTTTTCCCTAAAGGGGTATGAGTGAACCAGATGGGGATTTTCCCTAAAGGGGTATGAGTGAACCAGATGGGGATTTTCCCTAAAGGGGTATGAGTGAACCAGATGGGGTTTTTCCCTAAAGGGGTATGAGTGAACCAGATGGGGATTTTTCCTAAAGGGGTATGAGTGAACCAGATGGGGTTTTTCCCTAAAGGGGTATGAGTGAACCAGATGGGGTTTTTCCCTAAAGGGGTATGATTGAACCAGATGGGGTTTTTCCCTAAAGGGGTATGAGTGAACCAGATGGGGATTTTCCCTAAAGGGGTATGAGTGAACCAGATGGGGTTTTTCCCTAAAGGGGTATGAGTGAACCAGATGGGGATTTTCCCTAAAGGGGTATGAGTGAACCAGATGGGGATTTTCCCTAAAGGGGTATGAGTGAACCAGATGGGGTTTTTCCCTAAAGGGGTATGAGTGAACCAGATGGGGTTTTTCCCTAAAGGGGTATGAGTGAACCAGATGGGTTTTCGCGCCAACCTGATATTTTCATGATCGTCCTTACTAAGGTGAGATGAGCGCCATGACGATCTTACACAGACCAGCGCCCGCTACGTGTAATCCAACCTCAGTAGATTAATCCAGAAGATAATTCCAAAACACGCAGAATACCACTTACGCTGACAGCTGTACCCGGGGCTGTTCCTCTTGGAGGCGACGAGGTTAAGGGGAGGTTTGACCGAGGTGTTCAAAAGCGTGAGGGAGTAGACAGGGAGAAACTGTTCCCATTGTTGGGAGGACCAAGAGCCAGAGGATGCCGATTTCAATTGATTGGCAAAGGAACCAATGTTTTTTGTTTTAAAGATTTGTTTTTACGCAGCGGGTGGTTAGGGTCCGGAATGCACCGCCTGAGAGTGAGGTGGAGGGCAGGTCCAACCGAGACTTCGAAAAGAGAATTGGGGTAATTGTTGTGAGGGAGGAAATTTGGCAGAGCGATGGGAGAGAGTGGTGGAGTGGGACCAGCTGGGCTGCTGTTGTAGATGGTTGGTACAGACCCGATGGGCCAAATGGCCTCATTCCGTGCTGTAACCAGTCCAAGATCCTATGCTCCCAGGTCACATGGGTTACCAGATCAGACAGAGTACTGTTTCTGTACCCTGTGAAAAAGTGAAGTGCTGTATGGAATTAATTGGAGTTAAACTCTGTGCCCAGCCCATGTTGTACCTGCCTGGCCATGGTTGATAGTGCTATGCATACTAGAACCTATCCTTTATCTGAATTGTAATAACTCATTTCACATTGTACAGAAACAGTACTCTGTCTGATCTGGTAACCCATGTGACCTGGGAGCATAGGATCTTGGACTGGTTACAGCACGGAATGAGGCCATTTGGCCCATCGGGTCTGTACCAACCATCTACAACAGCAGCCCAGCTGGTCCCACTCCACCACTCTCTCCCATCGCTCTGCCAAATTTCCTCCCTCACAACAATTACCCCAATTCTCTTTTCGAAGTCTCGGTTGGACCTGCCCTCCACCTCACTCTCAGGTGGTGCATTCCGGACCCTAACCACCCGCTGCGTAAAAACAAATCTTTAAAACAAAAAACATCGGTTCCTTTGCCAATCAATTGAAATCGGCGTCCTCTGGCTCTTGGTCCTCCCAACAATGGGAACAGTTTCTCCCTGTCTACTCCCTCACGCTTTTGAACACCTCGGTCAAACCTCCCCTTAACCTCGTCGCTTCCAAGAGGAACAGCCCCAGCCTCTCCAATCGTTCTGTCTAATCGAAGTCCCTTATTACTGGAACCGCCCTTGCGAATCTTTTCTGCGCCCTCTCTGAAGCCTCCACTCCCTTTCCTAAAATTTTGGAGTCTAGAATTGGGCACCGGCCATGTTGATTGGCCTGTGTAATGGGAAAGGATTGAGTTCGAAGGTCAGGGTTGGTGCCCTATCGTGGGATTCAGGTGAAACCCCTTTCGGATCGGACTGAGCCCACGAGGGGGGCCCCATACCACCGAGAAACGGGCGAAGCGACGTGCTCACCTGAACTATTTCATACCCTCGTTCGCAGGTCACCTTCACCGAGTCTCTAAAGTTGAACCTCGGCCAGGAGGGCTCCAGGAGGCTGTTCGGCAAGCTGCGCTTGGGGCAGAACGTTTCCACTCCTGGGGGCAAAAGGCACCGTCAGCAACGGCTAAAGCCATTCGACCTGTTCATGTTGGGAAGTCACGCTGCTGTTGCCAAGGCCGCCTAACAGGAAGCGGAAATTGGAGCCCGAACGCACACGGCTCGGAATTCACAGCGGGGGGGGGGGATGGAGGTGGTGGGGGGGGTGGTGGGGGGGGGGGTAGTTTTTGCCGGAAGAATAATATCACCGGGATTGTCAACTTCCAGAGCGCGGTGCGATAGTTCCGGATGATTCCGAAAGGAAGGTGGAGGGAAATGATGCAGGGATGCGGGGGTTGGGGGGGAGGGGGGTGGGTGTGTAGAGCGGGGGGTGTGGGGGAATGGGCCTGACTGGATTGCTTTACAGAGAAGGGGCAGTACTGGGTCAGTGGGCCGAATGGCCTTGTCCTGCGCTGTGACCTATTTCATGCAGGGGAAGAATAGCAATTGCCCGCAGTCAAACTCTGTGAGATAGGGCTGGGATGGAGGGATGGGAAGGGACCTGGATCCCTGGGTAAAGTCAAAAAGCCAATGGAAGGATAGGCTGGCTAACTTCCGGTTCGGCGGCCAGGGTTAGAAGTGGCCGGAGTGCTCTTGGCATAGGGGGTGGGAAAAGACAACCCCCCGCTTCCTTATACCCCGATATCCAGCAACCTACCAGGTAATCTCAGTCGGCAGGAACCTCCTTACCCGGAGAGGGGCGAGAAAGCGGAACTCACCGGCCCGGGGAGGTCTAAAGCCTCGAGGAATTAAAGGGGGAGCGGGCCAAACACATGAGGGAGACAGGAATAGGAGGATATGCTGATGGGGTGAGATGAAGGGGTCGGGGGAGGGGTCGGGGGGGGTGGAGGGGGGGGGGCGGTGGGAGGAGTCTGGTGCAGGATATCAACACCAGCATGGAGTAGATGGGCCGAGTGGCCCGTTTCTGGGCTAGGAATGTTCTGTCACCTGCTGCGACCTTCTAACCAGCATTGCTCCGCTATCACGTGGCTTGTTTTGGCTCCTCCGGTTGAACGACTTAGGCAGGGAGTGATTCAAACTGACACCCATCTTAGCGCACCCCAGCAGCAATGGCTTGGAGGGGGGGGGGGGAGGTGGCGGTCTGTGAACGGGAGACTGGGGGCAGAGCTCGGAAGGAGCAAGGAGGCAGCAAATATCGCAATCCCTCTCAAACGCCACCCCATCAGCGGGCACTGCCTGCAGTGACAAAAGGCTCTCCGCTTGACATGACCCCACCAGCTAGAAGCAGGCCGCCATTGTTGGCTTGGTTTGGCAGCCCCATAAAGAAAATACGCTTCAAAGTACTCACTTTTGCAGCTCCGCTGGTCGCCCTCGATCGTGAACTCAGATGGGCAGTAGCAGTGATACCCGCCGACTGTATTCCCACAGTAATGACTACAGCCATGTCCATCCAGCTCACACTCGTTGACGTCTGGGCCGGAGGTCATTCAAATTGGACAGAGAAGAGAGAAGAGAAAATCAGCTCAACTTCCGAGTGAGGGGGTGGGGTAGGGGGGGAGGGGCAGAGGTCCAGATTACAACAACAACTCTATATGTATATAACGCCCTTCATGTAACAAGACAAAGCCACACACAGAGCCACGTGAGGAGGTATTAGGTCAGGGGGGAACCAGACGTTTGGTCAAGAAGTTTGCTTTTAAGGAGCACCTTAAAGGAGGATAGTGAGGTAGAGAGGTGGAGAGGTTGAGGGGAGTGGGGGGAGGGGGGAGTGGAATTCCAGAGCTTGGGGTCCAGGCATCTGAAGGCATGGCTGCCAATGGTGGAGCGATCATGTTTGGGAATGCAACAAGAGGCCAGAATTAGAGGAGTGCAGAGGCCTCAGAGGGTTGGTAGGGGCTGGAGGAGTTTAGAGAGACAGGGAGGGGAGAGGGGAGCGTTTTGAAAACAAGGATGAGAATTTTAAGATCAAGACGTTGCTTGACCGGGAGCACGTGTAGGTCAGGGAGCAACTGGTGGGGGGGGGGGGGGGGGGGGGGTGTGGGGTCTCGCTGTGAGTCAAAGCAGCCAAGTTTTGGATGACCTCAAGGTCATGGAGGGGAGAATGTGGGAGATCAGCCAGGAGAGTGTTGGAACTGTCAAGTCCAGAGACAGTGAGGCATGAATGAGGATTTCATTAGCAGATGAGCTGAGAGAGGAGCGAAGGTGGGTGACGTGACAGAGGTAGACAGAGACAATCTTTCCTAGTCATGGTGCAAATATGAGGCCAGGAATTTACCTCATGATCAAATATGACACCAAGTTTACAAAGGCACTGGCTTAATTTCAGGCTGTTGCCGGGGAGTCTGTAGCTAGGGAACTGAGCTTGGAGCGCCGGTCCTAAACAATGGCTTCAATTTACGCAACAGTTAATTGGAGGAAATTTCTGCTCATCCAACACTGGGTGTTGGAAACACAGTCTGATAACTTAGCAACAGTCGAGGAGTTGGTGGTGAGATAAAGCTGGGGGTCTGCTGATTACGCAGATTTACGTGAAACCATTGGGGGGGGGGCGGTATTGCGGTGCAGCGCGTCTCTGAAACAGAAGCTCTGGGATCCAGTCCCACTCCAGGTGGTTGATGGTCAAGGAACGTGTGTTTACAATGCGACCAAACAGGTTGATTCTCAATCTGCAAATCCTTCCAACACACGCCAACGGCAGGCGGTAAGAGCGGGAGAGATTCCTGGTCAGCCGTGTGATGGAAAAAGACATTGGAGCCTCTATCTGTCATCGCCCATAACTCCAGACTACAACACGCATGTCAAAAAGTGCATGTCGCCACAGGAGTGAACTGTAACCCAGCACCACATAACGTTTTACAGCACAGAACTAGGCCATTTGGCCCATTTGGTTTGTGCAGGTGTTTATGCCCCATGCCAGTCTCCTCCCACCTTATAAGGCCACAAGGCGTAGGAGTAGAAGTGCGCCATTCGGCCCATTGAGAGTCCGCCATTCAATGAGGGTCATGGCTGATTTGATAATCCTCAACTGCACTTTTCCTGCCTTCTCCCCATAACCCTTGATTCCCTTACTGACTAGAAGTCTGTCTATCTCAGCCTTGAATGTATTTAACGGCTCAGCCTCTACAGCTCCCTGCGGTAAAGAATTCCAGATTGACTACCCTCTGAGAGAAGAAATTTCTCATGTCTGTCTTAAATGGATGGCCTCTCACTCTGAGATTATGCCCTCTGGTCCTAGACTCTCCCACAAGGGGAAACAACCTCTCAGCATCTACCCTGTCAAACCCCCTAAGAATCTTATATGTTTTCAATAAGGTCACCTCTCATTCTTCTAAACCCGAATGAGTTCAGGACTAACCTACTCAACCTCTGCTCATAAGAAAATCCTTCCATACCCAGGATTGTTGTGACACAGCAGTTGGTAAAGGCTGAGTTGTCTCAAACTCAGAGGGAAACTTGAACAAGTGTCATAACCTGTATTTTCAATTGGTATGTTTGAGATGCAGCTCTGAATTCAGGAATAAGACCACCAAGCCTCAAGAGATTCTTCTATATAAAACTAAATTGAACATTTATTAATTTAACAACAAATTAAACACATGCACATGTCTACAATTTACTACCATAATAACTTTTAAACAAATCGTCAAATTAATCACTCCCAGGTAAATCTCCACCAAGGCAACAATAACCCATAGACTTTAAATGGACACCGGGCAAAGCACGTTTGACCTTACAAATTCAAAATGCAATTTGGTTCCTTTGCAGATACAGTTGTAGGTTTACAGGCTGCTTAGACCTTAAATGCCTCTGATCTACACACACAAACTCCTCTCTGTTTATACTTTCCTATGAATGTAAATTTTCCTAGACATTTTAATTTTCTCTCTCCTAACAATAATACCCTGTTCATGGCACCAATTTTATTAGTAATATAAACACATTGCTGTCTCCTAGTTAGATGTAAGATTTTACTCCCTTCATTTGAATGGTTTATGCAACAAATGCAAATATACTCTTTACCTTCTGTCCTTACTTACTGTTTACCTAATTATAACATCTCAAACTGCTACGCATCAAAGCACCCAGTCTGGCTGGCTTTAATCCAGTTAAGGCACACTCACGCACACGCATAGACACTAACCCTACTACAAGTCCAATTTAAAAATAAGTTCCAATAACATTATAGGCGTTAACATCTCCCCATGACAGGATCAACCTAGTGAACCTTCTCTGGACTGCCTCCAATGCCAGTATATCTATCCTTAGATAAGGGGACCAAAACTGTTCACAGTATTCTAGGTGTGGTCTAATTAACATCTTGTATAGTTTTAACAAGACTTCCCTATTTTTATGCTACATTCCCTTTGAAATAAAAGTCAGCATTCCATTTGCCTTCCCTATTACCTGCTGAACTTGTATGTTAGCTTTTTGTGACTCATGCACAGTGACCCCCAAATCCCTCTGTGATGCAGCCTTCCACAGTCTTTTTCCATTTAAATAATATTCAGCTCCTCTATTCTTCCTGCCAAAGTGCATAACCTCACATTTTCCCTCATTATATTCCATCTGCCAAGTTTTTGCCCACTCACTTAAGCTGTCTCTATCCCTCTGTAGACTCTTGGTGTCATCCACACCACTTGCCTTCCCACCTATTTTTGTGTCACCTCCAAACTTGGCGAAAGTACATTCACTTTCCTCATCTAAGTCATTAATATATAATTATAAATAATTGTGGCCCCAGCACTGATCCCTGTGGCACTCCACTAGTTACAGGTTGTCATTCTGAAAAATGCCCCCCTTATCCCAACTCTCTGTCTTCTATTAGTTAGCCAATCCTCTAACCATGCTAATATACTACCCCTAACACTATGGGCTCTTATCTTATTAAGTAGCCTTATGTGCGGTACCTTATCAAACACCTTTTGAAAATCCAAATAAATTACATCTATTGGTTCTCCTTTGTCTATCCTGCTTGTTACCTCCTCAAAGAATCCTAATAAATTTGTCAGGCATGAATTCATCTCATTCTATTATTATAGTCAATTTCTTTCTTGCATATGTGTTTCTAGATGAAAAAAGATGATAATGGTCAGTCATCAACACTGGTGCATTCTCCATAGCAACACCTCTACCAATCAGATACCACTTGCCAATTAATCAGCACCATCTTCACATACAATATGAGTTGTTGTTTCCCCTTGTACTGCTGTTCTTGTGAAGTGCCCTTGTGAGTGCAAGATGAAATCCTTCGACATGTCTCTTTTTTAGCAACATTCAAGTTCTGGACTACCAAGTAAATAAATTGTAACTGCATTCTTACTCTTGTGTTTAGTGAGAGAAGCCTTCTGCACAATTGTTACATTATCTTCAGGATGTGGGCATCGCTGGCAAGGTTGATGTTTACTGCCCATCGTAATTGCCCCTTGAGAAGCTGGTGATGAACCACCCTCTTGAACAGCTGCAGTCCATGTGGTGTAGGTACACCCACAGTGCTGTTAGGGAGGGGATTCCAGGGTTTTGATCCAGCGAAAGTGAAGGAACGGCCGACATATTTTCAAGTCAGGATAGTAAGTGACTTGGAGGGGAACTTCCAGGTGGTTGTGTTCCCATCTATCTGCTGTCCTTGTCCTTCTAGATGGTAGAGGTTGTGGGTTTGGAAGGTGCTGTCTGAGGAGGCTTGGTGAGTTGCTGCAGTGCATCTTGTAGATGGTACACACACTGCTGCTACTGTGCGTCGGTCGTGGAGGGAGTGAATGTTTGTGGATGGGGTGCTGATCAAGCAGGGATGCTTTGTCCTGGATGGTGTCGAGCTTCTTGAGTGTTGTGGGAGCTGCACTCATCCAGGCAAGTGGGGAGTATTCCATCACACTCCTGACTTGTGCCTTGTAGATGGTGGACAGGCTTTGGGGAGTCAGGAGATGAGTTACTTGCCGCAGAATTCCCAGCCTCTGACTTAGCCTGTTCCTGGGTTGAAATCCCGGAACTCACCCTCTGACAGCAACTTCACCACATGGGCTGCGGAGATTTGAGGTGACATGTCACTTGGACCTTCTCACAGTCAATTAGGGATGGACAATAAATGCAGACCCGTTCAGGGACACCCAAATCCTGTAAAAAAATATTCCAAATAAGTCACCCTGGTTCTGAGGCTTGAAAACCTAAATACCTTCCCGGGTGCCAAATCACTTTGGCTGTGAAATAGGGTCCTACTGGACAAGGAATGCAAAAGCTCTGCTTGCGGAGATTTTACAGCACAGCCTTGCAATCTGACAAGGTCAATATGTCCCTGCGGAAACCACTTCACTATGTGACTTACCAACGTGGGAATATAGCGCCAGGAAGCCTGTGAAAGGCTTGGTTTCGAAACCATTTGACATGAATGAAACCCTCAGTGAGTCCCGGGTGGAATAATATTCGTGGAGTCCTGGGTCACCTCCATCATCTTCCCATCTCCCGCACAGTTTAGCCAACTGCTTTCCCTCTGAAAAGATCTGCAGTTAAAGTCGGAGTGTTAATAGTAACCATCGCAAGGGCAGGCCAGAGGCCAGGAACTCTGCGGGGAGTAATTCACCACAAAGTAGGGGCCACAGGGTTGCTTATGTCTGCCTGAGAGGGGCCTCGGTGTTTTGTTTTCTCTCTTCTGAAACACGGCACCTCCGGCAGGGCAGCACCCCCTCAATACTGGTCTGGACTTTCAAACTCAGGTCTCGGAGGTGGGACTTGCGAACCCACAAGCCCGCTGACTCTGAGCCGAGGGTATTGCCCACTGAGGACATTTGGCCTGTGTTTCTGGTCTGCAGTTCGTTTGTAATCTGCTCCCTGAGCTGCAAGTCATATCTCTCTGGAAGAGCGACACGCCCCAAGCAAGATCCTTAGATCGACAGCAAAGGTCGTGACAGTGCATAGGATTACTCTTTGTAGAACTATAGCAGGCCATTCAGCCCAACTGATCTATGCTGGTGTTGATGCTCCACATCAGCCTCTACCCGCCTCACTTTGCCGGACCATTAACAATGATTTTGGGGAGACTTGACAAAGGTACGCAAGATTATGAAAGGTTTTGGCTAAGGTAGACACAGAAAAGCTGTTCCCAATACCTGATGGGGCAAGAACCAAGGGACACAGATGGTTTTTGGGCAAGACACTCTGCGGGGACGTGCGGAAGGTGTTTATTTTAACGCAGTGAGCGGTAATGACCTGGAACTTGCTGCCCATGAAGGGGGTGGAAGTGGAGGGGATGAATGATTTCAGTAGAGAATTGGGTGGCACTTGAGGGAAGTAAACTTGTAGGGATGCGGGGTTAGACTGGGGGCTCTATAGAGGGCCAGAAGGAATTGATGGGCTGAATAGCCTCCTTCTGTGCTGTAATGACACTATATTCTTCTATTCCTTTCTTCCTCATGAATTTATCCAGTTAGCCTTTGCATGAATCTACACTACTCAACCCCATGGTAGCGAGTCCCACGTTCTCACCACTCTCTGGGTGAGATAGTTTCTCCTGAGTCCCCAGGTAGATTTTTTAGCGTCCACCTAATATTGATGGCTCCCTAGTTTTAATCCACCTCTACGAGTGGAAGCACCTTCTCCACATCCACCCTATCAAACCCCTTCTCAATCATAATTACCTCTATCAGGTCACCCGCCCCCCCTTAACCTTCTCTTCTCAAGGTCTTTTCTGATCTGTATAACCTCTCAGTTCTTGGACCCACCCTTGCAAATCTTTCTTGCATGTCCTCCAGTGCCCCTGCGCTCCCAATACCTCTATGTGGCTCTGAGGAAGGGGCATACGGACTCGAAACGCTAACTCTGTCTCTCTCTCTTTCGATGCTGTCAGACCTGCTGAGTTTTTCCAGCGATTTTTGTTTTTGTTTCAGATTTCCAGCGTCCGCAGTATTTTGCCTTTACCTCTAAGTGGCTTGTTTGACATCCCTCTGATCTTTCGATGTCGAAGTAAGGGATGTAAATTTTGACAATGTAGCCTTGTGGTGCTGAGATGTCCCAGGTCTCACTGCTGTTAGTGGGGTAATGCAGAGGGTGGTTAGGGGAAGAGAATTCTCCGGAAGGTTGCTTCAGGTGAATGGCACAGGATGCAGCCATCATGACTAGCAGCAATACAGGTGACCTGCGACAAATCAAACAAATGTTGCTTGTTAGGGCTAAGGGAAGCAAATTGCCAGAAACCTGTAGCGGAAACATCACAAAAAGATACATGCAAACTGATACAGCAATACTTACAACAACTTGCATTGATGTAGCATGTTTAAAGTCACTGTGCATTTGTGTCAGTCTGTGTTTGTGTGTATCTCTCTGTATATTTGTGTGAGTCTGTGTTTGTGTGTGTCTCTCTGTGCATTTGTGTCAGTCTGTGTTTGTGTGTGTCTCTCTGTGTATTTGTGTCAGTCTGTTTGTGTGTATCTCTCCTTGTATTTGTGCCAGTCTGTGTTTGTGATATTGTGATATTGACCAGACAATCTATTTTTGTGATGTTAGTTGAGGGATAAATAAACACCATATACCAAGGATAACTTCTGTCCTCTTCTTCAAATTCGTGCCATGGAATCTTTTACTTCCGCCTGAAAGGGCTTTGATTTAGCGCCTTGCCTGACTGACAGCATCGTGACAGTGCAGCACTCTCTCAGCACTGCACTGGAGTGTCAGCGCTGAGCTTTGTGCTCAAGTCTCTAAGTGAGACGATGAATTCACAACGTTCTGACTCAGAGGCGAGAGAGAGTGCTACCCACTGCTCAGCAACCTGCATTTATCTAGCAGCTGTAATGTCCTTGTGTATTTGTATGGGCACCTGACCAATCAACTCCAGTTGTTATTATTCATCCTGGTTTGTGGGTTCATTGACTAGGATTTATTACTCATCCCATATTGCCCTTAACTAAGTGGCTTGCTCAGCTGTTTCTGGGAGCATTGCTGTGGGCCTGGAGTCACATGTGGGCCAGACCGGGTAAGGATGGCAGATTTCCTTCCCTAAAGGTCATCAGTGAACTAGATGGGGTTTTGGCAATAGGGTAAAGTTCCCATTT
The DNA here is from genome assembly GCA_026770705.1 of Isurus oxyrinchus. Taxonomy (NCBI): domain Eukaryota; kingdom Metazoa; phylum Chordata; class Chondrichthyes; order Lamniformes; family Lamnidae; genus Isurus; species Isurus oxyrinchus. The sequence continues at coordinate 10,086,138 of JANJGN010000033.1, read as the reverse complement.
CCGTGACTTCCTCGTTGATGTTTTCCCTTACCGACGCTTTGTACTTTGTACAACACATCGCCCAATGTGTGGGCAACATCTGCTTATGTGTGTTTCCTCTCTCTGGGGAGAAACCTCTGGAAGCTGATTCCTTGCTTTAGCCCTGGCCATGGACATACAGTCCTCTCGTTTTTTAAAGCGCCTTTAAAACAGGAGTGGGAAACGCTGCCTGGAATAGTTGCAACTGAATGGAGAGGTTAACCTGGAAATGTCCGAATCTCTTGGTCCAGAGCAGAAATAACACTTCTGTTCAATTTTGAAACACTCACCGGTTTTGCCTGCCAATTTTGGGGTGATCCATTATTTTTGTCTTAAAAGGGGGAGGGCCTCTTTTTAACCTTTTCCTGTATTGTTCAGAGGGCTCCCATCCAACTGTCTCCCGTTGAGGATCACATTCAGCACTCACGGTTTTGCCATTTGCAAGCTTTCGCGGGACCATAACCCCCGTAAATGGCGGAATGTTACTGCAATCAAGTAGTTGCATGGTCACCATTGTTGATACGAGATTTTCATTCCAGATTTATTTATTTAATTAAATGCAAACCTCTGCCCAGTGTAGTAGGATTTGAACTTACGTCTCTGAATCACTAACTTAAGTTAATTATATTAAGATCCATCGGTAAAGAGCATTGTTTAACTAAGTGCTTCAAGCACTTATAAAGAGAGACTGCTGGGATACTGGGTAGGAGGCAAACATATAGAATGCTGCATTCTGTTAATAAATCAACTAAGAACAGGATTATTTTTATTCATTTACAGGATGTGGGTGTCGCTGGCTGGGCCAGCATTTATTGCACATCTCTAATTACCCTTGAGAAGGTGGTGGTGAGCTGCCTTCTTGAACCACTGCAGTCAGTGTGGTGTAGGTACACCCACCGCGCTGTTAGGGAGGGAGTTCCAGGATTTTGACCCAGCGACAGTGAAGGAACAGCCGATATATTTCCAAGTCAGGATGGTGAGTGGCTTGGAGGGGAACTTCCAGGTGGTGGTGTTCCCCATGTGTCTGTTGCCTTGTCCTTCTAGATGGTAGAGGTTGTGGGTTTGGAAGGTGCTGCCTAAGGAGCCTTGGCGAGTTGCTGCAGTACATCTTGTAGATGGTACACACAATGCTGCTACTGTTCATCTGTAGTGGAGGGAGTGAATGTTTGTGGATGGGGTGCCAATCAAATGGGTTGCTTTGTCCTGGATGATGTCCAGCTTCTTGAGCGTTAGAGCTGCACTCATCCAGATTGTGTCCAGTTTGATGCTTCATCGTTTAGCTTGGGGTCCATTTATCATATTAAGTTTAATCTTTGGATTAGTGTCCAGTAACATTACCAATGATTCTTTCCTTGCATGAATGATGCACCTTACATCAGTTCCTTGAGAAAAAAACAGTATTTATATTAAAAAATTCAGTTGGATCATGAATATGCAATGAGTAATGGTTAAGTTAATTTTCTGCCTCCACTGAAAGCTATTATTAAGAGGATGGATTATGAGAAAATGTATATGATAAATCTCTATCTAAAATGTTCTTTTGCCAATAATAGCCAGCTATGTCTCTGTAGCACTCTCATCTCTGGGCCACAATGCTCCAGATTCAAGTCCCACTCTTGGTCCTGAGCATAAAAGTCAAGGCAGACACTCCCAGTGCAGTAGGGAGGGAGTGCTGCACTGTTGTGGGTGCTGTCTTTCGGATGAGATGTAAAACCGTGACCCTATCTGCCTACTTGGGTGGATGTAAAAGACCCCTTGGCCACCACTTTCAGGGAGAGCAGGGGGGCGGGGAGTTCTCCCCGGTGCCCTGGCCAATATTTACCCCTCAATCAACGTCACAACAGCAAAAAGGAAAACAGATTAGCCGGTCATTAATCACTTTGTTGTTTGTGGGAGCTTTCTGTGCACAAATTAACTGCCACATCTCCTACATTCCACACTTCAAGAAGTGCTTCATTAGCTGTAAAGGTCTTCGAGAGTCTGGTGGTTGTGAGAAGCACCATATAAAAATGCAAGTCTTTAATTCTTTTCAAAAAGGCTGCCAGTTAATGGTTATTGACTGCCTTGAGATAAGGACTATATTTTCACTTACTTTAACTAAAGAAGGTTCCTGGCAATAAAATCACCCACTCCTTGCACTTCAGACACATTAAACATTCATTACATTGAGATTCTCTTTCGAACTTACCACATGTTTCCTCATTGCAGCCTCTGCCTAGGTAAAGGATTAACTTATTAAAGGCCGTGTTTAGTACTTTTCCTGCTGTCACTATATTGACACTCTATCCAATAAGCAGGCTGGGTGTGTGACCACATTCAACCTCCACGTCTCTTGAACTTTGACTCCCTGGTTATAGATCAGAGATCTTTCTGCACATAAGAATTCTCTCATTTCTATCCCCCCCACCCTCCCCCACCTCCCCCCCCACCCCCGCTCTTACCTGAAGGCGGGATTTTTTAAATCAGGGATTGGAATCCTTCTTTGATAAATTGGGGGACATGTGATTTGTGACAGAGACAAGGAAACAGAAAGTGATAAACATATAAATAGAAATAAATTGAAACCAAGGTAAGCAGAGATAGGCAGGTATAATGCAATAAGAAGATTAAGATAGATGGATGGATAGATGGATAGATAGATAGATTGACAGATAGATATGATCGATCAATCGATAGATAGATAAATAAGTTGACTGATAGATATGATCGATTGATTGATTCAATCTTGAATATTGCTGAAAAAAGAGACATGTTGCTGAAGCCTTTCACCTCACACTCGCCTGGACAAATGCACAAATGCCAAATTTCAAATAGCCACAACAATTTATACTACAGGTGGAAAAGGTGCTGATTAGTTGGCAAGTCAACTCTGATTGGCCAATCTGTTACCATGTGGAAGACAATGGCGAACTATAGCTCCCCAAGCTCCTGGGTATTTCAAACAAAGCACTAGGCTTGAACATGTCTCTTTTGCTTGCAGAGGATGGGTCACTGTGTATGGCACTTCTAGCAAGTATAAATGAGCCACATTACAAGCTCAACTGATTATCATAAATGGGTTGTTAGTGTACCTATTAGCACACTCAGGATTGCTCAGCATGTGCTGCCCAATCACAAAATCACATTTTATCAGCATATGTTTGATTTTGGGTTTTGCCAGTGGGGGCTGGTTGAGTATAACCTGTACTCTGCCTGTTTCGGACAACCTTCATTGACTTACTTTTATATTTATCTTTATTTTTATTAATTTTTTTTATCCTTTTTTAAAAAACTCCTTTTTTAAATCCTTTTTTATTCTTTTTCCCCTAACCACCACCCCCTCCCCCTGTGTCCCCCCCACAGGGCCAGCTGTTCATTCACAGCGTGCTGACCCTTGTTCTGCCATTAACACATTCTGCTTTCTCACCTTTGTGTCACCATGAGTACCATCAGCACCTCCTTTAGTTTCCACCACCACTATTAACACTCCCTTTGTCTTGTGTCCATGGCATCTTTGTCAATCTCTCCTTAGCCCCCACCTATCGCTGACCTTTTATTCTGCTTTACCACTTCCACCGACACACCCGCTCCCCACAGCCCCCCCCCCCTCACCCACACCACCCCCTCCCCACCAACCGTATAAAATCCATTACATTTCCACTTTTTTATCTCTGAATAAGTGGAACTTCAAGAGGACATAGACAAGTTGGTGGAGTGGGCAGAGAGGTGGCAGATGAAGTTCAATGTGGAGAAGTGTGAGGTGATTCATTCTGGTAGAAAGAACGTGGACAGACAATACAAAATAAAGAGTGAAATTTTGAAGGGGTGCAGGAACAGAAAGACTTGAGTGTATATGTGCATAGATCATTGATGGTGGCAGGACAGGTGGAGAGAGCAGTTAATAAAGTATCCTGGGCTTTATTGATAGGGGCATAGAGGACAAGAGCAGGGAGGTTCTGCTGAATTTATATAAGACACTCTTTAGACCTCAGCTGGAGCATTATGCACAGTTCTGGGCACCACCTCATAGTAAGGATGTGAACACATTGGAGAGAGTGCAGAAGAGGTTTACAAGAATGGTTCCAGGGATGAGAAATAGATTGGAGAGGTTGGGACTGTTCTCCTGGGAGAGAAGGAGGTTAAGAGGAGATTTGATAGAGATGTTCAAAATCATGAGCGGGCTGGACAGAGTAGATGGGGAGAAGCTGTTCCCGCTTGTAAAAGGATCAAGAACGAGAGGGCACAGATTTAATGTGTTTTGCAAAAGAAGCAAATGTGACATGAAAAAAAACTTTTTCACACAACGAGTGGTTCGGGTCTGGAATGCGCTGCCTGGAAGTGTGGTGGAGGCAGGTTCAATCGAGGCATTCAAGAGGGCATTAGATGATTATTTGAATAGAAACAATGTGCAGGGGAAAAGGCCGGGCAATGGCACTAGGTCATAATGCTCATTTGGAGAGCCCAGTGCAGACACGATGGGCCGAATGGCCTCCTTCTGTGCTGTTAAGATTCTGTGAATCTGTGCAGGAGAGTCACACGGACTTAAAACGTTAACTGTGTCGTTCTCTGCACAGACGCTGTCAGACGTGCTGAGCTTTTCCAGCATTTTCTGCTTTTATAACCGAAGGAACATGCTGTTTGATTTGACCAACCTGTAGCTTATGTTGAACCTATTGAAAATTACTGAGCAATTGAGAGTTACATGTTGCCAGGTACATACTCCACCAAACCCCCAGCCCCGGGTCCCCCACAAGGGAGGTCCTTTTAACCTCAACATGAACAGCAACACATTAACTAAGGTGACCTAAAAGGCATCTAGTGATGAAGTGGAGACTAAAGACGAAAGCTACAGGAAGTTACGCTGAACATTTATGAAGCTCCGGTTAAGTCACAACGAGAGTATTGCATCACCACACTTTAGGAAGAATATGAAGACCCTTGAGGGTGTGCTGAGGAGATTTACACCCAAATGGTTCGAGGGGTGGGGGTGGTTTTAGCTACACGGTTAGTCGGGGAAAGCTGGGGTTGATCTCCTTGGAGTAAAGATCGCGGGGGGTATCTGACAGAGGGGCACAAAAGTATAGCAGGTAGACAAAGAATGTTCTCATTCGCTGATGGTGCACAGGAGACACAGATTTAAGATTTCAAGCAAGAGATGCTGGGGAGGGGTGGGGGGTAGAAATGTGAGGAAGAACTCTTTTTACGCAGCGATGACCTGGAACTCGCTGCCTCTGAGTTGGGGGAGTGGAAGGAGAGACGATGAACAATTTAAAAAGGAAGTTGGATGGGCACTCGAGGGAAAGAGCTGGGGGAAACTCTCTCACTCACTATCGGACACGTTGGAAGGATTGACAGTCTTATAATCAACCTGATGATCACATCTCCTGGGGACAGGTTTGAACCTAGAATTTCTAGCCTAGAGGGAGGGCCATGATCATTGTGCCACAACAATGGGACAGGCTGGATTGCTCCACAGAGAGTTGGCAGGGACCAGATGGGCCGAATGGGCCTTGTTCTTGCTGTAATGTGCCCGTGACATTGTAAATGGTACTGGGGATGTTGCGTTGAGTTCCAGATCCATGCTAAGCTCTCCAGTTGCATAAATTAACCCTGTGTTGCTTTGCCCTGAAGTTTAGGGGAGAGTTGCGATCAGCCCAGTAAAACGGCTGGTGCCAAATTGGTTTTCCTTCTGAAAATGAAGTTCTTGTCAAAACTGAAAGACTTGGCGCTTGTCAGGGTCAACCCCGCTTGGCACATTTAGGATTTGGCATTTCAGTTACGGTTAAAGGTTTGTATCAGTTCAGGAAATAGTTCACGCTAAACGCTTTGACTGTGCTTAACAAGGAGATAGAACAGAGCTGAGGAAGAATGTGTAAAACTAGGATATGAAGAAAGATGACATCATCATCAACAACAACAACTTATATTTATATAGTGCCTTCAACCTGGTGAAACGTCTCGAGGCGCTTCCCAGCTGCATTATAAAAGAGAGCAGGACGTGGGGCCAAGGGAGGGGACATGAGGTCAGTTGACCAAAAGTGCATAGGAACGTAAAAAATCGGAACAGGAGTAGACTATTCGGCCCCTCAAACCTGCTACACGGTCCTGAAACCTCCCCTGAACCGTCTCCAATGTGTTTACCTCCTTCATTACATAAGGAGACCCAAACTGCATACAGTATTCGAGGTGTGGTCACACCAACGCCCTGTATAACTGAAGCATAACGTCCCTACTTTTTTGTTCAATCCCTCTCGCCATAAAGGATAGTATTCCATTAACCTTCTTAATTACTTGCTGCACCTGCAAACTAACTTGTTGTGACCCATGTACTAGAACAACTTATTTAATGCAGGATGTAAATACGTTGGAGGCTGTTCAGAGAGGGTTTACAAGATTGATACCTGGAATGAGTGGGTTGTCCTATGAGCCAAGGTCAGACAGACTGGGCTTGTTTCCAGTGGAGTCTAGAAGAGTGAGGGGTGATTTGTGGCGTCTAGAAGAGTGAGGGGTGATTTGTGGCATCTAGAAGAGTGAGGGGGGATTTGATTGAAGTTTACAAGAGCCTGAACGGCCTTGACAAGGTGGAGGTGGAAAGGATGTTTCCTCTTGTGGGTGAGTCCAGGACTAGGAGGCACGGTTTTAAAATGAGGGGTCGCCCTTTTAGGACAGAGATGAGGAGAATTTTTTTCTAGAGGGCTGTGCGACTTTGGAACTCTCGGCCTCAGAAGGCGGTGGAGGGGGGGTCACTGAATATTTTTAAGGCGGAGGTAGATAGATTCTCATTAGGCAGGGGAATCGAAGGTTATCGGGGGTAGATGGGAATGTGGAATTTGGAACACAAACAGATCAGTCATGATCTTAATAGGTTTTAAGGAGGAGAGAGAGACTGAGAGGTTTTCAGGAGGGGATTTCAGAGGTTGGGACCCAGGCAACTGAAGGCAAGGTGCAGCTAGTAGGATTGGGAGGTCAGAATGAGATAAGTGTAAGGATCTTGGAGGGTATTGGGGCATGGAGGGGATTGCAGAGATAGGGAGGGGTTGTGGGGTAGGGAGGGGATTAGAGAGATAGAGAGCGGCTGTGGGGTAGGGAGGGGATTAGAGAGATAGGGAGGGGCTGTGGGGTAGGGAGGGGATTACAGAGATAGGGAGGGGCTGTGGGGTAGGGAGGGGATTAGAGAGATAGGGAGGGGCTGTGAGGCATGGAGGGGATTACAGAGATAGGGAGGGGCTGTGGGGCATGGAGGGGATTAGAGGGATAGGGAGGGGCTGTGGGGCATGGAGGGGATTAGAGGGATAGGGAGGGGCTGTGGGGTAGGGAGGGGATTACAGAGATAGGGAGGGGCTGTGGGACTGGAGGGGATTTCAGAGATAGGGAGGGGTTGTGGGGCATGGAGGGGATTACAGAGATAGGGAGGGGCTGTGGGGTAGGGAGGGGATTACAGAGATAGGGAGGGGCTGTGGGACTGGAGGGGATTACAGAGCTAGGGAGGGGCTGTGGGGCATTTTGAGGGATTACAAAGATAAGGAGGGGCTGTGGGGCATTTTGAGGGATTACTGGGATAGGGAGGGGCTGTGGGGTAGGGAGGGGATTACAGAGATAGGGAGGGGCTGTGAGGCATGGAGGGATCGCCTCTCCTGCTATAGCCTCTATCGGGATCACATGATGTCCTGGGAGGCTCCGGCCAATGAGCTGTAAACGTGGGCAATCCGAGGGGTGGGGGCGGGGTGAAGCTTCCTGACGAGAGTCGTGATCGGGTCATGTGGTGCCTGAAAAGCTCTCCCTGATAAAGTTTCTCTGTTTCTCGTGGAAACCTGCCCGCTCCGTCGAGTGATTACATTTGGTGCCGAGGGTGAAATAACTCCGAGGCTGTGCCTCGCCCCGTTACCATGGGCACATCAAGTGGAAGAAAAGCACGCTCGCCGGTCAGGCCAGTCTTCCGCACAATCAATCCTTATGGACGCGGCGATGGAAGGCTGGAGCCAGTATGTCCGGCGCCTCGGGTTGTACTGCGTTAGGAACAGAATAACCGCAGAGCGTGCGCGGCAGTGAGATGTACAACGTCACTCGCTACCTGACGGCCCCGAGCGCGCCCGGTTCTGTGCCCGAAAACGGGGGATCGGCGCCCCTCGTGGATGCGAGACTTCCAGCCGGAGCCAAATCGGTAACAAAAAGCTTAATACCAGAGCTAAGGGCCCCGGGCGAATCCCCTAAGCAGCAAAGCTGAGGCAGTTGACCTGAACACTGCGGACTCTGGGGACGGGCTAAATGATATAGGCTGCGGAAGGGGTTAGTGGGCGGAGTTAGGGACGGCGCCTTTCGGCGCTGTTCACTCGGAGAGGTCGGCGCCGGCCTTGGAAACCTCCCTCGCCGTGGGAAGCGCCGCCAGAGACTCGCAGGCTCTGTAGCACGTACAAATTGGCGCCGTTCTTCATGCGGGGCGGGAACCTTATCGCCGAGCTTGGCACCGAAAACCAAACCCACGCCGTCCGGGCGAGAGGCCACGTCCGCTTTTAGAAACATGGGAAGGGCTGACAGAAATAAGTTGTTATGGGCTTGGGGGGGGGGGGGGGGGGTGGGGGGTGGGGTGGGGCAACCTGTAAGATCAAGGAGGAAAGGTCTCATAGTGAGGTGGTGCAGGGCAAAGTCGAGACAGCCGGTAAAGCAGCAGGCCCACAATACTGTATTAAAAAACACAATAGACCCTGAAGCTGCCGACACCGATACCTATTCCCTGTACCACGTCACCGCTGTAAACACCGAACCCATCACTGTCACAATCCAACTTCATAAGAAGCCACGAATAATGGAGGTGGAGACGGGAGCCGCAGCCACAGTGGTGGGGGCGAGCAAGCTTTCAAATATCTTAAGGAAGGCAGAGGAGCCAATAAATAAGCCTGGGGCAGGCGGCCGCTGAATTAGACACACACTGGAGAATCACTTCAGGTAAAGGGCATCGTCACAGTGCCTGTGCCTTACAGGCAACTACCAGCCCAGCTGCCTGTGATAATGGTGAAAGGAGAAGGACCCCGGTCTGGTAGGGCGAGACTGGTTACAGGAGCTCAACCTTGACTGGTCTGAGATATTTCACCTTGTTGCAGAGTGGCTGAGTTGTGCTATTAGTGATAGAGTTGCCCTGCAGACACTCACTGGGTGGAATCATTAGGTTTGTTCACAATATACTCAGCAACAACTACACGTGTGCTTTCAACTCCACCTCTATCTCTACACTGACTGCTGGGGAAGCCCGCGCTATCTCCATTTGGTTACTACAGATCATGTGATCTTGCCTAACACGTATTATTCTTAAAGGTACATTACACGCTAAATAAAACCATAATTACTACATCCCTGAAAACCTTCCTGAACCACTAAGGAAGTATGACAATATATTTTGGGATGAATTAGGGAAGTTAAAAGGCTTGCAAGCAAAAATACATGTGGATCCTCAGGCGACACTATATTTCTTTAAGGACAACCTGTGTCTTATACGTTGAAGGAGAAAGTGGATGCAGAACTGTGCCGGTTGGAAAAGCCAGGCATCATCCAACCTGTCCCATTCTCAGAATGGGCAGTGCCCATAGTCCCAGTGGTTAAACCCGACCAAACCAAACACATTTGCAGGGACCGTAAATTGACTATAAATAAGGCATCAAAACTAGACAAGTACCCCATTCCAAAGATAGGCAACTTATATGCAAAGCTAGCTGGAGGCAAGTCCTCTACAAAATTGGATATGAGCCAGGCTTACCAACAATTAGGACTGGATAGCATGTTGAGAGAATACGTGACTATTAACACACATAGAGGTCTTTATCAGGACACTCGCCTACCCTTTGGAGTATCGCCTGCATGCACTACCTTCCAGAGAACAATGGAGAGTCTTATGCAAGGACTCCCAGGGGCAGTAGTATACCTAAATGTTGTTCTGATCAGAGGGTCAACCGAGACTGAACACTTGGCCAGCCTAGAGGAGGTGCTAAGAAGGTTCAAGGAAGCTGGTGTACGGTTGGAGAAGGAAAAATGCACACTCCAAGCACCAGAAGTTACTTACCTGGGTCACAGGGTGAACGCCCTGGGTTTGCATCCGGTAGAAGAGAACGTTCGGGCAATAAAAGATGCACCCTCACCATTCAATGTAACCGAACTCAAGTCCCTCCTGGGTATGGTTAACCACTGTAGCCACTTCTTGCCTAACTTATCAATTGTGTTGGCACCATTACACTTGTTAAAAATTAATCACCCGTTGGTCATGGAATTGGCAACAGGAAGAAGCCTTTGTCAAAGTAAAGAAACTGTTACATTCTTAGTGTTTATTGGTAACTACAACTCACTGAAAGAACTGCTATTAACGTGTGATGCATCTCCTTATGGAGTACGAGCTGTGTTATCACATAGATTGGAACATGGATCAGAAAGGCCCATTGGCTACGTCTCGGGAACAGGCTGACAAGGGTTATTCCCAGCTAAAAAAGGAAGCTTAATCGGTGGCATTCGGAGTGAAGAAATTCCACCAGGAGCTACATGGATGACATTTCACCAAAGTGTCGCACCGTAAGCCATTAATGGGTTTATTCAGTGAGTATAAGGCCATTCCACTAATAGCATCAGCAAGAATACAACACTGGGTTCTGATATTATCTGTGTACAAGTATACTTTTATGCAGCACCATGGCTTACATATTGCAAATATAGATGCACTCAGTCGCCTCCTGTTACCAGGCAGCATTGCACATGCTCCTGTTCCACAAGCAGTTGTGAAAGTGGACGAACAGAGATCCGTTATTGTCAAAAGTCAGAGACTATTTTTGGAAGGATGGTCAAATTCGCCCGTATCTGAGGATTTTTGAGAGCGCTCCATGCCAGAGACACACAGCTAAGCTGCCGAGATGGAATTTTGTTGTGGGGATCGAGAGTTGTTATCCCATCACAAGGTAGAGAACCACTCTTGACAGAGCTTCACTGTGCGCATCCAGGCATATCGAAGGGGAAGATGGTATCGTGAAGCTATGTCTGGTGACCAGGCATTGACAGTGACATTGAAAGCATGGCCAAGCAATGTCTCCATTGTCAGCAACAACAGGAGTTGCCTGTTTCAGCTCCACTGCATCCGTGGGAGTGGCCTGATCGACCTTGGGTTGGACTACATATCGACTGTGTAGGACCATTCTTAAGTACAACGTTCTTGTTAATTGTAGACGCACATTCTAAATGGACAGACGTCTACGAAGTCAAATCGCCAACATTGGGTGCAACTATCGAGAGGCTGCGTCAGCGCTCTAGTGTACATGGCCTACCGGAAAACTTCGTTCCTGATAGTGGTACAGCCTTTATCAGAGGTTCGTGAATCTGAATGGGATCAGACACATTAAAACAGCCCCTTACCATCCCTCATCAAATGGTCTAGCTGAGAGACCTGTACAAGCTTTCAAGTCTGGCATGAAGGGGTTATCAGGAGCTACTCTAGAACCTTGACTTTCCTCCTTTCTCTTCAGTTATCATTCAACACCACCCTCGACCACGAGTTCAACACCGTCTGAACTGTTGATGAAGTGCTGCCTGTGTTCACGGTTCAGTCTGGTGATTCCACATTTAGAGGGGAAGGTAGGGCCGAATCAGATTCATCGAAAATCGAGCCACGGTTTACACAGCAAAGCTCGCACATTCAGTTTAGGTGACACGGTATTCATGTGAGATTTCGGAAGTGGGCCTTGTTAGGCTCCTGGAACCCATTGCCTCAGAGACTGGTCCAAGTACGAGTGGAAGATAGAATCGTTCATTAGCACGTAGATCATATTCATGCTAGAGAGACATTCCAAACAACTAACTATTCCAAAATAAAAAATAAAATCTGGAAAAACTCAGCAGGTCTGGCAGCATCGGCGGAGAAGAGCACAGTTGACGTTTCGAGTCCTCATGACCCTTCAACAGAGCACCGCTATTCCACTTGTGATTAACATTGAACCACCTACCGCTGAGGTGACAGATTGACCTAGAATAGACACGTCCCCATGTCTCTGTAGAGTTGCCAAACCCAGAACTGCCACTTTCTAATGTTGGTTCCAGATCCCGTCAATCCTGTTGAGGAACCTCAGGTGGTGGGGTTATGCTGCTCTAACCGCCTCAGAGACTTGATCTTTAAACACCCGAAGTTATATTTAAATATGTGTATATGTTGTCGGATATCCAAATGTTTCCCTGTAAACAGAAATTGTAAAAAAAAAATACTAAAGGGATAGGAAATGTAGCAACTGAAGGGATAGCCTCTCCTGCTGTCTATCGGGGGGGGGGGTCACGTGATGTTCTGGGAGGTGCCAACTAATGAGCTCTTAGCGTGGGCAATCCGTGAGGGGGGGGGGGTGGGGCTTCCTGACGAGAGTCCTGAGCGAGTACGTAGCACTTCAAAAGCTCCCTGTAATAAAGTTTATCTGTTTCCTGTTGAAATCTGTGCGCTCCGTTCAAGCCATTACAGAGACATGGGTAAGAGGTGGATTAAGTTTCTAATTACTGTTCTGAGAGTGTTTCATCACGCTGGCGCTGTTGACAGTTATGGAGCATATATTTTACAGGCTTTTTCGGGACGTAGGCATCGCTGGCAAGGCTGGCGTTTATTGGCCATCCGTTTGCGGCTGGCGTTGGTGAGCGGCTGCCCTGGCTCCACCAGATCCACATCTAATTCTAAATAAATAATAAACTAAATCAGCCGACCGCTTGCTCGGGGTAAATGAAGTGGGGGATCAGGAGATATCAGCACCGCCCCACCCCCCCCCACTCCCTCCAACCCCCACAACGGCGGACAAAAATGAGCCTGTTGGACCGGAGTTTTCCATCCCTGTCGTGGCGCGGCCCAGCTCTCCGAGCCAGTAGCCCACTGACGTTCGGCAGGACCAGAAAACGCCGTCCCTTTTGCTCTCTATTGAACCCCTTGCTTTGCTTAACCACGCCAGCAGCTGAGTGCCATTAGCAAACCTACGTTGCACGCATCGAAATCATTTATAGACCGACTTCTGCAACAGGGCAAGTGTCCGCACTGCAGTAAATGGCAAGCTGCACCATTCAGGCTGGGCTAGCGCAGCTATTGAAGCAGGTGTTTCCCTTAACCTCAGGGTCCTGGGTTCCTAGCCCCATGTTCAGTGAGTGACCCTACCCCCCCACCCCCCCCCCCCCCCCCCCCCCCCCACCACCCCCCCCACCCCCCCCAACCCCCACCCTCCCTCTGTCATCCTATCCAGGGATGACCCAAGTTCTGAGCTTCCCTGACGTTCAACTTGAGGTGCACCACATTCCTGCTCTCGAGACCTTTCACACGACGCTCTTTAAAGGGCGATTAGCAAAATGGGAGGTGTCCGCCACCTCAAAGTGTCCCGAGGGCAAAATAAATGATCCAACTGTCCACTCTCCCTGACTGGCAATTCCTTTCATTCTGCAAACAGAGGTGTTCTGGTAAATAGAACTAATTCAAACAATCATCTGTCGTCCAGGCTGGGTTCATATGAGTAATAACTTAATAAAATTACTTTCGCTCCATGAGAAACTTTGATAAAACTCCAGCATAGTTCTTTAGTGATCCCTGGCGGTCTCTACATTGGCGAGACCAAACGCAGACTGGGTGACCGCTTTGCAGAACACCTTCAGTCTGTCCGCAAGTATCACCCGGACCTCCCTGTCACTTGCCATTTCAACACTCCTCCCTGCTCTCGTAGCCACATGTCTGTCCTTGGCTTGCTGCATTGTTCCAGTGAAGCTCAACGCAAACTGGAGGAACAGCACCTCATCTTCCGACTAGGCACTTTACAGTCTTCCGGACTGAATATTGTGTTCAACAATTTTAGACCATGAACTCTCTCCTCCATCCCCACCCCCTTTCCGATCCCCCCTTTTCCAATAATTTATAATTTTCTAAAAATATATCTTTCTTCTCCCACCTATTTTTAAATTTATTTCGATCTATTGTTTTATCTCCACCATTTAGCCCATTTCGATCCCTTCCCCCCACCCCCACTCGGGCCATCTGCCACCCTTAATGTCCCCAATAGCCCATTCCTTAGATAATATCACCACCGTCCTTTTGTCTGTGACATCTCTTCTTTGCCTCCACCTATCACTGGCCCCCTATCCAGCTCTACCTGCCCCCCCGCGCCTCCCCACCCACCCCCCCCTCGCCCACCAGCTTATATTTCACCTAATTTCTCCATGTCCTTAGTTGAGATGAAGAGTCACACGGGCTCAAAACATCAACTGTATTCCTCTTCGCAGACGCTCTCAGACGTATTGACGTATAGAATGCTGGTGACAAACCAATGTCACTGCTATCAGTGATAAAGACAAGATTGTCATTTAGACCTGACTAGCTCAGTCGGTAGAGCGTGAGACTCTTAATCTCAAGGTCGTGGGTTCGAATCCCATGTCGGGCGGATTTTTTTTAAACACCTATCCACTGTTCTACCGATCCAGCCCCGCCTCTGAATTTCCCTGACATTTAACTAAACTTGCCCCACATTCCTGCTGTCAACGTTTTAAACTACACTCTTAAAATACAATCTGAAAAATCATACATGGCTACCGCCTCAACACATCCAAAGCACAAAGTAAATCCTTCAACTTTGCACTCTCCCTCACCAGCAATTCCTCTCATTCTGCAAAAGAATGTTCTCCAGAAATGAAACTGATTCAAATCATCATCCTTTGTCCAGCCTGGATTCATATGAGTAATAACTCACTAAAATTACTTTCGCTCCGTGAGAAACATCTATAAGAGTTTGGATAAAACTCCAGCACCGTTCTTTAGCGATCCCTGGCGGTCGAGTGATTGGGGTTTTACCCACAGGCTAAAAGACAATTGTTTCAATGATCGGGACTGAAACTCTAACCGTGTGCTGGGGAATGAAAGGCGTTCTCACTGAGGGAGAGCGGTTATAGTGGTAGGATTTATTCTGTGGTTTTCATGTCCCTCACAGCTGGCTTTACACCTGGTAGTTTAAGAGACTGGATGAAAATGTGGGTTTGCCGGTGAGAGCAGGAAAGTGGTGTCAAGTTTAGAGAAAAGTGAGAGGAATTCGTCTGTGTAACAAAGATAAATATTTCAGGAAAATTGAGCTGAATAATGAACGCTCTCAATCGCAGGAGTTTCGAGATACATTTGCTGTGAGCTGGACAATATCCAGGCTTGGGCTGACAAGTGACAAGTAACATTCGTGCTACACAAGTACCAGGCAATGACCATCTCCAACAAGAGAGAATCCAACCATCTCCCCTTGATGTTCACTGGTATTACCATCACTGAATCGCCCGCTATCAACATCCTGGGGGTTACCATTGATCAGTAACTGACCTGTTCCAGCCATATAAATACTGTGGTTACAAGAGCAGGTAAGAGGCTGGGAATTCTGCGGTGAGTAACTCACCTCCTGACACCCCAAAGCCTGTTCAACATCTGCAAAGCACAACGCAGGAGTGTGATGGGATACTCCCCACTTGCCTGGATGAGTGCAGCTCCCACAACACTCAAGAAGCTGGACACCATCCAGGACAAAGCAGCCCCGCTTGATCAGCACCCCATCCACAAACATTCACTCCCTCCACCACCAACGCACAGTAACAGCAGCGTGTGTACCATCTACAAGATGCACTGCAGCAACTCACCAAGAATCCTTAGACTGCACCTTCCAAACCCATGACCACTACCATCTAGAAGGACAAGGGCAGCAGACACATGGGAACATCGCCAGCTCAGTCAGTAGGGCATGAGACTCCTAATCTTGGGCCTGTGGGTTCGAGCCCCACGTTGGGTGAGCTTTCTTTTTAAACACCTATCCACCATTCTACAGATCCAGCCCCACCTCTGAATTTCCTTGATATTCAACTAAACTTGCACCACATTCCTGCTCTCATAACCTATTAACGTTTTAAACGACACTCTTAAAATGCAATCTGAAAAATCACACGTGGCTACCGCCTCAACACATCCAAAGCACAAAGTAAATCCTTCAACTTTCCACACTCTCTCACCAACAACTCCTCTCATTCTGCAAAAGAAGGTTATCCAGAAATGAAACTGATTTAAATGATCATCTATTGTCCAGACTGGATTAACATGAGTAATAACTCAATAAAATTACCTTCATGTCATGAGAAACTTCTATAAAAGTTTGGATAAAACTCCAGCACCGTTCTTTAGTGATCCCTGGCGGTCGAGTGATTGGGGGTTTTACCCACAGGCTAAAAGACAATTGTTTCAATGATCGGGACTGAAACTCTAACCGGGTGCTGGGGAATGAAAGGCATTCTCACTGAGGGAGAGCGGTTATAGTGGTAGGATTTATTCTGTGGTTTTCATGTCCCTCACAGCTGG
The DNA here is from genome assembly GCA_026770705.1 of Isurus oxyrinchus. Classification (NCBI taxonomy): domain Eukaryota; kingdom Metazoa; phylum Chordata; class Chondrichthyes; order Lamniformes; family Lamnidae; genus Isurus; species Isurus oxyrinchus. The sequence goes on along the minus strand of JANJGN010000033.1, from coordinate 10,069,793 downwards.
CTTTACACCTGGTAGTTTAAGAGACGTTGTTAACATGTTGTCTTGCTGGTGAGAGTGGGAATGTGGTACAAGTTCAGTGAAATAGAAGAGGAATTCAGAGCTGGGGTTTGCCTGTGAAACGAAGAGAAATATTCATAGAAAAAAGGAGCAGTAAACAAGAACAGCCTCAATTACAGGAGTGTCTATAGTGCAGAGATTATCATGTTTGTCTCACACACAAAAGATTCCCCAGTTCAATCCCGGGTGGAAACATTATTTGAAAATGTTATGTTTCTCCCTCAAGTTACTCGGCCAATGTTTATGCCACAGTTTTGCTGCCATGACAGCCAACACTTCAATCCAGATTCCTGAAATATACATGTAGAATGAGATAAGAGCGAGAGTTCCCCACACACAAACCACAAAATAGCTTCTGAGAAGAGGGATGGATGGATGTGGTGCAGGTTTAGTTCAACCCGAGGAGAGACTCGGCACCTGGAGTGGGCCTGACAGGAATCGGGGGGCACCGGGACGATGATGATTAAATTGAGGCCCAGGCTTGGGGCCTATCTCTTCCCCGAGGAGGCAGCAGCAACAGCCGCAGGGACGGACCGGGGGGAACTCGAGTTTAAAAATAGGGGGCAAAATCCTGACAGTGACGTCACAGGAAAGCTGTGAGCTGTTTGGCCGGTGAGAATTGCAGCTGTGTTTCCCCGTCTCCAGAGTTAGGGAGTTAGTCTAAGCAGCTGGGAGACTAAAAACGTTAACAATTTTAAGGAAAGCATCCAGTTAGCATTTATTCAGCACAGGCAGTTGCTGTAAGTGCTCTGAGGGGAAGCAGTGGCTGAGTGAGAGACCAGTTTACTGCCGTTAGCAAATTTATATCCCTCCTTCGCCGGTCATTCATCTAAACCATTGACAGATAGAATCCTGGGGAAATAATCTCACTGCAGTAATTGATAAGGACAAACACTTCCATCAGGCCTGGCTAGCTCAGTCGGTAGAGCATGAGACTCTTAATCTCAGGGTCGTGGGTTCGAGTCCCACGTTGGGCGAGTGTTTGTTTTAAACACAGATCCACCATTGGACAGATCCAGCGGCATCTCTGAATTTCCCTGACATTTAACTGGACTTGCACCATGTTCCTTCTCTCACAAGCTTCTGGACTTTCAGAAGGCTTTCGACAAAGTCCCACATAAGAGATTGGCGTGTAAAATTAAAGCGCATGTGATTGGGGGTAGTGTATTGAGATGGATAGAAAACTGGTTGGCAGACAGGAAACAGAGTAGGAATAAACGGGTCTTTTTCTGAATGGCAGGCAGTGACTAGTGGGGTACCGCAGGGATCGGTGCTGGGACCCCAGTTATTCACGATATATATTTGTGATTTAAATGAGGGAACTAAATGTAATATCTCCAAATTTGCAGATGACACAAAGCTGGGTGGGAGGGTGAGCTGTGAGGAGGATGCAGAGATGCTTCAGTGTGATTTGGACAAGCTGAGTGAGTGGGCAAATGTACGGCAGAAGCAGTATAATGTGGGTAAATGTGAGGAAATTCCCACTCGCAATCAGCGGACATTTGGCTGGTCCACCCTGTTCCTCTTCCCACCCGTGACGATTCCCGTGGCTGCTGGGACTGGAAAATCCCGGCCAAACCCACGACCGCTACCGCCTAGGGGATAGCAGTTGGGTGGGAACACCACCGCCTGGAAGTTCCCCCCTCCGAGCCACTCACCATCCTGACTTGGAAGTATATCGGCCGTTCCTTCACTGGCGCTGGGTCAAAATCCTAGAACTCCCTCCTGTCCCTACACCACATGGACTGCAGCGGCTCAAGAAGGCAGCTCACCGCCACCTTCTCAAGGGGCAACAAGGGATGGGCAATAAACGCTGGGCCCAGCCAGCGACGCCCACATCTCGTAAATGAATTTTTAAAACGCCGACAAGCCTGACCTGTTTCGGTTTTGTGCCTTTCACACTGGCTTCCTCGGCTGTGAGAATATGATAGGAAGGGTTTGACAGGGACAGACCAAAGGTCAACAACAGCCAAAATAAGCTCAGGTGTCTAGTCAGCTGAAGCTACGTTGTGTAGAAATGTAGGTCATTGCTTTTCGAGAGGTTTTGCCGTTTGAATCTTTCCCCTGTGTCGCTTGCAAGCAAGAGTTTCTGACTTTAACCACCTCCTGTCTTGTAGAGGCTTTTATCCCACAACAACTGTCCCTGTTTGATGTACCAAAAGCTTCACCAGATTCCTGGTGTATTAAGCAATGGAGATATCACCTCAGGCTGGTCAAACACAAAGTGTGTCATCTCATCTGGGTGACAGCTCACCATACGCAAAGCAGCAAAAGCAATCATTTCACCGCCCTCTGGATGATGAGGCGTTTTCTACTTTCACCCAAGAGCCGAGGGATTAGGAGCAGGAGTAGGCCGTTCAGCCCATCAAGCCTGCCCCGCATTTCAATACCATCATGGCCGATCTTGGGCTTCAACTCCACTTTCCCGCCCAACCTCCATGTCCCTCAATTCAGAGAAACATAGAAACTAGGAGCAGGCGTAGGCCATTCAGCCCTTCGAGCCTGCTCCGTCATTCATTATGATCATGGCTGATCATCCAACTCAATAGCCTGCTCCCGCTTTCTCCCCATACCCTTTGACCCCTCCCAAAGAGCTTTATCTAACTCCTTCTTGAAAACATACAACGTTTTGGTCTCAACTACTTTCTGTGGTAGCGAATTCCACAGGCTCACCACTCTCTGGGTGAAGAAATTTCTCCTCATCTCAGTCCTAAATAGTCTACTCCATATCCTCAGACTGTGACCCCTGGTTCTGAACTCCCCCACCATCGGGAACATCCTTCCAGCATCTACCCTGTCTAGTCCTGTTAGAATTTTATACGTTTCTATGAGATCCCCCCTCATTCTTCTGAACTCCAGTGAATATAATCCTAACCGACTCAATCTCTCCTCATATATCAATGCAGCCATCCCAGGAATCAGTCTGGTAAACCTTCGCTGCACTCTCCCTAAGATTTGTCTATCCCAGCCTTAAATAAATTCAACGATCGAGCATCCTCTGGGGTAGAGAATTCCAAATATTCACAACCCTTTGAGTGAAGAAATTTCTCCTCATCTCAGTCCTAAATGATCGGTCCCCTTATCCAGGGACTGTGCCCCCGTGTATTAGATTCCCCAGCCAGGGGGAACAAGCTCTCAGCACCTACCCTCTCGACACCCTTCAGAATCTTGTGTGCTTCAGTGGGACAGTTCCAGAACTTTGTTTTAGACTGTGACCGCCCTCCCCACCCCCCTTGACCTCTCAACCCTGACCTCCCAACCAATTTTCACCCTATCCAGTTCATCCGTTCCTCTTAATATTTTGAAATCTTTGATTGAAGCGTTGGCGTAGTGGTATTGTCCCTGGGCTAGTATTCCAGAGACCCAGGGTAATGCACTTGAGGACCTGGGTTTGAATTCCAGCATGGCAGATGGCCAAATTTAAAGTCAATATTAAAAAAAAAAATCTGGAATTAAAAGCCTAATGATGATTGACCACTGCCGATCACTATGAAAACCCACCCTGGTTCACTAATGCCCTTTAGGGAAGGAAACCTGCCATCCTTACCCCAGTGTGGCCCTTGGTTCATCCCAGGCTTACAGCAATGTGACTATGGAATGCCCTCTGAAATGGGCAATAAACGCTGGCCTAGCCAGCGATGCCACATCCACACTACATGAATGAAAACCTTTTTAATCCTGGGGAATACAGCCCTCGTTTGTGTTTGTACTTGGCCTACGCTGCATGGAGTTACAGCACGGCCAGAACTGTCAGTTTATTACTGATGGGGTGTGGACATATTGCCCCTAATCAGAGGGGATTTAATAGTCAACCACATTGCTGTGGACCCTGGAGTCTCGTGTAGGCCAAATCAGGTAAGGGCAGCAGGTTTCAGGGCCTTAGCACAACCAGACAGGTTTTGACAACAATCACTGTCATTAGACTTCCAGATTTTTTCTTGCATTCAAATTCCACCATCTGCCGTGGCGGGATTTGAACCAGGCCCCCCCCCCCCCCCCCGGGTTACAAGTCCCAGTGACAATATCGCTAAACGATTGACACTCTGTTAAGCAAAGCACCGTAAATGAGAACACTGTCCAGTGTGGGCTCTGCTGGGTGCACATGCAGTCACCCCTGATCACCGAGGTTCCAGTGTCGCTGTTTCCCTGTCATTTGGGATCGACTCGTGAAAGGGTTAATGCTGATCCTTCGTTGTAACAGCTTGCTTCCTGTTTGCAAAACAGGGCATTGTTGCAGCCGATAGACTGGTCTCAACTTGCACCTTGTTCCTTGTAGCGATATATGTATATATATATATAAGGAGAGGGACTGGTTACAGCAGAACTGCGCTGAGAAGAGCAGGCTGTGTCTCCGAGGGGTGCTCAGCCCGTTACCAGTCCAAGAGGTTCAAGAGAATCAACGACTTGTAAAGGGTGAGGAGGGAGTGAACAGTCAAGTCCCTCACTGAGGCTGTAGGCCCTCCTCAAACGGATCTCAGTGACTGAGCTATACAAGGTGGGGTGTGCTTTATTGCTGATCCGATGAATAGTCTTTAACCCTGGAGCGTTTAAAGCTCTTTCCATCTCTCTCTCTCCACCGATGGCTGTCTGACCAGCCTTTTCTGTTCTTAAGTTTCACATTTCCGGCAAACAGCAGCATTTTCCTTTTGGAATGTATTCCTCTCAGGTGGCACTTCAGATCCATGCTGTCTCCATCTCCGAGGTCTCTCTACACTCCTTTCTTTCTCGCCTCTTGTAGAAGCGCTGATTTTAACTGGTGGCGGTGTCTTCAACTGTACTAATCTCGCGAATTCCCTCTGTGGCGTTCCTTTACCCTTTCATGGGATGTGGGTGTTGCTGGCAAGGCCAGCGATTGTTACTCATCCCCAATTGCCCTTGCAAGGCCATTTTGCTCTGGGGTCTGGAGTCACATGGAGACCATAAGACCATAAGACGTAGGGGCAGAAACTAGGCCATTCGGCCCATCGAGTCTGCTCCACCATTCAATCATGGCTGATAAGTTTCTCAACCCCATTCTCCCGTCTTCTCCCCGTAACCTTTGACCCCCTTACCAATCAAGAACCTATCTATCTCGGTCTTAAGTACACTCAATGACCTGGCCTCCACAGCCTTCTGTGGCAATGAATTCCATAGATTCACCACTCTGCCTAACAAGAATCCAAACACCTCCCCCTTATAAAAATATTCAGTGACCCCGCCCCCACCAACTTCGGAGGCTGAGAGTTCCAACGTTGGTCAACTCTCTGAGAGATAAAAAACTTCTCCTCATCTCTGTCCCTCTGTTATGTTTTTAATGTGGAGCCGCTTTGCTCGAGAACCAGTTGCTCTATTGGCAGGTCAGTCGATTACAGTACACTTCAAGACGCAGAGGCCAATATGAAATGAAGCACATGCTGTTTATTTACACGTACAACAGAGCACTAACATGATGGGTACTTCTCCAACCAGACCCGACTCTAAATGACTCATTAACATTGTAGCCCGCGCTACACAGCCATTGGGTAATATAGTCACCTGGTCAATCTGCTCACGTTCTCTTAAAGGTGTATCACACCTCAGATTACCACATCCCTCCCCCTTTTACTTGAAGGTGCATTTTACAATATATTAACTATTGACAAAAATGAACTACTTACAAACTCTACAGGGGAGGCTTTTTCCAAACGTGTCGACTGTCGGAGTTCCACCACTTTGGCTTGTTCATCCCAGGCCTCCCTCTGTCCGCTAGGGCTGCCCTGCAGGAACCTGCAAGGTTACCTCTTTCGACTCTCTCAGGGGTCAACAGATCCGACAGGTACGTCCAAAGCCAGAGGAGTTCCTGCCACCTGTGGTGTCGACTCCAACGGGAATGCTTGGCCCACGTTTTCTTGTGGACCTGCTCCCCTTTCCTGAGGCTATCTCCGTGTCTGATGATTATCCGGCCTTCAGCTGATCCACGGTTGGAGAGGGAGGCCCTGTCTCTGCACGGACTTCACCCGATAGCCATTTGGGCCCTTCTCCAAAGCTCTTTGCAAAAACTGTCCCTCCTACGGTGAAGTTCCTTTCATGGCTGTGTTAGTCGCATTCTGGGCCTCCTGACTTAGGAGCAGGAGGAGGAGGAGGAGCAACTTAAGTCTTAGATGCTGAAGATGTTTTCCACTTGTTTGATCTTAAAATGCCTGCTTTACACACAGCCTTCTCTCCTTTTTACATACTTTCCCCTTTGAATACCAATTCCCATTGTTTCACTATGTCTTTGAACTTTACCTCCCTGATCATAAAAAGTTATCATAGCACCAATTTTACCAGTAATCTTTGGGAAAAATAAACACACTGTTTCTGAACTTCACCTGGCTAGGTGACACATTTCACCCCTCCTTTGAAAACGGTGTAGTTTGGTTTATTTAAAAATGCAAATGTCCTTTTACACCTTACATTCTAAACATCCTCCATGTTTACTTAATATTTCAAACCCGCCTCATCTTTTGTTGCATCAAAGCCTCCAGACCAGCTGTCTAAGGCACGGCTTAAAGGAGGAGAGAGCGGTGAAGAGGTTTCGGGAGGGAATTGCACAGCCCCGGCCGCCAGTGGAGGGGTGATTAAAATTGGGGATGTTGAGGAGACTAGAATGGGAGGAGAGTAGAGATCTCGGCGGGTTGTGGGGTTGGGGGAGATTACAGCGATGGGGTGGGGGGGGCAGGGGCGGTGGTCAGGGGTGTTGGGGGGGGGTGTGGTTGTCTGTGGGGCAGGTGGACATTATGAAAGGATTTGAGAACAAGTTTGTGAGTTTTAAAATCGAGGACAGTCGGGTGGGGGGGGGGGGGGCAATGTAGGTCAGCGAGCCCAGGGAGGGATGGGCGGTTGGGGGCTCGGTGTTGAGTGACAGCACGAGGCAATGGGTTGCTTCAGTGAGCAGAAGCTTCCAAAAGGCGCAGGGTGGCTGCTGGGATGGGGTGGGGGTGGTGGGGGGGGGGGGGGGGGGGGGGGGGGGGAGGCGGGGGGGGTGGGGAGAAAAGCACTGGAGCAGCCGGCAGACGGGCTGAGGTAGAGGAGAGACAGGGAACGATAACGGAGGCGGGAATAGGTGACCTTGCTGAAGGAGCAGGTTTGCGGTGGGAAGCTTATCTGACGGACCAATAGGAGCTAAAGGTTCTGAATGATCTGGTTCGGCCTCGGACCCTCCCTCACGGAGTGGGGGATAGAGACCTGAGGCCTTGTTCCCCTGGTTCAAGCAGGCAGGCTGTGGCCTTGTGGTACCATCGCTGGACTGATGACCAGGGCGACGCTCTGTGGACCTGGATTCAAATCCCACCACGGCAGATGGAAATTCAATAAATATCTGGAATTAAAAGGCTCAGGACAACCATGAAACCTTTGTCAATTGTTGTAAAAACCCACCTGGTATTCTGGTCTCCTGAGCACCCCCAAGTTTAATCACTCCGCCATTGACAGCCCTTCCTCCAGCTGCCTGGGGTGTGCAACTCCCTCCCGCAACCTCCTTACGCGTGACCCTAGCTGACTCTTAAATGCCCTCTGAACAAGGGCAGTTAGAGGTGAGCAATAAATGCTGGCTCGGCCTAGTCAGTGATGCCCACTTCCCATGAAGGAAAGTAAGTCCCAGGCCGTGACCTCTCTATTCACCTGCTATGTCCTGGCCTAGTGCAAGGAGAAGCTGCGGCAGCTCCTTATGCACCACCCACCCCAGGTCCACAGCTGCTTCCCTGGAGCTTCTGCAGGGGCTGGGAGGGAGGGAAGGAGGGAGGGAGGGAGCAGTGAACAAAAGGAAAACCCTGCTGAAGGCCTGGGTGGCGATGGTGGCAAAGGTGAGCAGCAAGGGCGTGACTTTGAAGACTTGGATCCAGGATTCAATGGCCTGACTAGGTCAGGAAAGGTTGGCAGGCAGTGCACACCCTCTCGCTCTGACCTGTGAACCCTAATCCCCTCACGCTCCTCAGCACACCCACTTTGCTCTCTCTAACACCTGCACCTCCCCAATTCCTGGCCTCCCATTTCCTCCCTCCAGCACAATCCTCATGTAGAATCGAATCGTGGATCGAAGCAGCGCCGATGGAGGGTTTCCGAGGGAGTGCTGCACTGCCTGAAGTGCCGTCTTGCACATTACCTTGCTGCCCTCTCAGGTAGACCTGAGGGATCTGAAATAGCATTATTCGAAGACGGCCAGGGCGACTTCTACCTTGTGTTCTCAGCCGACATTTACCCCTCAGTCAACGTTGCGATAAAATGGTTAACTGGTCATAAGTAGATTTACTGTTTGTGGGAGCTTGCTGTGCGCAGAATGGCTGCAACATTTCCGATAGTGCAACAGTGACTACAGTTGTACGTCATTGGCTGTAAATTGGGTGTCACAAAAAGGGAGCAATGCTCTTTGTGAAGCGATTATCTCAATGTTGTAAATCTGCTTGCCCATTCCCTCAAACGCATTTTTCAGTACCCCCCCCCCACCGCCCCCCCCCACCCCAGTGCCCTGGTCACATGATTCACGTGTCAACACTTTCTGCCCCCTCCCAATTTTTGGCGATCTTAAGATTTTGAAAAGAGCAACAAGAGAGGAGGAACCAATCTCTCCAAAATCTGATGGAGGTCTTTCCCACCACGGAAGAGTTCGATAGGGTCGATGTGGAGAGAAGGGGTTTCCACTCACGGGAGACCTGAGCTCCCTTGTCCTTCTTTTTGACTCCTCGGTGTGACCTCCAACACCGGGCGGGGGAGGAAGGGGGGTGGGGGGGGGAGCCGAATCCACCCCAGCCGGGATGGGGATCGGACCCCCTGCTGTCGGTGCCAATCTGACTCACATTCAGCCAACTGCACCCATCTGCCCAACTCCCGAAAGGAGTCTAAGTTGCTATGGAAAGATGCTCTCATACAGTGTAGGTTTTAATGTGTGAATAGTGATGGTCTAGGCTCCAACGGTCTCTCTCGCTCTTAACCACCTGCCATTGGCGTGTGTGCCAATCTGGATACTCTACAAGTTGACACTCAACCTGCTTGGTCACAGCTTCCTTGGGTGGGACTCAAAGCGGGAGCTCAGGTTGCGAGCCAGGGATGCTAACCATTACACCACAAGACACCCCCTTGGCCAGAGCCAGCGGCCACAGATGCCAGGTAGTTGCTAATGAATTAAATAGTGCCTTCGGTAACAGCTTCTTCACCTGGAGAGCAGCGAGAACGAGGAACTTGCAACCACAGGGAGCGGCCAAGATGACACGTAACTAGGGGGGGTTAAGGAAGCGCCGGTTAAACACATAAGGGAGAAGGGGAGTAGACAAGATGGGGGCTCATGTGGAGCACGAACCTGTTTTCATTTTGTTCACTGATACCAAGTGGGGGTCACTGCCGAGGTCAGCGTTTATTGCCTGCCTCCCCTCACTGCCCCTTGAGAAGGTGGTGGTGAGCTGCCTTCTCAAATACCACTGCTGGGGGGAGGGGGGGGGTGGTGCAGCTTGGCAAGGCGACACCAAAGGCAAAACAGGGCAGACGTTTGAAATAAAAGCGGAAAGTGCCGGAAATATTTAGCAACGTGCACAGGGAGAGAACCCAGAGTTACTTCCTCAAGTTGATGACCTACCTTTGGAATTGGAGTGGCTCGCTCGGCCATTTCAGAGGGGCAGTTAGGAGTCAACCACGTCGCTGTGGGTCTGGAGTCACATGTAGGCCAGACCGGGTAAGGATGGCAGATTTCCTTCCCTGAAGGGAATTAGTGACCCAGATGGACAATCTGATAGATTCATGGCCGCCATCACTGAGACTGTTTTATTTAATCATCTGAATTTAACTTGCCTCAGCTGCCATGGGTCACACTCAATTGTTCTGTGTTTGATTGCGCGAGCCTGTCTACTATTGATGCTCACCGTGCTTGATTGGTTAAGCCTGGGTGTGGACTCAGAGCAAAGTAAACAAGGCGGCGGAAAGAGCTGGAAACCAGAGCTGGAGCATGGAGCAGACATTTTACTGAGCCACTGTTCTCGGATTTGAGGGCCCTAGCTCCACGGTGTAACCACTATGCTACTGCACCCTGTAGTGTGGATGTTTTGTCTATGTAGAGCTCTAGCACCTGGTTAGAGCTACATATTCCTCAGCTATTGAAGTTGTTTTACGCTACATGGTCAGTTTTAACTTCTAATATGCCGGGTGGAAAATTACGGTCTGGCTGCCTGTTTCCCACCTCAGCCACGCTTCACGACAAGTCAAGAAAGGAAGGAGGGAGGCGTTGCTTTCATTAAACCTATTTTATTAATTTGTGATGGGCAAACTGGCCTGGGCCCGAGATTCATGCTCACCCGGGTTAAGACTTGGTTTTATTTCGCTGGGTCGGCGGCGATGCCCCCAGCCATGGTGCTCTCGATCCACTCGAGGTAGTTGATGACATTGGTGTAGACCCCGTAGGTCCCACAGCTGAACCCCCAGGAGACGATCCCGGCGACGTAGTACGTGTTGGAGCCCAGGGGGTCTTCGAGCACGAAGGCCCCACCCCCGTCCCCGGTGCAAGCGTCAACCCCTGTGCTCCCTGCGCACAGCATGTTCTCGGTCAAGGAGGCAGCTCGACCGGGGCCGGAGACGTTCCTGCACTCCGACATTCCCACCACCGGGATCAAGGTGAACATCAAGACGTCGCTCTGGGCAAAGCGCTCTGTCCGGCCGAAGCCAGATACGTAGCCCACCTTCCCCGCCCCGGCCTGGTATTTGGGGGTGCTTGGCCGGCAGGCAGATTGGGGAGATGGTGGGCCCCATCCCGACCTTCCTCTTCAGCTTGATCAGGGCGATGTCGTTGTCGAAATCGGTGGGCAGGCGGCGGCTGGGGGGCTGGGCGTAGAGCGGGTGGGGGAGCACCTCCTCCGCCTCCAGCAGCCTCCAGCGCCCCAGGGCGTTCCGGTCCGACCCGCCGGCGAACATGCGCAGCGCCCGCTGGCGCTCCACGCAGGAGGCGCTGGTCAGCACCCAGCGGTCCGAGAGGAGTGCGCCGCCGCACACGGTCGTCTCGAAGTAGACATGCCAGGGGAAGTTCCCCTCCTCCGCCGGGATCCCTCCGAGGATGCGCTGCCTGAACGAAGGGGGCTCCGCCGGCTTCCCACACACTGCCAACCAGAGAGAAATGCGGGTGAGGGGCATCAGATGTGATAAACGGTGGGGGTGGTGGGGGGAGGGGGGGGTTGGGAGGAGGCGGGTGGTGTGGGGGTGCGGGAAGGGGCAGAACCATCTTTTGCCAGTGGCGGGCGATGGGTCGCCATGAGTTGGCACCTTTAAATTCATTCATGGGATCCGCCGGCACGGCCAGCATTTGTTACCCGTCCCTAATTGCCCCCTTGAGAAGGTGGCGGTGAACTGCTGCCTTCTTGAGCCGCTGCAGTCCCTGTGGTGTAGGTACACCCACGGCGCTGTTAGGGAGGGGGTTCCAGGATTTTGACCCAGCGACAGTGAAGGAACGCAGGGTCCAATTTTTATCCATTCAGTGGGAACGAACATCGCACAGTTGGCGATCCCCCACTTTAGGCAGCTGCCCATCGCAGGTTTCATGCCTTTTATTACCTTAGCCTGCGGAGAAAGAATGGAGGGGAATATCGTTCACCTACCTGGCTCACAGGAAGGGAGGGTCTCCCCAACTTTGCTGTTCATCCATTTACCGTTTGCTTCACAGGTGTACAATCCTGAAGAAAATGAAGATGAGAACGAAGAAGCTAACGAGGATGGAAACTTCTTCAATTAACAGTAACCATTGTGGCAGCACACTCGTCACTGGAGCCAGAAGGTTGTGGGTTCAAATCCCACTCCAGAGGCTAAAGCACAGAAATCCAGGCTGACACAAATGTTTAATTTAGTTTTGTAAAATAACCTCTTGAGACTTGGTGGTCTTATTACTACCGAATTCAAAGCCTGCATCTCGAAACATACGAATGGCGAAAATGGGTTATGACAGTTGTTTCAGGTTCCCTTCTGGGATCTGAACAACTCAGCCTTTGCCATCGGCTGTGCCATAATAGATTACAACACTTCAAAAGTACCCTCTTGGCTGTGGGACCACATGGGCTGTCCTGAGGTTAAGAAAGATGCTACATCAAATCTCCTGTGACCTTCTCTCTCTCTGAAGGAGAAGCTACCAAAGTGTGTCTTGCTTTCTTGAGACTCACCATCTCCGCCCCCCACCATGACATAGTAGCGTTGATCGCATTTGAATTTGATGACCGAAGCCAGCAGGGTCACATTCTGGGCAGTGACGTACTCATAACCACAGTTTTCCAGACCTTCAGGGATGCCACAGTCCTTCACTGGAAAAGGAAACAGTCAAATCTTAGATTGGCCAATGGTCCTCAGTCCAGTCCACTGTGCCAGCTGGCAGTGGCACCACCATAGAGTCACAGTGCCCCGTCTCGCTCTTAAGCCGGCTGGAATTGGTCCTCGATGATTAAAAAGCGAAATGCGGCAGGTGCTGGAAACCTGAAACAAAATCAGAAAAGGCTGGAAAAGCTCAGCAGATCTGGCAGTGTCTGGGGAGACAGAAACAGAGTTAATGCTTTGAGTGCTAATGACTCTTCTTCAAGGCTCCTTCGACAGCACCTTCCAAACCCACGACCTCTACCAACTAGAAGGACAAGGGCAGCAGACACATGGGGACACCACCACCTGGAAATTCCCCTCCAAGTCACTCACCATCCTGACTTGGAAATATATCGGCCGTTCCTTCACTGTCGCTGGGTCAAAATCCTGGAACCCCCTCCCTAACAGCACGGTGGGTGTACCTACACCATGGGGACTGCAGCGGTTCAAGAAGGCAGCTCACCACCACCTTCTCAAGGGGCAATTAGGGATGGGCAATAAATGCTGGGCCCGGCCAGCGACGCCCACATCCCCGTGAATGAATTTTAAAAATGGATTTGAAATGTTAAACAAAAACAGAATTACCTGGAAAAACTCAGCAGGTCTGGCAGCATCGGCGGAGAAGAAAAGAGTTGACGTTTCGAGTCTTCATGACCCTTCGACAGATCTTCTCCGCCGATGCTGCCAGACCTGCTGAGTTTTTCCAGGTAATTCTGTTTTTGTTTTGGATTTCCAGCATCCGCAGTTTTCTTTGTTTTATTTTTGAAATGTTAACTCTGTTTCTCTCTCCACGGGCGCTGTCAGGCCAGCGGAGTTTTTCCGGAACCCTCTTGTTTGTATTTGGTCCTCGATGGGTTCATCTCGAGCCAGCTGACTACATTGTTGACATAGTCAGGGAGAGGCTTTCCGGCCCCCGACATTGGCTCTCCCAATGTTCCTGTCCCATCTGCAGCAATGCCCTCTGGTGTGTGTGGGGGGGGGGGCCGGAAAACCCCGCCCATCGAAACAACCGCAGCCTGCCAGGAGGCCATTCGGCCCATCACGCGCGTTCTGGACTCAAAAAGAGCCATCCGGCCCAATCTCACATCCCAGCTCTTGGCCTGTAGCCCTGTGGCTTACAGCCCTTACAGCGCGTATCCAAGTGTTACTTACTTAAATGCGATGAAGGGTTTCTGCTTGTCCCACCCCGTCAGGCATTGAGTCCCAAACCCCCAGCACCCTCTGGGTAAAAAAATTCCCCCCATGTCCCCTTTAACCCTTCAACCAGTTTAGTTTAAATCTCTGCCGCCCTGGTTTATTGTCTCTGTTAAGAGAAATGGGTCATTCCTACCCACTCTGTCGAGGCCCCTCGTAATTTTACAAAGCTGAACTAAACCTCCCCACCTCTGTTCCACAGAAAACCACCCTAGCCCATCCAAACTCCCCCTCATCGCTAGGATTCCCCGGTCCAGCCATCGTCCCCTGTAAACCTCCTCCAAACCTTCTCCAGCGCGACCACATCCTTCCTGTAACGCAGTGGGGTGCGAGTGGTACAGAACTCAAGCATAACCTCCCTGCCCTCGTTCGCCAGGTCTCAGCCCACAAGGGGGGGAACGCTTTCACCCTGTGATTTGAAGGTTTATAGCGATGACCGTTTTAATAAGAGTTCGAATCTCCCTCTCCGCTATTCCAACCCTACTCTAGCCTGTTCCTTCCCAAAACGTTTCTTTTTTATGCTAATTCCTCATCACAGAAGGGAGGGCCCTCCCCTTCGCCCCCAGTACCTTTGCACGTCCTCTTGTTGCTCTGGAGACTGTAACCTTTGCGGCAGTAGCACTGATATCCTCCGATATAATTGTGACAAAAATGGTCACACACTGTCTCCATTTCCAATCGAGGGACGCATTCGTCGATGTCTGGTAAAAGGGGGAAAGACATTTCTCCATCAGTGATCCATTTCACCGAATCTCAGAGTTACTGACTGGTTGCAGCACAGAATGAGGCCATTCGGCCCATCGCGTCTGTGCCAGCGCACCCAGTGCCACTCCCCCCCCCCCACCCCCACTCCTTCTCTCCATAGCCTCCGCACATCTTTCCTTTTCAGATCATAGCCCGGTTCTTGCTTGAAAGCCTTGCTTGAACCTGACTCCGCCCAGCTCCTCAGGCACTGCATCCCAAGTCCCCACCACTCACTGCCTGAACAAATTTCTCCTCTTGACTCCATCGCTTCTTTTGTCCATTAGATCTGGGCCCTCTCGTTCTCGGCCCTTCCACCAATGGGAACGGTCTCTCCCTGTCTACTCTGCCCAGACGCCTCATGGTTTTGAACACCTCCACCAAATCCCCACTCAACCTTCTCTTCTCCAAGAACAACAGTCCCAGCTTCTTCGATCTATCTGTGTAACTGAAGTTCCTCATCACTGAAACCGTTCTCACCAGTATTTTCTGCACCCTCACTAACGCCTTCCCATCCTTTCTAAAGTGTGGCTCCCAGAACTGGGCGCAATACGGCAGCTGACACTGAACCAGTGTTTTACCCATGTTCAACATAACCTGTTCTGGTGAAGGGTCACACGAACTCGAAACGTTAGCTGTATTCCTCTCCGCAGACGCTGTCAGACCTGCTGAGCTTTTCCATCCGTTTTTGTTTTTGTTTCAGATTTCCAGCGTCCGCAGAATTTTGCTTTTATTCAACATGACCTCCTTACTCTTGTGTGCTTCAGGCCCTTATTAATAAAGCCTAAGATGCTGTGTGAATTACTATCCGCACTCTCGACCTGTCCTGCCTCCTTCGATGATCTAGGCGCATATACAGCCAGGTCCCTCTGCTCCTGCACCCCCCTTTTAGGATTGTGCCCTTTATTTTATATTGTCTCTCTGTCTTCTTCCAATCAGAATACCCGCGGGTATTACTGGCTGTGTAATCCAAGAAAAGAGTTTCTATCTCAGAGAGGAACCTGTGGTTTCATGCGTATGAATGTTTTGAAGATGGCAGGATACCTTGAGATACCTGTTAGCAAAGCCTAGGGGAGCCTGTGTTTCATAAGTAGTGGCATCGAGTGCAAACACAAGGAGGTCAGGCTGAACTTTTCTCAAGCTCCGGTTAGGCCGCAGCTCTGAATTGGAACCAGCTCACCAAATTACTGAAACCAAAACCGAGAGTGCTGGAAAACTCTGCAGGTCCCGGCAGCACCTGTGGCGAGAGAGAACCAGAGTTAACGTTTCCGGCCCCGTACGACTCTTCTTCAGAGCTAAAGAGAAGTTAAAATAAATGTGGTGAAATAGATGCTGTTTAAGGAGGGGTGGAGCGGGTGAAGCTGGATAGAGGGCCAGCGGTAGGCGGGGGCAAAGGAGAGGTTGCCAGAGATGTCATGGACAGGGGGACAAAGGGGGTGTTAATGGTAGTGGCACTGGCTAAAGGAGGTGCTAATGGCGGCACTAGGGTTGGAAAGCAGAATGTGGTAATGGCAGGGCAAAGGTAAGCACTCTGGAAAGAGCAACTTGACCAAGTGACGGAGCAACATGAACAGGTGACAGATGGTCCGGGTGGGGTGGGGGTGGGATGGGGTGGGGGTGGGGGGAGGGGACGGTGGTATGGCTCTTAAGAAGAGTCACACGGACTCGAAACGTTAACTCTCCGCAGAGGCTGCCAGACCTGCGGAGTCTTTCCAGCATTTTCTGTTTTTGTTTCAGCGTGTCTGCAACACTGCCCCCCCACCCACCCCCCCCCACCCCAGTGTCGGGGCTGGAAAATCCCACATATTGAAATATTTACAGTGCAGAAGGCCATTCGGCCCATCACTTATGCTCTGGCTGAAAAAGAGCCATCCATCTTATCCTCACTTCCCAACTCTTGGTCTGTAGTTTACAGCCCTTCCAATGCATGCCCAAGTGTTTCATTTTTAAATGTGAAGAGGGGGTTTCTGCCTCTCCCACCCTGTCAGGCAGTGAGTTCCCCACCCACTCTCTGGGTGAAAGATTTCTCCTCATCTCCCCTCTAACCCTTCAACCCTAACCCTAACGTTCAGGCAGCTGAAGGCACGGCCGCCAATGGTGGAGTGATTTAAATCCAGGGTGACGAAGATGTCCCAATCGGAGGGGCACAGAAATCTCGGAGGGTTGTGGGGCTGGAGGAGGCTACAGGGTTAGCGAGGTCTGAGGGGCATGGAGGGATTTGAAAGCAAGGACGAGAATTTTAAAATCGAGACGTTTCTTGACCGGGGGACAATGGACGGTGGGTGGCGATAAGGGCCTTGAGTGGTGCTGAAGTTCATGGAGGGCGGACAATGGGGGAGGTCAGTCAGGAGTGCATTAGAATAATCCAAGTCTAGAAGTGTCCAGTCCTGGTCACCACACCTTGGGGAGGATGCGAGGGTCCTTGAGAGGGTGCGGAGGAGATTTACCCAGAATGGGTCCAGGGATGAGGGGTTTTAGCTACAAGGTTGGGTTGGAGAAGCTGGGATTGTTCTCCTTGGAGGCGAAGGAGATTGAGGGGGGATCTGATCGAGGGGCACAAGATGATGACAGGTTTAGATGAGGTAGACGAAGAAAAGCTGTTCCCATTGGCTGATGGGAAAAGGATAAGGAGACACAGATTTAAGTTTTGGGTAAGGGAAGCAGGGGGGGAATGTGAGGAAGAACTTTTTTACTCAGCGAGCGGTAACGACTTGGAACTCGCTGTCCACGATGGGGGTGGAAGCGGAGACGATGAATAATTTCAAAAGGAAATTGGGCGGGTGCTCCAGGGAAATAAACTCGCAAAGGGATACGGGGGATAGATTGGGGGAGGATGGGGCTGACTGGGTTGCTCTACAGAGGGCTGGCATGAACTCAATGGGCCGAATGGCCTCCCTCTGCGCTGTAATGACTCTTTTAGTGATCACCTTCAATTTCTGTCTCCGATAGAACAACCTGCGGGCCAGCGTAATCAGTTTAAACTCGCCACTGACTTTATTAAATCCACATCACGGTTTTGAACAACTTGTTGGCTCTTTCTGGGTTAACTGGGAATTTTATTTCCTGGATGGGGGAACTTTCTTTCAGAGCTCAGAGCCCCCGAAAACCATTGAAAAGGAATAATAATTGTCCCCAGGTTTCAGGAACTGGGTTACACGTGTTCCACACACACAGTGCGAGGGAATTTACACTGTTAACATTGAATTGTCATGGACCGTTGGATTTGGAACATTGGCACCCCAGAGTTTTGGCTGAAGTTTGTTATTCGATGGTGGAATGTTAGAGAACAGCAGTTAGGGAAAATTACCTCGGTTGTTAGTGAAATGGGACAAATGTTTTGTGCTGTGATTATTTAAAAAAAATCATCTCTACCAATTTGAGCATTATTGCCCAAGCCATCCCTAGTTGTCCTTGAGAGGCTTCGAGGGAAATCATAGAGTGGCTGCAGCACAGAAGGAGGCCATTCAGCCCATCAAGCCTGTGCCAGCCCTCTGCGAGAGCCACTCAGCTAGCCCCGCTCCCCTGCCTCTTTCCCCGTAGAATTTTTCAAAAAATTCTCTTCAGTTAACTACCCTTCTGAAAACCACAATGGAACCTGCCTCCACCACAACCTCAGGCCATGCGTTCCAGAATCCTAAACACGCGCTGCCTGAAAAGTTTCTCTTCACACCGCCTCTAGTTCATTTGTCAATCACCTTAAATCGGCGTCCCCAGCTTCTAGAACAAGAACAGGAGGTGCCGGAAAACCTCAGCGGGTCTAGCAGCATTGGTGGAGAGAGAGAGAGAGACAGAGATAACACTTCGAGGCTGTATCACTCTTCTTCAGAGCTACACGGACACTAAACATCAACTCTGTCTCTCTGTCTCTCTCTCTCTCTCTCCGCAGACGCTGTTAGACCTGCCGAGTTTTTCCAGCATTTTCTGTTTTTGTTTCAGATTTCCAGCTTCCTCAGTATTTTGCTTTTAGCTATATTATTGACATATCTTGGAAACATAGGGCGGGATTTCCCAGCCCTGAAACTGACAGGCATCATCGGGTTCTCAACCTACCTGCCAATGGGAACAGTTTCTACCTGTTGTGTATTTAAAATTGCATTGGGCTAATTCGTCCACTTCAGTCTCCCATACACATGTACCAGCAGAGGGAGTCTAGAGGTGGGGGGGGGGGCGTAAATAAAGGAATCCATGTTTTCACAACACGTGATTCTGAATGCTCCTTCCTCAGTCTTCCCAGGAGCTCGTCACTCCCCTATCTGCCCTGTCCAGACGCCTCAACTTTCTCCTCTCCAAGGAGACCAGCCCCAGCTTCTCCAATCGCTCCACGAACTGGAGCCCCGCGTCCCCCAGAACAGTTCTCATGTATCTTTCCTGCAACGCCTACATGCGCTCCCTGAAGTGTGGGGCAAGGCGGCTGCTTCCGGGAACGCCGCCGCCCTTGTGGTGAAAGTGCTCGCGCGCAGCGCCGTTCGTTCTGAAGGGCTATGGGGCTGACCCAGTCACTATGAAGGAACGACGGTGTACAGCAATGTTAAAACCCCCGACGGTAGCGCCTTCAATGGAAGCAACTTACCCACAGCTTCATAAAACAGGGAAAATTTCCGTCGACTCTCCTCATCCAAGGAATGGCAGCGTACACGCAGTTTAACAACGTGACTACCGGACGCCGTTAGCTTGGAGCTCGGGTGGTGCAGTCGGATCGAGGTCCTATTGCCGCAAAATATGCCCAGCCGCTGCCGCTCGGCGAATGCCTGGCGTGGAACACGTGCAAAGGAACAGAACTGAGCAAAGGGGGGAGGGTATGAAGCAGCCAGCCCACCATCGACCCTACAGCTCAATCTTCAGCCCACCCCTGGAGGAGTGAAAGTGGGCACTTACACCAGCCCTCGGACGTGCCCTGGTTTCTGTTTCCCGCCGTCCCCCCGCTTCCTGTGGGACGAGGGCATCGCTGGTGCCCCCCCCCACCCCCCCAGCCCACCACCCCTATAAAACCCCCACCCGCCCTCCGCCCATCAGGAGTTTGCCGGCATCGAAATCTCTGTCCGCGTCGGTGGGACTGGAGGATCCCACCGGCGTTAAGGGATAGAACATTCCGGCCATGGAGCGCAAAAGCAAGGGGGGGTTACAGTCAAGCTTCCTAAAGCAACCGGTTTGGCCTCAGCTGGAGCACTGCGTCCAGTCCTGAGCACCGGACGTCAGGGAGGGGACGTGAGGGCTTTAGAGAGGGTGCAGGAAAAGATTCACGGGAACGGTACCCGGGATGAGGGACTTCAGCTCAGAGGCTGGACTGGAGGAGCAGGAACTGTTTACTCGGAGAAGGGAAGGTTGAGAGGGGGGAGGTTTGACGGGGGTGTTCAGAATCACGAGGGGATCCAGACAGGGCGGCTTTAGAGAGAAACTGTTCCCCATTGGCGGAAGGGTCAAAAACCAGACGGCGCCAACTTAAGGCGATGGGGCAGAAGCACCAGAGGGGGCATGAGGAATATCACCCTTATGCAGTTAGTAGTTCAGATCTGGAAAGCACTGTCTGAAAGGATGGTGGGGGCAGGCTCAACTGAGGCTTTCAAAAGGGAATTGGATAATTATCTGAAGAGAAAATTTTGCAGGGGGAGTGGGAATAACTGAGCCGCTCTTGCAGAGAGGCAGCCGACAAACGAAGGGCTGAATGGCCTCCTTCTGTGCTCTAACCTGTTTTATGATTCGATGTTTGTTGGGGGGTGAATTGGGGAGGTGATTCCAGAGCTTGACGTTCAGGCAACCGAAGGCACGGCCGCCAATGGTGAAGTGATCCGCTTCGGGGATGAGGAAGAGGTCCAGAGTGGAGGAGCAGAGAAATCTCAGAGGGTTGTGTGGGGCCAGAGGAGGTTACAAAGTGAGGGAGGTACGAGCGCTATGGAGGGATTTGAAAGCAAGCATGAGGCGTTGCTTGACCGGGAGACAGCAGGCGCAATGGGTGGTGGGTAACGATAAGGGCAGCAGAGTCTTGGATGCGTGGACGTTTGTAGAAGGTGGGGAGGTAAGTCAGGAGCATCTTATGAGGGAAGGTTGGACAGACTGGGCTTGTTCCCAGTGGCGTTTCGAAGAGTGAGGGGGGATTTGATTGAAGTTTACAAGATCCTGAACGTCCTTGACAAGGTGGATGTGGAAAGGATGTTTCCTCTTGTGGGTGAGTCCAGGATGAGGGGGCACTGATTTAAAATGAGGGGTCGCCCTTTTAGGACAGAGATGAGGAGAATTTTTTTTCTCTCAGAGGGTTGTCCAACTTTGGAATTCTCTGCCGCAGAAGGTGGTGGAGAGCGGGGTCACTGGATATTTTTGAGGTGGAGGGCGATTCTTGTTAGGCAAGGGGGTCAAAGGTTATTGGGGGTAGATGGGAATGTGGTACCCCAAACACAGTCAGATCGGCCATGATCTTATTGAAAGGCGGAGCAGGCTCGAGGGGCTGAATGGCCTACTCCTGCTCCCATTTTGCCTGTTTGTATGTTCGTAGGAGTGCGTTGGAATAGTCCAGGTCTGGAGGTAAGGAGGATGTGGATGAGGGTTTCAGCAGCCGAAGAGCTGAAGCAGGGGCAGAGCTACATAGGTGGGGGTCAGCGGTCTGAATGGCGGAGCGGGTATGTGGTCAGGAGCTCAGCTTGGACTGGAGCCCCCCCCCCACCACCCCCACAAAGGCTACGAGTCCGCAGGCACTGGCTTTCAGTCTCAATAGAACAGAACGTAAGGATACCTCCACATACTGCTGCAGACAGGCCGAAGATGCCAGGGAATCAAAATGCCGGAAATGGAGTTTCAGAGCAAATCCCCGCGGAACGGTGATAGCCCAGGTATGGGTTCTCCTGTGGTGGTAGTTAGTCAAGTAGATCTCACCGAATAAACCAGCATGGGTTGATTCAGTCACCGCACTGGCAATTAAGCCCCATAATACAAGCAGAGCCCTAGACAGGACAAGGGAAAAAGTGATTGAATTAACGTAATAATAATTCAGGTGGAGAATGCTGACCTTTCAGCACAGCCTGAGAGGTTAAAGACCATTCCTGGAGCTGGTGTCAATTGCTTGGTGTCGGATTTGCTGTGTTTCTCACCATACTCACTTTCCTGATCTTCCGATTTTAAAACTCCCACATCTCCATAGCCATCGACTGAAATTCCCACCCAAAAACTCTGCCTTGTCTCCGGCTCCTTCCCCTCCAATATCAGGTTATTTTGATTATGGGTTTGGAAGGTGCTGACGAAGGAGCCTTGGTGAGTTGCTGCAGTGCATCTTGTAGATGGTACACGCACAGCTGCTACTGTGCGTCGGTGGTGGAGGGAGTGAATGTTTAAGGTGGTGGATGGGTTGCCATTCCAGTGGGCTGCTTTGTCCTGGGTGGTGTTAAGTCCTTTGAGTGTTGTGGGAGCTGCACTCACCCAGGCAAGTGGGGAGTATTCCATCACACTCCTGACTTGTAGATAGTGGACAGGCTTTGGGGAGTCAGGAGGTGACTTACCCTCTGCAGGATTCCCAGCCTCTGACCTGCTCTTGTCAACATAGCATGTATCCGGCCAGTATGGTCCAACTAAGTCTCTGGTCAGTGGCAACCCCCAGGATGTTGATGATGGGGAGTGACAATGCAGTCGAGCATCAAGGGGAGGTGTCTTGCTAGAGATGGTCATTGCCTGGGACCGTGCCAAGAAGAGATATTAATGTCTATAATGTTATTTGAAATTATTTTTAAAGTGGGATATGTGTCTATGTGTATGAGTGTGTGTGTCTTAATTGGATTGAAGCCAGCTAGTCTGGGTGCTTCGATGTATAGTAGTTTTGAGATGTTAATTAGATAAACGTAAGGAGGAGAAGGTATAGTGTAAGTTTGCATTTGTTGAATAAACAATTAAAAAGAATGGGTAAAATCTTGCACCTAGCTAGGAGACACCATGCATCGTGTTTATATTACTAATAAAATTGACGGAATGAAAGGGTTATTGTTAGGAGGGGTAACACTTGTTTTAATTTATTCATAGGATGTGGGTTTTGCTGGCTGGGCCCAGCATTTATTGCCCATCCCTAGTTGCCCCTTGAGAAGGTGGTGGTGAGCGGCCTTGTTGAACCGCTGCAGTCCATGCGGTGCGGGTGTGCCCACAGTGCCTTTAATTTAACTCCCAGTTACACTTTCATTCGGGTGACGGTAAGACGCATAGGGCAGGGCTTTTACCGATTAACAGCTGGCCAGCACGAATCAGGCGCTGCAGCGCTCAGCGCTGCTGGGGTGGGAGCGGGAGGAGGGCGAGCGCGGAGGCCTGGTAATTGTTGGCGGGTGCGCTGCCAGCTCCCGCCTGCGCCCGCTGATCAAGATGCCGCGTGCCATTTTACGCTCGAGTGGTTCAGGCGTGCGCCTGCTCTCCGAAAAGTTCTGGTCATAGATTTTAAAAGAATATTGCCTGCTCAATATTCAGGCAGAGTAAACAATGCCCTGAACAGTCAAATTCAAAGTAAGTTCCCTTAACTTCAGTCCCTAGGGGAAGCAGTTTGGTACATACAGGCTGAAAGCGTTTCACCCTTGTTAGACCTTAAAAATGCCTATTCTTACACACAGCCTTCACTCCTTTATATATGTTTCCCCCTTTCACTGCAAATTCCCATTGTTTCACCGTGCCTTTGGACTTTATCTCTCTGATAATAAAAACCTGTCATAGCACTAAGGTTGACCAGTACCCTTTGGGAAAAAAAAACTCACGGTTTCTTAACTTCACCTGGCTAGGTGACACATTTCTCTCCTCCTCTGAAAACAGTCGAGCCTGATTTATTTAAAAATGCAAATTTCCCCCTTTGCATTTCACATTCTAAAACTTGCCCTGTTTACCTAATTAACAATTCAAACCTAAGCCCCCTTCTTACATCAAAGAAGCCAGGCTAGCTGCCTCTAATTCAATTAAGTCTCTCTCTCTCACACATAAACACACACACACACCACACACACAAACACACACACAAACACACACACACAAACACAAACACGCACACACACACACATATAGGGCAGAATTTTGCGCTTGGCGGGGGTGCTTGATGGGGGGCAGTTGGGAAGCCAACCGCTGCCCGCAATCGGGCCACGACCGCGATGTTATGTGGGTGTGCCAATTAATGCCAACCCAGCATGGAACGGGAGCCGCAGTGCTCAGAGCTGCCTGTGCGGACGGGGGGCGTGGTTGGTGGGGGGTGGGGGTGCGTGGACACTACATGTGGGCCTAATGTGAACATCATGCATGGGTGCCCAAGAGTGCTTCGACCTTCCTGAGGCACAGAGCTGCCTCAAGGAGATGAAACGCTGTTTAAAAAAGAAAATAATGAACTGGATAAAAATGTCACAAAACATGTCCCCTCGTGTGACTCTGTCACATGAGCAGGGACATGTTTTGTAAGCGAAGTGTGGAATTTCTATTTCATCTTTATTTGCTTTAGGAAACTTCGTCCCCCACCACCCACCTCCCACACCCCCAACCCCACCCCCCCACGCCCCCCAACACCACCCCCCCACCCCCCACAACCAACCCCACCCCCCACCGCCCCCCCCAACCCCACCCCCCCACCGCCCCCCCAACCCCACCCCCCCGCCCCCCCAACCTCCCCCCCCACCACCACCCCCAACCCCACCCCCCCACCCCCCCCAACACCACCCCCCACCCCCCTAACCCCACCACCCCCACCCCCCCCAACCCCACCCCCCCACCTCCCCCAACCCCACACCCCACGCCCCAACCCCACCCCCCACCCCCCCAACCCCACCCCCACCCCCCCCAAACCCACCACCCCCCACCCCACCCCCCCACCCCCCAACACCACCCCCCATCCCCCCCAACCCCACCCCCCACCCCCCAACCCCACCCCCCCACCCCCCCAACCCCACCCACCACCACCCCAACCCCACCCCCCCACCTCCCCCAACCCCACCCCCCACCCCCCCAACCCCACCCCCCCACCCCCCCAACTCCACCCCCCACCCCCCCAACCGCAGCCCCCATCCCCCCCAACCCCACCCCCATCCCCCCCAACCCCACCCCCCACCCCCCCCAACCCCAACCCCACCCCCCAACCCCACCCCCCACCCCCCCAACCCCACCCCCCATCCCCCCCAACCCCACCCCCTACCCCCCCAACCCCACCCCCGCACCCCCCCCCCCCCCCCCCCCCCCCCCGAGGATGAGGTTTCTTAAAAAAGTGCAAAGGCCGCTTGTCCTTTTCGCCTGCCGCACCAACCCGTTCGGATGGACGGGCAGCGTAAATTTGAATTCAGTTAACTTTTTAATGACCTTTTAATTGTCAGCTTGAGTCGGCAGCGCGCCCGCCGAATGAAATATCGCGGGACTACACGTTGATGTTGGGACGCTCGCCCAATGCCAGCACGTGTGATTTTATGCTCAGCCTGGTTAGACCCACGCTCGCCCGCTCTACTTAATATTCTGCCCACATAGGCACGTTGACACATGTAGACACGTTGCTTCTCAATAAATTCCAATAACATTGTGGACATTGTTATATCTTCCTGACAGCTGGGGTTAGCAGCTGGAAGACAGACTTATGTAATGCTGCATTCTGTCAATAAACCAACCGTCAAGAAAATAATTGGTGCCGCCATTTGGCAAGGGATACAATTAAAACCATACAGGGCAGTTTTCAACAGGAATGACTGGGTAATGGGATGAGAGATATAAACAGCGTTGCTGTCCTGGAACAGAGTGTGCCATGAAAGACAGGATGGTGCCGGAAAGGAGCCCTGGACCAAGGGAGATGCCTGACAACAGCATTTTAATTGGCCCCTGACCAGGTGACCAGGGTTTTGTATGGTAGCAGAGACTGAAATCTCCTGGCCTGCAAAGAGAAGACCTGCTCCCTCTCTCTAAGGAAACCCCTGTAAAAGTAAAAGGGGGAAAATTACTGTTAGAGACATTGAGAGGCAAGTTCTCAACCTGTGTACTAAATACTGAAAATGCTGAAAGCCCACCTCGTGTCATCAACAAAGGACTGAAAGAAATTTGGGAGACATCAATCAAAATCAACTCATCGAGTCCTATACTCCAGAATTGGTGCTATTGAACTGTTTTATCCCACCCTTAAAATCCAGGTTTTGTGTGTATGTGTGTGTGTGTGTGTGTGTGTAGGGATTTAAGAAGGGCAAAGGGTTTAAGTTATAGTGTTAGTAGTTAGCAGTTCATATTTCTTTCTTTTGCCACTAGTTATCAGCAGTTCGTTCACTATTAATTAGTAAGTTTACCTGGTGCTCCTATCTTGTTAACCTGAATTAAACAGTTGGGGAGAATTGGGGTAACCTTGTGACTTGGTCAAACTTTTTGTCACTGTTCTAGGGACAGTGGGGCTGATATTACAGCACATTATCCCCAGTGAGACGTGACAGATCTGACAATAACCTTGCCTGGTTTCTTGCCATGGGGATGCCCAAGTTAATTATTACACCCTCGACGTAGCCGACTCACAATAACAGCACGGCCAGAACCCTGGGACCTCACTGTGGACAGCGACATTATGCAATCCGTTCTTCCCCAGCAAGGGAGCTTAAAGGTGATCAAAGGCTCACCTCAAAGTGAGGTCAACGCGCTTCCCAAAAGGAACAGTTTCATCTTCACCCCGGGAAATTATCTCACCCCTGTCAACGCCCAGCATCGTACTCACCGCATGGACAACAATCCCACACCCATGGCGTTGGAATAGCTTGTCCTGAGGAGCGGCTGTCAGTCAGAGCAAAAGGGCAGCTCACTCCGGCTGACGGAACAGAGTTGAAGACCTGGGTTTAACGTTCAACCGGGGTCAGCAGAACAGGATCCACCTGGATTGCGCACGTCTTTATTCAGAGCCCCTCCTATTGGCCTCCTGCAATTAAGTCAACAGACGAGAAGGAAAAAGAAGAACGCCATGTAGAGATTTGACAAACAGCCTCAATCGGTATGAGGTGGAATACCCGGCTCCGAGAGAAGGAGGCGCGAGCTGGGGGTTGAGCGGTACGTTTACAGAGGGCGTTTGCCAACTACTTGGAGAGTCAACCAAAGCGCAGGGCCGTGGGGAGAGAGCAGTGGGGGGGGGGGGGGGGAGGGTGTCTCCCTTAGCTCCATCAAAGAGCTGGCACGGGAAGAAAGGGCTGAACGGCCTCCTTCTGCCCTTCAATGCTTTCGGGGCAGAATTTTACACTCGGTGCCCGACACGCCGGGATGTAAAATGGCGGGCGATGACGTGAGCCGCGGGTCCCTACCTACATCATCACGAACTCGGGCGATATGTCGCTCGTTCGGGCAGCCGCGCTCCCGCTGGTAATGGAGAGGCCCATCACCAGGCCCCGAACGTGAGAGTTAACTCCAAACTTAGGCAGGCCCGTCCGGCCTAGCGAGAAGGCCAAGCGGCCTTTGCCGTGTTTTTTTTTTAGGAAACCTCATCCCACCAGGCGGGGGCGAGGTTTTCCCCCGAAGCTTTTACAGATTGAATAAAAGCTTTCCTTTAAAAATAAAGACCGCCCCATCGCGTGTGACAACAGTCACGCGAGGGAACACGTTTTGTTCAATTTTTATTGCCTTCAGTTATTTAGTTTGTTAAAAAAAAAATAGCGCTTCAGACTCCCTGAAGCAGCTGTGTGACTCTGGGAGATTGGAGCACTCGTTGGCGCACTGGTCTCCACTCTCCCTCATACCTACCCCCCCACCCCTCCCCACCCCACCCACCACCCGCCCAGGTAAGCGCTCAGCGCTGCCGCTCGCGATCCACGCAGGACAGGCCTCGATTGACCGGCCAGCGTGAAATCGCGGTGCGGAGCCGATCGCCCCCCCCCACCCCCACAGCAACCCTCCCCTGCCTGCTCACGCCAAGTGTTAAATCCCGGCCCCCCCCCCCCCCCCCCCCCCCCCCCCCCCCACTGTGACTCAGAAATCATTTAAACGTGACGATAATCGGAGGAAACCTGTGACGGGGAAAAGAGGCCACTCAGCCCGTCGCGTCTGTGCCGCTTAACGAAGAGCGACCCAGCCTAACCCTCTCCCCCCCACCCCCTCCACTCGCCTGCACTGGGCCTGTCAATCTGCAGGTCACAGGTCACGCATCTCTTCAAACAGACATTCGAGTGCTTGTTGAAACGAGCGAGTTTCAGCCTTGGTCACCCATTCAGGCCGTGAGCCTCAAGGTCCGTGCCACCTGTTGGGTGTAAAAATCGGCACCTCATCACCCCTCTGACCCTTCCACCAATCGCTTTAAACCTATGCCCCCCCACCAACCCCCCCCACCCCCCCCCACCCGACCTCCTCAGGTTTCTGGCCCCTCCGCTGAGGTAAATAGGTTGTTCCTCTTTACTGCGATCACTCTGTTAACATTACTCCCCTGGAGCTCAGAGCCTTGGCGTTCAAAGTTGGAGCAGAGATAGCGGGCATTTGAAAGCCGCCTGTTTTTCAATATTCTCTGAGGTACGAGGTAGTAGGGAGCGTTAGGTACCGATCAGGAATGGAAAGCAAGCGGCTAGTTTTAATCTGACGCCGTGGGGGGATTGCCAGTGTAACACTTGCTCCACATGGCAACTCGCTGCGCCAAGTAACTGCAGGCGGCCTCTGGCCCTGCATCTCTTGCGCGTAACCGTGTACGAGAGGCTCTGCTGTTCACTCCTCCAGCCACTGGAATGTGGTCATGGGCCTGGATGTTTCAGTGGGCCGGCGGGAGTGAGGGGAAGGGGGTCGGACGTGGAGCCGAACGCTGCCCGTGATCGGCTGCGCGCCGCCATTTTACGCGGGTGGGCCCAGTGTAAGCCGCGAGCGGCAGTGCTTGGCGCCACCTGTGTGGGCGGGGGCTGGGGGGTGATGAGGGGAGAGTTGGGGGCGAGCGCTCTTTTGCGCACGTGAGCAGAAGAGTGCTTCGGTCTCCCGGCGGCACAGCGCTGCCTCAGGGAGATTGAAGCGGTTTTCAAATAAATCGCCCGACATTTTACAAATTCAGGCCAATTGCATCACAGAGTCACTCAACAGCACAAAGAGGAGGCCCTTTGGCCCATCGAGTCAATGCCGGCCCTCTGTAGAGCAATCCAGTAAGCCCCATTCCATATCCTCTTCCTCTGCCAAGCCCCACCCCTCCGCTCTATCCGTTTGCGAGATCGCTTCCCTGGAACCCCCACCCAATTTCCTTTTGAAATCATTCATCGTCTCCGCTTCTCACCCTCCCCCATCGTGGGCAACGAGTTCTGGGTCATTACCGCTCGCTACATAAAAAAATGTTCTTCTTCATATCCACCCCCCTCACCGAACCCCTTGCTCAAGACCTTAAACCTGTGTCTCCTTTTCCTTGTACCATCGGCGCATAGGAACAGCTTTTCCTCACTGACCTTATCTGAACCTGTCACAATCACACAGGGTTAAGGTGATTAACAAGCAAAGCAACAGCGACATGAGGAACATCTTTTTCACCCAGCGAGCGTTCAGGATCTGGAATACGCAGCTGGAGAACGTAGTG
Source organism: Isurus oxyrinchus (assembly GCA_026770705.1). Classification (NCBI taxonomy): domain Eukaryota; kingdom Metazoa; phylum Chordata; class Chondrichthyes; order Lamniformes; family Lamnidae; genus Isurus; species Isurus oxyrinchus. The sequence continues at coordinate 10,041,028 of JANJGN010000033.1, read as the reverse complement.
GAGGGAGATTCAATCGCGGCTTTCAAAAGGGAATTGGATCGTTATCTGACGGGAAAAACGTTTGCAGGGACTATGGAGAAAAGGCAGGGGAGTGGGACCAGCTTGAACAGAGCCAGCATGCACACGATGGGCCGGATGGCGATCTAATTCCAAGTCAGGATGACTGAGCAGTTCGGAGGGGGGATCTTTACAGGAGGTGGTGTTCCCCATGTCAAAAACAGAATGACCTGGAAAAACTCAGCAGGTCTGGCAGCATCGGCGGAGAAGAAAAGAGTTGACGTTTCGAGTCCTCATGACCCTTCGACAGAACTGATGAGGACTCGAAACGTCAACTCTTTTCTTCCCCGCCGACGCTGCCAGACCTGCTGAGTTTTTCCAGGTAATTCTGTTTCTGTTTTGGATTTCCAGCATCCGCAGTTTTTAGTTTTTAGCTCGGTGTTCCCCATGTGTCTGCTGCTCTTGCCCCTCTCGGTGGCCGGGGTGGTGAGGCTGTCGGAGGAGCCTCGGTGAGCTCCGGCCTCCACAATGGCATCGAGTGCCAGTTCCATCGTGCAATGTACGGCGTTACCCACCTCTGTGTACATCCCCACGGTTGCCCCTGCCGGAATTCCCATGCCAGCCACAACAGGTGAGCGAGAGGCGCCTGACCATCGGCTTACTTGGCCCTCGTTCTGGATGTTGTGGGCGGCCGGAACCCGCTCGGGCCCAGCGTGTGGCGAGCAGTTGGCGGCTGGGGCTTCCATCGCCATCTCCTACATCATGGTCGTGGGCTCCAGGACAGTGGGATCACACTCCTGCTTCTTGTCGGTGGCCTGAGAGATCAGTAGCCGTTAGTTGCAGGTCCCTGACCGGCCATTGGTCTATCGCTCTGATTGTTGCTGTAACCCCCGTGACTGACCCCGCCGGGCCCTGCCTCGGCTCAGTGCTACCCTCCATCTCCACAGGCCAACTCCGTGCGGCCCAGCTCATTCGCCTGGACCACACCACCCACCCGCCCCCCCCCCCACTTTCCTGCAGGGTTGGGCCGGAGATGGGAGTACCCCGCTGCTCAGGCTGCCTTCGAGCATGCAGGCCGGGCCTCTTCAACGTCAGGAGAGGCAGCAGCTCTCCGACCGCTTCCTCACTGGAGACCAGGCCGGCACGGTGAACTGTTCCAAGTGCTGGCCTGTGTTGGCATAACCATGGACAAGCCGAAGGGGCCCCCGCCCCCTCCTGCACAATGCCCCGCCTCCCCTCCCATCCGGCTACAATGCCCCGGCCTCCCCGCCCCATCCTGCACAATGCCCCCGACCCCTCCGGCTCAATGCCCCCTCCTCCCCGCCCCATCCTTCACATGGCCCCCGCCGCCCCGCCCCCGCCTTCACTATGCCCCCGCATCCCCGCCCACGCCGGCACTCTAGGCCCCCCTCCGCCCCGCCCCAATCCTTCACAATAGCCCCGCCCATCCTTCACAATGCCCCCCTCCTCCCCTCCCCCTCCGTCACAATGCCCCCTCCGCCCCGCCCCCTCCGTCACAATGCCCCCTCATCCCTTACCAGCCTGCACATGGCCCCCTGCCCATCCTGCTCATTGCCCCCTCCCCTCCTTCACATGCCCCCTCATCCCTCCCCCTCCTTCACAATGCCCCTTCCCCCGCCGTCACAATGGCCCCCTCCGCCCCACCCACTCCGCACAATGCCCCTTCCCCCTCTTTGCACAATGCCCCCTGCCTCCCCACCCCCCCTCCTGCACAATGCCCCCTCCCCCTCCTTCACAATGCCCCCCCAGCTCCTTCACAATGCCCCCTCCTCCCCACCCACTCTTCACAATGCCCCCCCCAGCTCCTTCACATATGCCCCCTCCTCCCCACCCACTCCCTTCACAATGCCCCCTCCCCCTCCTTCACAATGCCCCCTCCTCCCCTCCCCCTCCTTCACAATGCCCCCTCCTCCCCTCCCCCTCCTTCACAATGCCCCCTCCCACTCCTTCACAATGCTCCCTCCCCCTCCTTCACAATGCCCCCCTCCCCCTCCTTCACAATGCCCCCTCCCCCTCCTTCACAATGCCCCCTCCTCCCCTCCCCCTCCTTCACAATGCCCCCTCCCCCTCCTTCACAATGCCCCTCCTCCCCTCCCCCTCCTTCACAATGCCCCCCTCCTCCCCTCCCCCTCCTTCACAATGCCCCCTCCCCCTCCTTCACAAAACGGCTCATTTACCCTTGCTCGAAGCTTCGTCTATTCACATGTCGGGACCTGTCCTCCGCTGGCAAAAGGAGCATGTCCCAGGCATTGAACCTTTATTGAATGAGGCAGAAGTGTGGAGAGGACAAACATTCCCTGGTACATTCTGCATGGCCAAGCCCGGACCAATCAGAATGGACTTGCCAACCTATCAGTATGAAATGTTGTGAGCCTTTGAAATTTGGCATTCTTGCACTTGTCCGGATCAGTGCCAGACCAAAGACTTCGACAGCACGGGCAGAATTTTACATCCCGCTGGCGGGGCGGGGGGCGGGGGGCGCACACCCGACCTGGTGGGGGGGCAAAAATCGGGTGACGGGATATCGGGCGAGCGTCCCGATGTCGTCCAGCCCTCGCGCAAAATGTCGGCCGGCCGGCGCAGCGCGCAAGATTCGGAAGCGCGCCCACCGCCAAGTTAAGAGGGAAATTAAGCCGGGCACAGCTCCCTCCAATTTCTCGTGGTCCAAGCCAGGGTGGAATTGCGGCCGAGGGCTGACGGTGGTCAGCCGGTCGCTTTCCCGGCCGCGCTCCGCCACTCTCCGAGCCTAAGACTCAAGCCTGTGCCTTTTTATTTTCAGCAATGCTCCACCGCGCAGCGGCTTTGTTGGTGCGCAGACGGGGGAGAATGTGCAAATCGCTGCTGGATTTCAGCAGGAGACAATACATTTCACGGGAACAATGCTTCAGTTTTAATTCATTGGAAACACGTGCGCAAGCGTCCAGATTTTCCAAATCGGTGGCGTTCGGCATTTTCAAAAGGTTAATTATTTCTCATGGTTTCCCCAATCCAGTCCAGGTAGTTGACCACTTTTGTGTAGAAGCCGACAGTGCCACATCTAATACCCCAGGAGACAATGCCACCAACAAAGAACTGGTTCTGCCTGGGCCTGGGGAGGGCAAACACAAAAGCCCCCCCGCTGTCGCCCTGGCAACTGTCCGAGCCTCTGTCATCGCCGGCACAGATCATGTTGCGGTGATGGGTGACCTGGTGGCCCGAGGTTTGGTTGCGGCACTCCTCCAGGTCCTTCACGGGCAGCCGCGCAAACATCAGGTCGCTGGGCAGCGTGTGGTTCTCGGTGATCCCCCAGCCGGAGACCAGCCCCACCTTGGTGACGGGCAACGCGTGCTGCGGGTCCCTGGCCGGGAGGCACACGGGCGAGAGGTCGGGGCCCAGCTGGACCTTGGACCTGAGCCGGACCAGGGCAATGTCGTTGTCGTAGTTGTAGCCTTCGCCTATGGGCTGCTTGTAACCGGGTGGATGAAGATTTTGTCATGGTGGAGCCGGGTCCCGTGCCTCCGGTCCTTCGAATTCGTGATCCCCCGCCACCATGGGCAAGCTGGATGCCTCGTGAACCACGTGGGCTGCAGTGAGGACCCACTGGTCTGAAATAAGCGCCCCGCACCACTTGGCTGCTGGATGAGGACCTGCCAGGGAAAGTTGCCCCTCTTTGCCACCGACCCCTTGAGGACCCTCTCGCGGAAGATGATAGGGTTACTCGGCTTGCCGCACACTGTAACACACCCAAGGGGAAAGCTTAGAGCCTTTGCCAACCGTCTCCTCCATCCATCGACTGCACCCCACCCCCCACCCCCCACCCTAAGGCTAGCCACTTGCCCTGTTCGTCCACGGACGAGATTGGACGGGATAGGCTGGAGAAATTGGGACTGCTTTCATAAGAAATTGGAGCAAAGGTAGGCCATTCGGCCCCTCAAGCCTGCCAGCCCCCTCTCCCACGCCATTCAATAAGACCATGGCTGATCGGCCCCAGGTCTCAACTCCTCTTTCGTACCAGCTCCTCACAGCCCTCAACTCCCCGAGACTTCAAAATCTACCTACCTCCCCTTTAAATGCTTTCGGTGATCGAGCCTCCACATCTCTCTGGGGAAGAGAATTCCAGACACTCACTACCCGCTGAGAGAAGAAATTCCTTCGCATCTCAGTTTTGAATGAGTGACCCCTTATCCTGTAACTATGTGCCCTAGTTCGAGATTTCCCCCACTAGTGGAAACACCTTCTCAACATCTAGCCTGTCAAGCCCCCTCAGGGTCTTGTACATTTCAGTAAGATCACCCTTCATTCTTCTAACCTCTATTGAATAAATTTAGTCGTTCTTGATAAATCAACCCCTTCATCCCAGGAATCAGCCTAGTGAATGTCTTTTGAACTGCCTCCAGTGCCATTATATCCTTTCTTAAATACAGGGACCAAAACTGTACACAGTACTCCAGATACAGTCTCACCAACACCCTGTACAGTTGTAACAAGACTTCCCTATTTTTAAACTCCAGTCCCCTAGCAACAGGCCAAAAATTCCATTTGCCTTAATTACTTGCTGCCCCTGCATGCTAACTTTGTGTGTTTCATGCACAAGAACACCCAGATCCCTCTGTGCTGCACTCTTTTGGAGTCTCTCTCCATTTAAATAATAGTCTGCCTTTTGATTCTCCCTACCAAAGTGCACGTCCTCACACTTTCCTACATTAAACTCCAGCTGCCAAGCTTTTGCCCACTCACTCAACCGGTCAATATCCCCTTGCAGATTCCTTATGTCCTCATCACAACATGCTCTCCCACCTACTTTTGTATTGTTAGTGAATCTGGATACATTACACTCTGCCCCCTCCTCCAAGTCATTAATATCGATAGTAAATAATTGAGGCCCTGGGACTGATCCTTGTGGCACTCCACTAGTTACATCTTTCCAACCTGAGGAAGACCCATTAATCCCGACTCTCTGTCTTCTGTGTGTTAACCAATCCTCAACCCATGCTAATACATTACCCCCAATACCATGAGCTCCTATCTTGTGCAGTAACCTTCTATGTGGCGCCCTATCGAATGCCTTCTGGAAATCCGAATACACTACATCTACTGGTTCCCCTTTATTAGCCCTGCTTGTTATATCCTCAAAGAACTCTGGCAAATTTGTCAAACATGATTTCCCTTACAGAAAACCATGCTGACTCTGATTGTGTTAAGCTTTTTTAAATGTCCTGTTATTTCTTCCTTCATAATGGACTCTAGCATTTTCCCAATGACAGATGTTACGCTGACTGGCCTATAGTTTCATGCTTTTCGTCTCCCTCCCTTCTTGGACAAGGGCGTTACGTTAATGGTTCCAGTTCGCTGGGACCCTCCTGGAGTCCAATGCCTCCACTATCCCTGCAGCCACTTCCTTTAAAACCTCCTCAGAGAAGAGCAGGTTGAGAGGGGATTTGATGGGAGGTGTTCAAAGACATGAGGGGGTCTGGACAGCGCAGAGCGGGAGAAACGGTTCCCATTGGTGGGAGGGCTGAGAATGCCAGGGCACGTTGGTAAAAGAAGCCATGGAGACACGAGGAAAAGCTTTTTCACGCAGCGAGTGGTTGGGGTCCGGGACGCGCTGCCTGAGGGTGAGGTGGAGGCAGGTTCCATCGAGGCTTTCAAGGGGGAGTTGGATTATTATCTGAAAAGGAAGAGTGGGCAGGATTACAGGGAGAAGGCGGGGGGATGGCGCTGGGTGAATTGCTCCTTTGGAGAGACAATCCGGACATGATGGGCTGAATGGCCTCCTTCTGTGCTGTAGCATTTCTGTTATTCTGTGCCTGATAGGACTCCAAAAAGCTGTTCCGTCCCTTATGTCCAAATGCAGATTGATGTCCCCATTCACTAGAGACAGAAGAACACTGGGAGGCCATTCAGGCTGTCGGACCTGTTCTGACATTCAACTCCATCAGGATTTTCTTCTCCCATCCACACTTAACGTTACTCTTCACCGAGTGACCCTGCACTGTGCCACAATCGAGAACTAGTGCCTTTGGATATATGAGTTAGGGGCAGGAGTAGGCCACTCGGCCCCTCGAGCCTGCCCCGCCATTCAATATGGTCATGGCTGACCTGAAGGATACCCTTTCTCCCCCTTGTTAGTCAAGAATCCATGCCAACCCTGTAACATGTCACGGGAATTCCCTCTGAAATGGAGTGCACATTGTGCTCTAAATCAGTGGGTGAGTGTCTAAATGTGGTACAAGTCTCCTACCCTAAACACACCCGACAGACCGTGCTGCTCAGTTATAGACACTGAGTAAATCAGTTACCTAAGAACGTCGGAAAGGAGGAGGCCCTTCAGCCCCTCGAACATGTTCCGCCTACGTTCAACATGATCTGTGAACTAACTCCATACACCAGCCTGTGCCCCATATCCTTCAATACCTTTGGCTAACGATAGCGATGTCAGTTTCAAAATGAACAATTGTCATTGGCCATTTGCGGAAGGGGGGTTCCAAACTTTCTACCATCCTTTGTGTGAGGAAGTGTTTCCTAACTTCGTTTCTGAAAGGCCTGGTTGAATTTTTAGGCAAAAATACTTTCTCCCTGTCCAACTATCTCTGTTCCCCTCGATGTCTTGGAGGCCTCCATCAATTTGCCCCTTAACCTCCTGAATTCCAGGCTGTACAAACATAGCTTCTTCAACACTGCCAAAAAGCGAGATGCTGTGGGAGCTTCTCATACGCTGGAATACCCTTTTCTCTGCAAACAAAATGACTATGTTCGAGCCTTTCGGCTTTCTTGAATACCTGGGAGCCTATAGTTCCCTGCTGCTTTCTGCATGGCCACGCCACTACCAATCAGAGTCGACTTGCCAGCCAGTCTGCACCCTGTTCTCCTGTGGTACAAATTGTTGCAGTCATTTGAAATTTGGCATTCTTGCGTGTAAGTTGTCGTTTAGCTGTGCAGAATTGGAGCGTTGCTGAAAGGAGATTTTTCGTCTGGCACTCACTGGGACAATTCGTAAAAATACCAAATAGTGCATTCTCCATGGCAACACCTCTACCAATCAGAGTCCGCTTGCCAGCCATTCAGCACTCTCTTCTCATGCAGTGTAAATTGTTGTTCTGTTTGGCATTCTTGCGAATTGTCCTGATGAGCGCAAGACAGGAAGATGATGTTTTGGCAGATGAAGTTCAATGCGAGGAAGGGTGAGGTGATACACTTTGGCACAAAGAATAAGGGGAGACAGAATAAAATAAAGGGTATTATTCTAAAGGGTGTGCCATTAAAGGTGGTAGGACAGGTAGAGAGAACTGTTTCTAAAGTACACAGTATTCTAGACTTCATTAATAGGGGCATAGAGTACAAGAGCAGGGAGGTTATGATGAATTTATATAAGACACTGGTTAGACCTCAGCTGGAGTATTGTATACAGTTCTGGGCACCACACTATAGGAAAGATGTGAACACACCGGAGACAGTGCAGCAGAGGTTTACGAGAATGGTTCCAGGGATGAGAAACTTCAGCTATGAGGAAAGATTGGGGAAGTTGGGACTGTTTCTCTGGAGAGAAGAAGGCTGAGGTGACTTGATAGAGTATTCAGGACCATGAGGGTCTGCATAGAGTAGACAGGGAGAAACTGTTCCCCTTCGTAAATGGATCGAGAACCAGAGGGCAGAGTTTTAAAGCATTTTGCAAAAGAAGCAAATGCGAGGTGAGAAAAACTTTTTCACACAGCGAGCGGTTAGGGTTTGGAATACGCTGCCTGGGAGTGTGGTGGGGGCAGGTTCAATTGGGGCATTGAAGAGGGCATTAGATGATCATTTAAATAGAAACAATGTGCAGGGTTACGGGGAAAAGGCAGGAGATCGGCACTCAGTTAAAATGCTCAGAGAGCCGGTGCAGACAGGATGGGCCGAATGGCCTCCTGCACCATAACAATCCTGTGATTCTGTGAAATCTTTGACAAAAGGTGGTGGCACGGTGGCATTGTCACTGGGCCAGTAATCTAGTGACCCAGAGTTTGGGGGGCCTGGGTTCAAATCCCACCATGGCAGACGGTGGAATTTGAATTCAGCCAAAACCTGGAGTTAAAAGTCTAATGATCTGTCTAGCCATTGTTGGTTGTCATTAAAAGCTCCTCTGGTTCACTAATTCCCTTTGGGGAAGGAAATCTGCTGGTCGACTTGTGACTCCAGACCCTCAGCAACGTGCTCGACTCTTTAAAGTGAATGCCCCCTGAACAAGGGTAATAAATACAGGCCTCAACAGCAACGCCCACATCTCATGATCAAATAAAAGAAAATGTCTGCTTTCGGAGCAATATTCTTGTGTTTTTCCTGATGAGTGTAAGGCTTAAAGTTTCAGCAACTTTTCTTCCTTTGCAGCATATTCAGCAAGGCCTGTGCTACTGAACGATTGTGCTTTTAATCTCCTCCCATAGCTAGAGTCCAGGTATCATCCCGGGACCTCTACACTGCACTCAAGGCCAATATGTCCTTCCTAAGGTGTGGTACCCAGAACTGCTCACAGGAACTCCAGACGTGGCCTAACCAGGGCTTGGTCTAGCTGAAGCATGAATTCTAACTTGAGTTGCAGCCAACAGAAACACAGAATGGTTACAAATGTATGAAACGGGTGCAGGAGGAGTCCATTCAGCCCCTCAAGCCTGCTCCGTCTTTCAATGAGACCACGGCTCATCTGTTTGTGTTTTGAGTTTCATGTTCCCATCTACCCCCTTGCCTAACAAGAATCTATCCACCTCCGCCTTAAAAATATTCAGTGACCTCGCCCCCACCGCCTTCTGAGGCCGAGAGTTCCAAAGTCACACAGCCCTCGGAGAGAAAAGTTCTCCTCATCTCTGTCCTAAAAGGGCGACCCCTCATTTTAACACAGTGTCCCCCTCGTCCTGGACTCACCCACAAGAGGAAACATCCTTTCCACGTCCACCTTGTCAAGGACGTTCAGGATCTTGTAAACTTCAATCAAGTCACCCCCTCACTCTTCTAAACTCCAGTGGAAACAAGCCCAGTCTGTCCAACCTTTCCTCATAAGACAGCCCGCTCATTCCAGGTATCAATCCGGTAAACCCTCTCTGAACTGCCTCCAATGCATTCACATCCTTCCTTAAATAAGGAGATCAAAACTGTGCACAGTATTCGAGGTGTGGTCTCACCAATGTGAAGTATAACATCCTTAATTTTTGGTTCAATTCCTCCCATAACAGGAGACAACATTCCATTAGCATAGGAGGGGGTTATTCAGCCCATCATGTCCTTGCTGATTTATGCCCCACTTGATGTTTTGCTACTTTGGGTGTAATCAAAATTGCATAAAAGACTGACAGGCCCATCCACAGTGAGCAGGGGCATTTATATGAACAGAACCAGCATCAGGGTGGACTTATACCAAGAGCTGAATAATGTAGGCACCCCCTAACTCCAGCTCCAAGACAAATTCCTACACCCTGCCATGCATGAGTTTGGTCATTGGCAAAATTGGCTGCAGGGCACTCATCCCCCCGCCCCCCACCTCCGTTAAAAAAACGGCTGGATGGAAAGGGCACGAACCTGCGGCAAGAGCTGTTGCTTCTCCCTGTCTCTCCGCTCCCAGTGTGAACGGGGAGAATAACTCAAGCGCCTCACTGGAGGACGGCTCGCGACTCGGCCTTTGTCACGGGTGTTTACTCAACAATGATAAGACCTGCCTGGCCCTCTGGAAATTGGGGTGAATATGCACTCCCATGGCCTGGTGGGAAATGGTTGTGGCGAGGGGGTGGGGGGTGGGTGGGGGTGGGGGGGTGGGTGTTGGGGGAGGGGGTAACTTGGAGAATAAAATTGGGCACCACTTAAAGCATTGGGTTACATCATTGTTGGCTGGTTGATTAAAATTACCCCATCTAAGCAACTTTTAAAAAAAACATACTTGCTTCCGGTCCCGACACTTGTTTTATTAATCAGCGTGCTCTTAATTGCTGAAAGCAGAGAAACTTTTCCTCTTACACTCATCAGGACAAATGCAAGAATGCCAAATTTCCAATGAGCACAACTGCATTGAGTATAAACTGCAGGAGCAATGGCTGCTGAATGCCTGCCAAGTCAACTGTGATTGGCCGAGGCGTTGCCATGGAGAAAATAATAGGGTGCTGTACGGTCCTCAAGCTCACAGGTAATTTAAAAAAAAATGGTGCAAGGCTTAACGGGAGCCACATTACAAGTTCGGCCAACACAAAATCTCTACTGTTAGATGTGATTTTTGTGATTGGGGCAGCACTTGTTGAACAATCCCGAGTGCGCTAATAGCTACACAAACAACCAATTTGTGATAATCAGTTGAGTTCATAATGTGACTCATTTATGCTTGCTAGAAGCAACATGCATTCATATGCAAGGACCTGTTCTCTGCAAACAAAAAGAATATGTTCAAGCTTTGTGCCTTTTTTGAGCTAGCCAGGAGCTTGGAGAGCCTATAGCTCCTGCTCCCTTTCTCCATGGCACAATCTGGGCTCATCAGAGACTTGCCAACCGGTCAGCACACTTTTCTCCTGTAGCATAAATTGCAATGATTGTTTGAAATTTGGCATTCTTGCATTTGTTCCGGTGAGCGTGAGACTAAAAGATTCGGCAACATGACTCACTTTCCAGCAAGATTCAAGTTCTGTGCTATGAAGCAACAGTTATTACTAATGACTGCATTTTGTCAATAACCATTACTACGTATACCTGGAGTGCACTTTGGCAGGACTTGTCCTGACCCATTATTCTCCCATGTTGCATCAGCAGTGCAGACAAATTCTTCTGTCAAGAGAACACAGTACATTTGTCAATAGAGGCATTCACTAAATCATAAAACCAATTCAGTTTAATCTGTGCTCTGATGTGACAACATTCAAAATTCCAACCCAGGATTTTTTTCCTTGGACTATTCCAGTGACCGTGTTAAACTCCTTCCTGTCTCGCACTCATTTCAATCTTGATCATCTCTCCCGCAAAGCCTTCCCTACCTTCTTGCTGACTGACCCAGGACCAGGGTCCACTATTTCTGCCATTTTTGGTTTTACTTTCACTCTTATCCAATATATCTTACGAGTCATTTACAAGACTTCATACGGGGTGTTCCTTTATACGAAAATATTTGTTTTCAGGATATGGGCATCGCTGGCCAGGACAGCATTTATTGCCCATCCCTAAGTGCGTCTTGAGAAGGTGGTGGTGAGTCACCTTCTTGAACGGCTGCAGCCCAAGTGGTGTAGGTACACCCACCGTGCGGTTAGGGAGGGAGTTCCAGGATTTTGACCCAGTGACAGTGAAGGAACGGCCAATATATTTCCAAGTCAGGATGGTGAGTGGCTTGGAGGGGAATTTGTAGGTGATAGTGCTTCCACGTATCTGCTGCCCTTATTGTCTAGCCGGTAGGGGACATGGGTTTGGGAGGTGCTGTTAAAGGAAGGTCTGTGGCTTATTAGTCATGAGATCATAGAACAAGATAGTCAAGAAGATATAATAATTCTCATAATGTTAGTGGAATTTATTGTAAAACAATAGTACCTATGTCTTGTATGTGTTTGGCTGTGTGTGTGTGTGTGTGTGTGTGTGTGTGTGTGTCTGTGTGTGTGTGTGTGTGTGTGTGTGTTAGACCTAACTGGATTAAAAGCAGCTGGTCTGAAGGCTTTTATGTAAACATGGTATATATGAGAGAAGTTTAAAATGTAAGGTGTAAAAGGATATTTGCATTCTTAAATAAACAAAACTAGATTGTTTTCAAAAGAGGGAGTGAAATATGTAATCTAGTCAGGTGAAGTTTAGAAACAATGTGTTTATTCTTCCCGAAGATTACTGGTAAACTTAGTACTATGAAAGGATTTTATTATCAGAAAGGTGAAGTCCAAAGACACAGTGAAACAATGGGAATTCAAAGGGGAAAATATGTATAAAGGAGTGAAGGCTGTGTGTAAGGGTAAACATTGTTAAGGTTTAACAAGTGTGAAAAGTCTTCAGCATTTATGCCTCAAGCTGCTGTTTTCAAAGAACTGAAGTTAAGGGAGCTCATTTTGAATTCAACTGGTTCAGGGTGTCATGTTTCTTTGCCTGGGTCTTTTATAATCTATGTGTCTTACCGTTGCCTTAACGAAAGTATGACTGGGTGTCAGATTTAATAGGTGATTTAAAAATTATTATAGTTGTGATTCAGAGACATACGTATGTGCTTAAAATAATTTCTCTTATTAATAAATGTTTAGTTGAGTTTTGTAAAAACCTATAAGTCTCGGTGGTCTTATTACTACCGAATTCAAGGCATGCATCTTGAAATTTATACAAATTGCAAAACAAGTTGTTTCATGTTTCCCTTCTGGGATTGGAGCAACCCCGCATTTACCATTGTCTGTGCTATAACACAATGCAGCACAGAAGGAGGTCATTTGGCCCACTGTGTGTGTGATGTCTCTGAAAGATCCACCCAGTTGGTCCCAGTTCACTGCCCTTTGCCTATTGGCCTGCAGTTGTTTTTTATTACATATTTCAGTAATGTTGGAGATCTGTCTAATTTCTGTCCTCTGTAACTGATTATATGTTATGTCCATTGTGCCAAAGGCTAGAGCAAGAGAGAGTTAAACAGCATTCAGGAGAGTTCAACAGGTTATCCGGAGATGTCAATAATTAATATCCTTGGATGTGATAATGCGCATGGACAGGATTTTACACATCTGTGCCCCCACCCCCAACCCTCTGGAGTTTGTGGGTGGTTGGGGGGGGGGGGGGGGTGGGGGGCATGTGTGTTGGGGTTTGTAAAATAAAATGGTGGAGGGCCTCCCCTCCACCTTCTGTTAGGGTCCCCAGCTGAGGTTACCCCTGGACAAGCCAGATCCCAGAGTGGAACACAGCCTGATAGATCCTAAGTTTTATTTGTTTGTTTAGATACGTGGAGAGCAGCTACTGAACAGATTCACTGGAGTCAGCTAATGACCTTTGAACAAATGAATAAAATATTTATTAAACAAGAAAAGATGAACTATATTACAATACTCCTTCACCCACAACTATACCTTTACAGATATATACAGATTTGGAAGGATAACACAAGTTACTAAAGCTACCTTATACTCTAATGTACACAGTAAGTGCATAACCCAGGTACCAATAGGCACCCTGTGGTCAGACACACCTCACTCTGATACCAAATAACAGATGCCACCTCAACCAGAAGCTATGGATCTCTCCTCAACTCCCCCCCCCCCACACCAATACGCTTGTCCCACCAGCCCTCTGCACACCCTCGCTGAGCTCTGCCAGCCTGTCCAAAGTCACGGACTCACCTTTACATCTGGGGATCCATGACACTTCCTTCCTCGGGGTGGGGGGGCGCTGCCCGCAATCCCAGCTGTGGCCACTACTGGGATCCTGGCACTATTGGGGCAACAGGGCTGCCAAGGGGCAGGACTTCCTCCCAGATTTGGGGGTGGCGGTGGTGGGGGGGGGGGGGGGGGGGTGGGTGTGGTGGGGGGGGTGCTGAAGTCCCAACTCTCAAACAATTATGGCTGCTCCCAGCGTGATGTCATCTCGGAGCAGCCAGGTTTCAGGTGGACAGGCTGATGGCTGACTTCTCAGTTGAGCGGGGACAAGGCTAAGGTGGGGGGGGGGTGGGGGGGGGGGTACTACATCCGGTAATGTTCTGTGAGTGTTAGTTGCCTCCCCACTACAGCCCCCCCGTCCCCACTCTGCTCCCCCGCCCCCTGCCCGAATTTGACAGCCCTTAGCTTTAGTTCCAAGGCTGTGACATGTTTGCATCGCCTGGTGGCTAAGTTGGTAACGCTCACTGTAGCGAGGCCTCAGGCAGCAGGTGACCTTGGTGGGAGAGAGCACCGGGCAGTGGAACTGGTCGGCTCTTGTGGGGACGTCCTTGACAAGTTGCGGGGTGGAGCCAGATGCCGCGAGGCGAGAGAGGAATCAGCCAGGACAAAGCCAGGGCCTGTGAGCTGCTGTGGGGCAGGTGTGCCGTGGGCAGCTTGCAAGGCGGCTGGAGAGCCAAGAAGAGGAAGTGGGACCCAGTCAGACTGACCGATCGCACCCCTGAGTCTGAGAAGCCTCTTGGAGACAAAGGGGGAAGAGGCCTCCAGCCAGGAGCTGCAGGTCTGAAGATGTCTGATGAGTGCTGTGCTGTGCTTTGCCAAACTAGGACAGAGATTTGGAGCATCAGCGGTGAATGTTCTCTGTAAACAGTTGTTTCTTGGAGTTACGCTTTCCCTTGGCAGTTTATACAGTTTGGATGCCGGTGGAATAAAAGGAACTTTGTTTTTTAACTTTTGCGCAGTCCCCATGCTCAAACTACATGTCATATCTCTCCTCTGAGTCAGAAGGTCATGGGTTCAAGTCCCCCTGCAGGTCCTGAACACCAAAATCTAGGCTGCAAGAGCTATCTTTCAGATGAGCTGTTTAACCGAGGTCCTGTCTGCCCTCTCCCATGTTGACACAGAAGATCCCATGGCACTACTTGGCGTATTCTCTCTGGGGCCAAGACTGTACGTAAATTTCAAACAATGCTTGGCAGTTAACTGTCAGTCACCATCACCGGTGCGTTCTCCATGGCAGCGCCTCTACCAATCAGAGCCCGCTTGCCAGCCAATCAGCACTGTCTTCACATAGAGTATAAATTGTTGTTTTCCCCCTTATCCTGGTATTCTTGTAAAGTGTCCTGATGAGTGCAAGATGAAAAGCTTTGACATGTCTCTTTTTGCAGCAGCGATAATAATGTTTAGCAACGTCTAACATCAAAATAACCACAAGTGAATATGATGTCCAGTGGCCCTCTGGCATTCAGGATATTGCTTCCCTTCCGAAAATATATTGTGCTTTAATATAAACTACTTACGGTTACGGTCTGATTCAAGTTGGTAATAAGGTTCATTGCACTGGTACCGAATTGTGGATCTGTAGGTGGTGACATTGGTTTTGCTAATAAACGCAACCCACCCATTCTCAACCAAAGGTGGAAACGAACAATCTACAGCTAAAGAAGAGCACACAAAATTAACAGTCGTCTCGCAATCGGGTTAGCTATCTGGCACTGCAGGTCATGTTTCAACAGAGTTTCATCTACTGTCACCTCCCCCCCCCCCCCTGCTGGGGCTCGCTGAACTACACTGGCTCCTGGTCCATCCCGAGTTTTAAAAACGCTCTAATCCCGCCATGGCCTGGCCTCATCCCTATCTCTGTAACCTCCTCCAGCCCCACCACCCTCCGGCTCTGACCTCGCGCGCTTCCCCCCACCTCTCCCCCACCGATTTTAAACGCTCTATCGTTGGCGGCCATGCCTTTAGCTGCCCGGGCCCCAAGCCCTGGGAATTCTCTCCCTAAATCTCTCCGATCCCCTTTACTCCTTCAAGACTCGGGTTTTGTTTTAATAACATTCCCGTGAAGTGCCCTGGGGGAGTCAAAGAGGTCATATAAATGCAATTTTTCAAAAAAAAATTCAGATTTCCAGCATCTGCGGTGTTTTGCTTTTATACGAATGCAAGTTGTCATTGGGGAGTGGAACTGCAATTTCAGATAGCGCCATTAGTATCTTGCCAAGTGACCTGGCTCAAAATATCCCTTTAAACGAATTGGTCTGCAATTAACCCACCCAGTGAGTGAACCAGATGGGGTTTTTCCCTAAAGGGGTATGAGTGAACCAGATGGGGTTTTTCCCTAAAGGGGTATGAGTGAACCAGATGGGGTTTTTCCCTAAAGGGGTATGAGTCAACCAGATGGGGTTTTTCCCTAAAGGGGTATGAGTGAACCAGATGGGGTTTTTCCCTAAAGGGGTATGAGTGAACCAGATGGGGTTTTTCCCTAAAGGGGTATGAGTGAACCAGATGGGGTTTTTCCCTAAAGGGGTATGAGTCAACCAGATGGGGTTTTTCCCTAAAGGGGTATGAGTCAACCAGATGGGGTTTTTCCCTAAAGGGGTATGAGTGAACCAGATGGGGTTTTTCCCTAAAGGGGTATGAGTGAACCAGATGGGGTTTTTCCCTAAAGGGGTATGAGTGAACCAGATGGGGTTTTTCCCTAAAGGGGTATGAGTGAACCAGATGGGGTTTTTCCCTAAAGGGGTATGAGTGAACCAGATGGGGTTTTTCCCTAAAGGGGTATGAGTGAACCAGATGGGGTTTTTCCCTAAAGGGGTATGAGTGAACCAGATGGGGTTTTTCCCTAAAGGGGTATGAGTGAACCAGATGGGGTTTTTCCCTAAAGGGGTATGAGTGAACCAGATGGGGTTTTTCCCTAAAGGGGTATGAGTGAACCAGATGGGTTTTCGCGCCAACCTGATATTTTCATGATCGTCCTTACTAAGGTGAGATGAACGCCATGACGATCTTACACAGACCAGCGCCCGCTACGTGTAATCCAACCTCAGTAGATTAATCCAGAAGATAATTCCAAAACACGCAGAATACCACTTACGCTGACAGCTGTACCCCGGAGTGTTCCAAGTCCCATCCTGTTGACATTCCACAAAAAAATTGGGGATCGTCTTAAAGCCCTAAGAGGAATGTTCCAACAAAAGCGTTAGTTTTTTTTTTCACTAGAACCGTCTTCACAAATCAGTCACAGTGTTAGTAACTAACTTAGATGGCATCTTTGCTTGGGGAGGTGTTGGTGTGGTGGTATCGTTACTGGACTAATACTCCAGGAACCCAAAGTAATGCTCTGGGGACTGGGCAGTTTAAAAAAAATTGCTGTTGGAAGTCTAATAAAGACCATGAAGCTCTTGTTAGATTGTTCCAACTGGTTCATTAATGTTCCTTTAGGGAAGGAAATCTGCTGTCCTTCCCTGGTCTGGCCTACATGTGACTCCAGGCCTGGGGTCTACTCTTAAGTGGCCCAGCAGGCCCACTCAGTTGTCAAGGGAAATGGGGGATGAGGGATAAATGCTGGATGACCTAGTGATGCCCCCTCACCCCATGAGCCAATGAAAGAAAAACCCCTCCATGCCCAATGCCCTCCCCCCCCCACCCCCCGGCCCTCTCCCTCTCTCTTTACCCTCCACCAGGCCCTTATCCCTCTGAGACCTCTGCATTCCTGGGACTCTAGCCTCTTGCGCGTTACTGATCATCGTCGCTCCACCGTCGGCGGCCGCGCCTTCAGCTGTCTGGGCCCTAAGCTTCGGAAATCCCTCCCTAAACTTCTCCACCTTTCTCTCTCCCCGCCCCCACCCCACCAACTTCAAGGCGCTCCTTCGACTGAGAACCCGCCCTCATGTCGGTACGTGGGACTCGGTGTCAAATCCTGTCTGACAAGGGCTCCTGGGAAGCGCCTTGGGATGGCTTTGCCACGTTCAAGCTGCTATATAAATGCAGTTTGCTGTTACCGTCAGCTTCTGATCAGAACCAGAAATTAACCCTTCAGAATTGTGATGAGGCGGTTTGTTCAAGTTGTTGAGTGGGACAAGCGTATTTGCCGCTCTCTTAGTTTTGTCTTTAGTAAGTTCTCTGCTCTGCGATGGAGGTCCTTCGGTCTTGTTTGTCACTGAGGGTTTCCTTGGTGGATTTTCCCAAGCTTGCGAGGCGGTGGGATGAATGACAGGATGAACAGCGTGAAGGAGGGAGGAAAGTAACGTGAAAAGCAGAAACGGAGAGAAAAGGGGGGAACGTGGAGTGATAACGAAGGAAAGATAGCGCACGGCAGGAGGAACAGAAAGGCAACACTTCACAGGAAAATAAGGGGGGCTTTGAGGCGATGGTGGCTTAGTGGTGATGTCACTGGACCGGCAATCCAAAGGCCGAGACTAATGCTTGGCGGGGGAAACAGGGGTTCAAATCCCACCGCGGCTGCTGGTGGAATTTAGCTTCAGTTAATAAATCTGGAGTTGGTAGCTAGTCTCAGTCACGGCGACCATGAAACCGTCAGCGGTTGCCCCAGAAACCACAACTGGTTCACTAATGCCCCTTTTAATCTGATGTCCGTACCCGGTCTGGGCCCACACGTGACTCCAGACCCACACAGCGACGAGGTTGACTCCAAACTGCCTCTCCGAAATGGCCGAGCAAGCCACTCAGTCCCAGGGCAATTAGGGACGGGCAACAAACGCTGGCCTTGCCAGCGAAGCCTACACCCCGTGAAAAAGTGAAGTGCAGTATGGAATTAATTGGAGTTAAACTCTGTGCCCAGCCCATGTTGTACCTGCCTGGCCATGGTTGATAGTGCTATGCATACTAGAACCTATCCTTTATCTGAATTGTAATAACTCATTTCACATTGTACAGAAACAGTACTCTCTCTGATCTGGTAACCCATGTGACCTGGGAGCATAGGATCTTGGACTGGTTACAGCACGGAATGAGGCCATTTGGCCCATCGGGTCTGTACCAACCATCTACAACAGCAGCCCAGCTGGTCCCACTCCACCACTCTCTCCCATCGCTCTGCCAAATTTCCTCCCTCACAACAATTACCCCAATTCTCTTTCCGAAGTCTCGGCTGGACCTGCCCTCCACCTCACTCTCAGGCGGTGCATTCCGGACCCTAACCACCCGCTGCGTAAACACTAATCTTTAAAACAAAAAACATTGGTTCCTTTGCCAATCAATTGAAATCGGCGTCCTCTGGCTCTTGGTCCTCCCAACAATGGGAACAGTTTCTCCCTGTCTACTCCCTCACGCTTTTGAATACCTCGGCCAAACCTCCCCTTAACCTCGTCGCCTCCAAGAGGAACAGCCCCAGCCTCTCCAATCGTTCTGTCTAATCGAAGTCCCTTATTACTGGAACCGCCCTTGCGAATCTTTTCTGCGCCCTCTCTGAAGCCTCCACGCCCTTTCCTAAAATTTTGGAGTCTAGAGTTGGGCACCGGCCATGTTGATTGGCCTGTGTAATGGGAAAGGATTGAGTTCGAAGGTCAGGGTTGGTGCCCTATCGTGGGATTCAGGTGAAACCCCTTTCGGATCGGACTGAGCCCACGAGGGGGGCCCCATACCACCGAGAAACGGGCGAAGCGACGTGCTCACCTGAACTATTTCATACCCTCGTTCGCAGGTCACCTTCACCGAGTCTCTAAAGTTGAACCTCGGCCAGGAGGGCTCCAGGAGGCTGTTCGGCAAGCTGCGCTTGGGGCAGAACGTTTCCACTCCTGGGGGCAAAAGGCACCGTCAGCGACGGCTAAAGCCATTCGACCTGTTCATGTTGGGAAGTCACGCTGCTGTTGCCAAGGCCGCCTAACAGGAAGCGGAAATTGGAGCCCGAACGCACACGGCTCGGAATTCACAGCGGGGGGGGGATGGAGGTGTGGGGGGGAGGGGCGGGGGGGGTAGTTTTTGCCGGAAGAATAATATCACCGGGATTGTCAACTTCCAGAGCGCGGTGCGATAGTTCCGGATGATTCCGAAAGGAAGGTGGAGGGAAATGATGCAGGGATGCGGGGGTTGGGGGGGAGGGGGGGGGGTGTGTAGAGCGGGGAGTGTGGGGGAATGGGCCTGACTGGATTGCTTTACAGAGAAGGGGCAGTACTGGGTCAGTGGGCCGAATGGCCTTGTCCTGCGCTGTGACCTATTTCATGCAGGGGAAGAATAGCAATTGCCCGCAGTCAAACTCTGTGAGATAGGGCTGGGATGGAGGGATGGGAAGGGACCTGGATCCCTGGGTAAAGTCAAAAAGCCAATGGAAGGATAGGCTGGCTAATTTCCGGTTCGGCGGCCAGGGTTAGAAGTGGCCGGAGTGCTCTTGGCATAGGGGGTGGGAAAAGACAACCCTCCGCTTCCTTATACCCCGATATCCAGCAACCTACCAGGTAATCTCAGGAGGCAGGAACCTCCTTACCCGGAGAGAGGCGAGAAAGCGGAACTCACCGGCCCGGGGAGGTCTAAAGCCTCGAGGAATTAAAGGGGGAGCGGGCCAAACACATGAGGGAGACAGGAATAGGAGGATATGCTGATGGGGTGAGATGAAGGGGTCGGGGGGGGGGTGGGTTGGGGTGGGGGGGGGGGGTGGGGAGGGGGGCGGTGGGAGGAGTCTGGTGCAGGGTATCAACACCAGCATGGAGTAGATGGGCCGAGTGGCCCATTTCTGGGCTAGGAATCCTCTGTCACCTGCTGCGACCTTCTAACCGGCATTGCTCCGCTATCACGTGGCTTGTTTTGGCTCCTCCGGTTGAACGACTTAGGCAGGGAGTGATTCAAACTGACACCCATCTTAGCGCACCCCAGCAGCAATGGCTTGGAGGGGGGGGGGGAGGTGGCGATCTGTGAACGGGCGACTGGGGGCAGAGCTCGGAAGGAGCAAGGAGGCAGCAAATATCGCAATCCCTCTCAAACGCCACCCCATCAGCGGGCACTGCCTGTAGTGACAAAAGGCTCTCCGCTTGACATGACCCCACCAGCTAGAAGCAGGCCGCCATTGTTGGCTTGGTTTGGCAGCCCCATAAAGAAAATACGCTTCAAAGTACTCACTTTTGCAGCTCCGCTGGTCGCTCTCGATCGTGAACTCAGATGGGCAGTAGCAGTGATACCCGCCGACTGTATTCCCACAGTAATGACTACAGCCATGTCCATCCAGCTCACACTCGTTGACGTCTGGGCCAAAGGTCATTCAAATTGGACAGAGAAGAGAGAAGAGAAAATCAGCTCAACTTCCGAGTGAGGGGGTGGGGTAGGGGGGGGAGGGGCAGAGGTCCAGATTACAACAACAACTCTATATGTATATAGCGCCCTTCATGTAACAAGACAAAGCCACACACAGAGCCACGTGAGGAGGTATTAGGTCAGGGGGGAACCAGACGTTTGGTCAAGAAGTTTGCTTTTAAGGAGCACCTTAAAGGAGGATAGTGAGGTAGAGAGGTGGAGAGGTTGAGGGGAGTGGGGGGAGGGGGGGGTGGAATTCCAGAACTTGGAGTCCAGGCATCTGAAGGCATGGCTGCCAATGGTGGAGCGATCATGTTTGGGAATGCAACAAGAGGCCAGAATTAGAGGAGTGCAGAGGCCTCGGAGGGTTGGTAGGGGCTGGAGGAGTTTAGAGAGATGGGGAGGGGAGAGGGGAGCGTTTTGAAAACAAGGATGAGAATTTTAAGATCAAGACGTTGCTTGACCGGGAGCACGTGTAGGTCAGGGAGCAACCGGTGGGGGGGTGTGGGGTCTCGCTGTGAGTCAAAGCAGCTGAGTTTTGGATGACCTCAAGGTCATGGAGGGGAGAATGTGGGAGATCAGCCAGGAGAGTGTTGGAACTGTCAAGTCCAGAGACAGTGAGGCACGAATGAGGATTTCATTAGCAGATGAGCTGAGAGAGGAGCGAAGGTGGGTGACGTGACAGAGGTAGACGGAGGCAATCTTTCCTAGTCATGGTGCAAATATGAGGCCAGGAATTTACCTCATGATCAAATATGACACCAAGTTTACAAAGGCACTGGCTTAATTTCAGGCTGTTGCCGGGGAGTCCGTAGCTAGGGAACTGAGCTTGGAGCGCCGGTCCTAAACAATGGCTTCAATTTATGCAACAGTTAATTGGAGGAAATTTCTGCTCATCCAACACTGGGTGTTGGAAACGCAGTCTGATAACTTAGCAACAGTCAAGGAGTTGGTGGTGAGGTAAAGCTGGGGGTCTGCTGATTACGCAGATTTACGTGAAACCATTGGGGGGTGGCGGTATTGCAGTGCAGCGCGTCTCTGAAACAGAAGCTCTGGGATCCAGTCCCACTCCAGGTGTTGATGGTCAAGGAACGTGTGTTTACAATGCGACCAAACAGGTTGATTCTCAATCTGCAAATCCTTCCAACACACGCCAACGGCAGGCGGTAAGAGCGGGAGAGATTCCTGGTCAGCTGTGTGATGGAAAAAGACATTGGAGCCTCTATCTGTCATCGCCCATAACTCCAGACTACAACACGCATGTCAAAAAGTGCATGTCGCCACAGGAGTGAACTGTAACCCAGCACCACATAACGTTTTACAGCACAGAACTAGGCCATTTGGCCCATTTGGTTTGTGCAGGTGTTTATGCCCCACGCCAGTCTCCTCCCACCTTATAAGGCCATAAGGCGTAGGAGTAGAAGTGTGCCATTCGGCCCATTGAGAGTCCGCCATTCAATGAGGTCATGGCTGATTTGATAATCCTCAACTCCACTTTCCTGCCTTCTCCCCATAACCCTTGATTCCCTTACTGACTAGAAGTCTGTCTATCTCAGCCTTGAATGTATTTAACGGCTCAGCCTCTACAGCTCCCTGCGGTAAAGAATTCCAGATTGGCTACCCTCTGAGAGAAGAAATTTCTCATGTCTGTCTTAAATGGATGGCCTCTCACTCTGAGATTATGTCCTCTGGTCCTAGACTCTCCCACAAGGGGAAACAACCTCTCAGCATCTACCCTGTCAAACCCCCTAAGAGTCTTTTATGTTTCAATAAGGTCACCTCTCATTCTTCTAAAGCCGAATGAGTTCAGGACTAACCCACTCAACCTCTGCTCATAAGAAAATCCTTCCATACCCAGGATTGTTGTGACACAGCAGTTGGTAAAGGCTGAGTTGTTTCAAACTCAGAGGGAAACTTGAACAAGTGTCATAACCTGTATTTTCAATCGGTATGTTTGAGATGCAGCTCTGAATTCAGGAATAAGACCACCAAGCCTCAAGAGATTCTTATATATAAAACTAAATTGAACATTTATTAATTTAACAACAAATTAAACACATGCACATGTCTACAAATTACCATCATAATAACTTTTAAACAAATCGTCAAATTAATCACTCCCAGGTAAATCTTCACCAAGGCAACAATAACCCATAGACTTTAAACAGACACCGGGCAAAGCACATTTGACCTTACAAATTCAAAATGCAATTTGGTTCCTTTGCAGATACAGTTGTAGGTTTACAGGCTGCTTAGACCTTAAATGCCTCTGATCTACACACACAAACTCCTCTCTGTTTATACTTTCCTATGAATGTAAATTTTCCTAGACTTTTTAATTTTCTCTCTCCTAACAATAAAACCCTGTTCATGGCACCAATTTTATTAGTAATATAAACACATTGCTGTCTCCTAGTTAGATGTAAGATTTTACTCCCTTCATTTGAATGGTTTATGCAACAAATGCAAATATACTCTTTACCTTCTGTCCTTACTTACTGTTTACCTAATTATAACATCTCAAACTGCTATGCATCAAAGCACCCAGTCTGGCTGGCTTTAATCCAGTTAAGGCACACTCACGCACATGCATAGACACTAACCCTACTACAAGTCCAATTTAAAAATAAGTTCCAATAACATTATAGGCGTTAACATCTCCCCATGACAGGATCAACCTAGTGAACCTTCTCTGGACTGCCTCCAATGCCAGTATATCTATCCTTAGATAAGGGGACCAAAACTGTTCACAGTATTCTAGGTGTGGTCTAATTAACATCTTGTATAGTTTTAACAAGACTTCCCTATTTTTATGCTACATTCCCTTTGAAATAAAAGTCAGCATTCCATTTGCCTTCCCTATTACCTGCTGAACTTGTATGTTAGCTTTTTGTGACTCATGCACAGTGACCCCCAAATCCCTCTGTGATGCAGCCTTCCACAGTCTTTTTCCATTTAAATAATATTCAGCTCCTCTATTCTTCCTGCCAAAGTGCATAACCTCACATTTTCCCTCATTATATTCCATCTGCCAAGTTTTTGCCCACTCACTTAAGCTGTCTCTATCCCTCTGTAGACTCTTGGTGTCATCCACACCACTTGCCTTCCCACCTATTTTTGTGTCACCTCCAAACTTGGCGAAAGTACATTCACTTTCCTCATCTAAGTCATTAATATATAATTATAAATAATTGTGGCCCCAGCACTGATCCCTGTGGCACTCCACTAGTTACAGGTTGTCATTCTGAAAAATGCCCCCCTTATCCCAACTCTCTGTCTTCTATTAGTTAGCCAATCCTCTAACCATGCTAATATACTACCCCTAACACTATGGGCTCTTATCTTATTAAGTAGCCTTATGTGCGGTACCTTATCAAACACCTTTTGAAAATCCAAATAAATTACATCTATTGGTTCTCCTTTGTCTATCCTGCTTGTTACCTCCTCAAAGAATCCTAATAAATTTGTCAGGCATGAATTCATCTCATTCTATTATTATAGTCAATTTCTTTCTTGCATATGTGTTTCTAGATGAAAAAGGATGATAATGGTCAGTCATCAACACTGGTGCATTCTCCATAGCAACACCTCTACCAATCAGATACCACTTGCCAATTAATCAGCACCATCTTCACATACAATATGAGTTGTTGTTTCCCCTTGTACTGCTGTTCTTGTGAAGTGCCCTTGTGAGTGCAAGATGAAATCCTTCGACATGTCTCTTTTTTAGCAACATTCAAGTTCTGGACTACCAAGTAAATAAATTGTAACTGCATTCTTACTCTTGTGTTTAGTGAGAGAAGCCTTCTGCACAATTGTTACATTATCTTCAGGATGTGGGCATCGCTGGCAAGGTTGATGTTTACTGCCCATCGTAATTGCCCCTTGAGAAGCTGGTGATGAACCACCCTCTTGAACAGCTGCAGTCCATGTGGTGTAGGTACACCCACAGTGCTGTTAGGGAGGGGGTTCCAGGGTTTTGATCCAGCGAAAGTGAAGGAACGGCCGACATATTTTCAAGTCAGGATAGTGAGTGACTTGGAGGGGAACTTCCAGGTGGTTGTGTTCCCATCTATCTGCTGTCCTTGTCCTTCTAGATGGTAGAGGTTGTGGGTTTGGAAGGTGCTGTCTGAGGAGGCTTGGTGAGTTGCTGCAGTGCATCTTGTAGATGGTAAACACACTGCTGCTACTGTGCGTCGGTCGTGGAGGGAGTGAATGTTTGTGGATGGGGTGCTGATCAAGCAGGGATGCTTTGTCCTGGATGGTGTCGAGCTTCTTGAGTGTGTGGGAGCTGCACTCATCCAGGCAAGTGGGGAGTATTCCATCACACTCCTGACTTGTGCCTTGTAGATGGTGGACAGGCTTTGGGGAGTCAGGGAGACAGTTACTTGCCGCAGAATTCCCAGCCTCTGACTTAGCCTGTTCCTGGGTTGAAATCCCGGAACTCACCCTCTGACAGCAACTTCACCACATGGGCTGCGGAGATTTGAGGTGACATGTCACTTGGACCTTCTCACAGTCAATTAGGGATGGACAATAAATGCAGACCCGTTCAGGGACACCCAAATCCTGTAAAAAAATATTCCAAATAAGTCACCCTGGTTCTGAGGCTTGAAAACCTAAATACCTTCCCGGGTGCCAAATCACTTTGGCTGTGAAATAGGGTCCTACTGGACAAGGAATGCAAAAGCTCTGCTTGCGGAGAATTTACAGCTCAGCCTTGCAATCTGACAAGGTCAATATGTCCCTGCGGAAACCACTTCACTATGTGACTTACCAACGTGGGAATATAGCGCCAGGAAGCCTGTGAAAGGCTTGGTTTCGAAACCATTTGACGTGAATGAAACCCTCAGTGAGTCCCGGGTGGAATAATATTCGTGGAGTCCTGGGTCACCTCCATCATCTTCCCATCTCCCGCACAGATTAGCCAACTGCTTTCCCTCTGAAAAGATCTGCGGTTAAAGTCGGAGTGTTAATAGTAACCATCGCAAGGGCAGGCCAGAGGCCAGGAACTCTGCGGGGAGTAATTCACCACAAAGTAGGGGCCACAGGGTTGCTTATGTCTGCCTGAGAGGGGCCTCGGGGTTTTGTTTTCTCTCTTCTGAAACATGGCACCTCCGGCAGGGCAGCACCCCCTCAATACCGGTCTGGACTTTCAAACTCAGGTCTCGGAGGTGAGACTTGCGAACCCACAAGCCCGCTGACTCTGAGCCGAGGGTATTGCCCACTGAGGACATTTGGCCTGTGTTTCTGGTCTGCAGTTCGTTTGTAATCTGCTCCCTGAGCTGCAAGTCATACCTCTCTGGAAGAGCGACACGCCCCAAGCAAGATCCTTAGATTGACAGCAAAGGTCGTGACAGTGCATAGGATTACTCTTTGTAGAACTATAGCAGGCCATTCAGCCCAACTGATCTATGCTGGTGTTGATGCTCCACATCAGCCTCTACCCGCCTCACTTTGCCGGACCATTAACAATGATTTTGGGGAGACTTGACAAAGGTATGCAAGATTATGAAAGGTTTTGGCTAAGGTAGACACAGAAAAGCTGTTCCCAATACCTGATGGGGCAAGAACCAAGGGACACAGATGGTTTTTGGGCAAGACACTCTGCGGGGACGTGCGGAAGGTGTTTATTTTAACGCAGTGAGCGGTAATGACCTGGAACTTGCTGCCCATGAAGGGGGTGGAAGTGGAGGGGATGAATGATTTCAGTAGAGAATTGGGTGGCACTTGAGGGAAGTAAACTTGTAGGGATGCGGGGTTAGACTGGGGGCTCTATAGAGGGCCAGAAGGAATTGATGGGCTGAATAGCCTCCTTCTGTGCTGTAATGACACTATATCCTTCTATTCCTTTCTTCCTCATGAATTTATCCAGTTAGCCTTTGCATGAATCTACACTACTCAACCCCATGGTAGCGAGTCCCACGTTCTCACCACTCTCTGGGTGAGATAGTTTCTCCTGAGTCCCCAGGTAGATTTTTTAGCGTCCACCTAATATTGATGGCTCCCTAGTTTTAATCCACCTCTACGAGTGGAAGCGCCTTCTCCACATCCACCCTATCAAACCCCTTCTCAATCATAATTACCTCTATCAGGTCACCCCCCCCCCCTTAACCTTCTCTTCTCAAGGTCTTTTCTGATCTGTATAACCTCTCAGTTCTTGGACCCACCCTTGCAAATCTTTCTTGCATGTCCTCCAGTGCCCCTGCGCTCCCAATACCTCTATGTGGCTCTGAGGAAGGGGCATACGGACTCGAAACGCTAACTCTGTCTCTCTCTCTTTCGATGCTGTCAGACCGGCTGAGTTTTTCCAGCGATTTTTGTCTTTGTTTCAGATTTCCAGCGTCCGCAGTATTTTGCCTTTACCTCTAAGTGGCTTGTTTGACATCCCTCTGATCTTTCGATGTCGAAGTAAGGGATGTAAATTTTGACAATGTAGCCTTGTGGTGCTGAGATGTCCCAGGTCTCACTGCTGTTAGTGGGGTAATGCAGAGGGTGGTTAGGGGAAGAGAATTCTCCGGAAGGTTGCTTCAGGTGAATGGCACAGGATGCAGGCATCATGACTAGCAGCAATACAGGTGACCTGCGACAAATCAAACAAATGTTGCTTGTTAGGGCTAAGGGAAGCAAATTGCCAGAAACCTGTAGCGGAAACATCACAAAAAGATACATGCAAACTGATACAGCAATACTTACAACAACTTGCATTGATGTAGCATGTTTAAAGTCACTGTGCATTTGTGTCAGTCTGTGTTTGTGTGTGCCTCTCTGTATATTTGTGTCAGTCTGTGTTTGTGTGTGTCTCTCTGTATATTTGTGTGAGTTTGTGTTTGTGTGTGTCTCTCTGTGTATTTGTGTCAGTCTGTGTTTGTGTGTGTCTCTCTGTGTATTTGTGTCAGTCTGTGTTTGTGTGTGTCTCTCTGTGTATTTGTGAGTTTGTGTTTGTGTGAGTCTCTGTGTATTTGTGTCAGTCTGTGTTTGTGTGTGTCTCTCTGTGTATTTGTGAGTTTGTGTTTGTGTGAGTCTCTGTGTATTTGTGTCAGTTTGTGTCTATGTGTCTCTCTGTGTATTTGTGTCAGTCTGTGTTTGTGTGTGTCTCTCTGTATATTTGTGTCAGCTTGTGTTTGTGTGAGTCTGTCTGTGTATTTGTGTCAGTCTGTTTGTGTGTATCTCTCCTTGTATTTGTGTCAGTCTGTGTTTGTGATATTGTGATATTGACCAGACAATCTATTTTTGTGATGTTAGTTGAGGGATAAATAAACACCATATACCAAGGATAACTTCTGTCCTCTTCTTCAAATTCGTGCCATGGAATCTTTTACTTCCGCCTGAAAGGGCTTTGATTTAGCGCCTTGCCTGACTGACAGCATCGTGACAGTGCAGCACTCTCTCAGCACTGCACTGGAGTGTCAGCGCTGAGCTTTGTGCTCAAGTCTCTAAGTGAGACGATGAATTCACAACGTTCTGACTCAGAGGCGAGAGAGAGTGCTACCCACTGCTCAGCAACCTGCATTTATCTAGCAGCTGTAATGTCCTTGTGTAATTGTATGGGCACCTGACCAATCAACTCCAGTTGTTATTATTCATCCTGGTTTGTGGGTTCATTGACTAGGATTTATTACTCATCCCATATTGCCCTTAACTAAGTGGCTTGCTCGGCTGTTTCTGGGAGCATTGCTGTGGGCCTGGAGTCACATGTGGGCCAGACCGGGTAAGGATGGCAGATTTCCTTCCCTAAAGGTCATCAGTGAACTAGATGGGGTTTTGGCAATAGGGTAAAGTTCCCATTTCCGCGACTTCCTCGTTGATGTTTTCCCTTACCGACGCTTTGTATTTTGTACAACACATCGCCCAATGTGTGGGCAACATCTGCTTATGTGTGTTTCCTCTCTCTGGGGAGAAACCTCTGGAAGCTGATTCCTTGCTTTAGCCCTGGCCATGGACATACAGTCCTCTCGTTTTTTAAAGCGCCTTTAAAACAGGAGTGGGAAACGCTGCCTGGAATAGTTGCAACTGAATGGAGATGTTAACCTGGAAATGTCCGAATCTCTTGGTCCAGAGCAGAAATAACACTTCTGTTCAATTTTGAAACGCTCACCGGTTTTGCCTGCCAATTTTGGGGTGATCCATTATTTTTGTCTTAAAAGGGGGAGGGCCTCTTTTTAACCTTTTCCTGTATTGTTCAGAGGGCTCCCATCCAACTGTCTCCCATTGAGGATCACATTCAGCACTCACGGTTTTGCCATTTGCAAGCTTTCGCGGGACCATAACCCCCGTAAATGGCGGGATGTTACTGCAATCAAGTAGTTGCATGGTCACCATTGTTGATACAAGCTTTTCATTTCAGATTTATTTCTTTAATTAAATGCAAACCTCTCCCCAGTATAGTAGGATTTGAACTTACGTCTCTGAATCACTAACTTAAGTTAATTATATTAAGATCCATCGGTAAAGAGCATTGTTTAACTAAGTGTTAAAGCACTTATAAAGAGAGACTGCTGGGATACTGGGTAGGAGGCAAACATATAGAATGCTGCATTCTGTTAATAAATCAACTAAGAACAGGATTATTTTTATTCATTTACAGGATGTGGGTGTCTCTGGCTGGGCCAGCATTTATTGCACATCTCTAATTACCCTTGAGAAGGTGGTGGTGAGCTGCCTTCTTGAGCCGCTGCAGTCAGTGTGGTGTAGGTACACCCACCATGCTGTTAAGGAGGGAGTTCCAGGATTTTGACCCGGCCACAGTGAAGGAACGGCCGATATATTTCCAAGTCAGGATGGTGAGTGGCTTGGAGGGGAACTTCCAGGTGGTGGTGTTCCCCATGTGTCTGCTGCCCTTGTCCCTCTAGATGGTATTGGTTGTGGGTTTGGAAGGTGCTGCCTAAGGAGCCTTGGTGAGTTCCTGCAGTGCATGTTGTAGATGGTACACACACTGCTGCTACTGTTCATCTGTAGTGGAGGGAGTGAATGTTTGTGGATGGGGTGCCAATCAAATGGGTTGCTTTGTCCTGGATGATGTCCAGCTTCTTGAGCGTTAGAGCTGCACTCATCCAGATTGTGTCCAGTTTGATGCTTCATCGTTTAGCTTGGGGTCCATTTATCATATTAAGTTTAATCTTTGGATTAGTGTCCAGTAACATTACCAATGATTCTTTCCTTGCATGAATGATGCACCTTACATCAGTTCCTTGAGAAAAAAACAGTATTTATATTAAAAAATTCAGTTGGATCATGAATATGCAATGAGTAATGGTTAAGTTAATTTTCTGCCTCCACTGAAAGCTATTATTAAGAGGATGGATTATGAGAAAATGTACATGATAAATCTCTATCTAAAGTGTTCTTTTGCCAATAATAGCCAGCTATGTCTCTGTAGCACTCTCATCTCTGGGCCACAATGCTCCAGATTCAAGTACCACTCTTGGTCCTGAGCATAAAAGTCAAGGCAGACACTCCCAGTGCAGTAGGGAGGGAGTGCTGCACTGTTGTGGGTGCTGTCTTTCGGATGAGATGTAAAACCGTGACCCTATCTGCCTACTTGGGTGGATGTAAAAGACCCCTTGGCCACCACTTTCAGGGAAAGCAGGGGGGCGGGGTGTTCTCCCCGGTGCCCTGGCCAATATTTACCCCTCAATCAACGTCACAACAGCAAAAAGGAAAGCAGATTAGCCGGTCATTAATCACTTTGTTGTTTGTGGGAGCTTTCTGTGCACAAATTAACTGCCGCATCTCCTACATTCCACGCTTCAAGAAGTGCTTCATTAGCTGTAAAGGTCTTCGAGAGTCCGGTGGTTGTGAGAAGCACCATATAAAAATGCAAGTCTTTAATTCTTTTCAAAAAGGCTGCCAGTTAATGGTTATTGACTGCCTTGAGATAAGGACTATATTTTCACTTACTTTAACTAAAGAAGGTTCCTGGCAATAAAATCACCCACTCCTTGCACTTCAGACACATTAAACATTCATTACATTGAGATTCTCTTTCGAACTTACCACATGTTTCCTCATTGCAGTCTCTGCCTAGGTAAAGGATTAACCTATTAAAGGCTGTGTTTAGTACTTTTCCTGCTGTCACTATATTGACACTCTATCCAATAAGCAGGCTGGGTGTGTGACCACATTCAACCTCCACGTCTCTTGAACTTTGACTCCCTGGTTATAGATCAGAGATCTTTCTGCACATAAGAATTCTCTCATTTCTATCCCCCCCCCCCACCCCCGCTCTTACCTGAAGGCGGGATTTTTTAAATCAGGGATTGGAATCCTTCTTTGATAAATTGGGGGACATGTGATTTGTGACAGAGACAAGGAAACAGAAAGTGATAAACATATAAATAGAAATAAATTGAAACCAAGGTAAGCAGAGATAGACAGGTATAATGCAATAAGAAGATTAAGATAGATGGATGGATAGATGGATAGATAGATAGATTGACAGATAGATATGATCGATCAATCGATAGATAGATAAATAAGTTGACTGATAGATATGATCGATTGATTGATTCAATCTTGAATATTGCTGAAAAAAGAGACATGTTGCTGAAGCCTTTCACCTCACACTCGCCTGGACAAATGCACAAATGCCAAATTTCAAATAGCCACAACAATTTATACTACAGGTGGAAAAGGTGCTGATTAGTTGGCAAGTCAACTCTGATTGGCCAATCTGTTACCATGTGGAAGACAATGGCGAACTATAGCTCCCCAAGCTCCTGGGTATTTCAAACAAAGCACTAGGCTTGAACATGTCTCTTTTGCTTGCAGAGGATGGGTCACTGTGTATGGCACTTCTAGCAAGTATAAATGAGCCACATTACAAGCTCAACTGATTATCATAAATGGGTTGTTAGTGTACCTATTAGCACACTCAGGATTGCTCAGCATGTGCTGCCCAATCACAAAATCACATTTTATCAGCATATGTTTGATTTTGGGTTTTGCCAGTGGGGGCTGGTTGAGTATAACCTGTACTCTGCCTGTTTCGGACAACCTTCATTGACTTACTTTTATATTTATCTTTATTTTTATTAATTTTTTTTATCCTTTTTTAAAAAACTCCTTTTTTAAATCCTTTTTTATTCTTTTTCCCCTAACCACCACCCCCTCCCCCTGTGTCCCCCCCACAGGGCCAGCTGTTCATTCACAGCGTGCTGACCCTTGTTCTGCCATTAACACATTCTGCTTTCTCACCTTTGTGTCACCATGAGTACCATCAGCACCTCCTTTAGTTTTCACCACCACTATTAACACTCCCTTTGTCTTGTGTCCATGGCATCTTTGTCAATCTCTCCTTAGCCCCCACCTATCGCTGACCTTTTATTCTGCTTTACCACTTCCACCGACACACCCGCTCCCCACAGCCCCCCCGCTCACCCACACCACCCCCTCCCCACCAACCGTATAAAATCCATTACATTTCCACTTTTTTTATCTCTGAATAAGTAGAACTTCAAGAGGACATAGACAAGTTGGTGGAGTGGGCAGAGAGGTGGCAGATGAAGTTCAATGTGGAGAAGTGTGAGGTGATTCATTCTGGTAGAAAGAGCATGGACAGACAATACAAAATAAAGAGTGAAATTTTGAAGGGGTGCAGGAACAGAAAGACTTGAGTGTATATGTGCAGAGATCATTGATGGTGGCAGGACAGGTGGAGAGAGCAGTTAATAAAGTATCCTGGGCTTTATTGATAGGGGCATAGAGGACAAGAGCAGGGAGGTTCTGCTGAATTTATATAAGACACTCTTTAGACCTCAGCTGGAGCATTGTGCACAGTTCTGGGCACCACCTCATAGTAAGGATGTGAACACATTGGAGAGAGTGCAGAAGAGGTTTACAAGAATGGTTCCAGGGATGAGAAATAGATTGGAGAGGTTGGGACTGTTCTCCTGGGAGAGAAGGAGGTTAAGAGGAGATTTGATAGAGATGTTCAAAATCATGAGCGGGCTGGACAGAGTAGATGGGGAGAAGCTGTTCCCGCTTGTAAAAGGATCAAGAACGAGAGGGCACAGATTTAATGTGTTTTGCAAAAGAAGCAAATGTGACATGAAAAAAAACTTTTTCACACAACGAGTGGTTCGGGTCTGGAATGCGCTGCCTGGAAGTGTGGTGGAGGCAGGTTCAATCGAGGCATTCAAGAGGGCATTAGATGATTATTTGAATAGAAACAATGTACAGGGGTACGGGGAAAAGGCCGGGCAATGGCACTAGGTCATAATGCTCATTTGGAGAGCCCAGTGCAGACACGATGGGCCGAATGGCCTCCTTCTGTGCTGTTAAGATTCTGTGAATCTGTGCAGGAGAGTCACACGGACTTAAAACGTTAACTGTGTCGTTCTCTGCACAGACGCTGTCAGACGTGCTGAGCTTTTCCAGCATTTTCTGCTTTTATAACCGAAGGAACATGCTGTTTGATTTGACCAACCTGTGGCTTATGTTGAACCTATTGAAAATTACTGAGCAATTGAGAGTTACATGTTGCCGGGTACATACTCCACCAAACCCCCAGCCCCGGGTCCCCCACAAGGGAGGTCCTTTTAACCTCAACATGAACAGCAACACATTAACTAAGGTGACCTAAAAGGCATCTAGTGATGAAGTGGAGACTAAAGACGAAAGCTACAGGAAGTTACGCTGAACATTTATGAATCTCCGGTTAAGTCACAACGAGAGTATTGCATCACCACACTTTAGGAAGAATGTGAAGACCCTTGAGGGTGTGCTGAGGAGATTTACACCCAAATGGTTCGAGGGGTGGAGGTGGTTTTAGCTACACGGTTAGTCGGGGAAAGCTGGGGTTGATCTCCTTGGAGTAAAGATCGCGGGGGGTATCTGACAGAGGGGCACAAAAGTATAGCGGGTAGACAAAGAATGTTCTCATTCACTGATGGTGCACAGGAGACACAGATTTAAGATTTCAAGCAAGAGATGCTGGGGAGGGGTGGGGGGTAGAAATGTGAGGAAGAACTCTTTTTACGCAGCGATGACCTGGAACCCGCTGCCTCCGAGGTGGGGGAGTGGAAGGAGAGACGATGAACAATTTAAAAAGGAAGTTGGATGGGCACTCGAGGGAAAGAGCTGGGGGAAACTCTCTCACTCACTATCGGACACGTTGGAAGGATTGACAGGCTTATAATCAACCTGACGATCACATCTCCTGGGGACAGGTTTGAACCTAGAATTTCTAGCCTAGAGGGAGG
Organism: Isurus oxyrinchus; assembly: GCA_026770705.1. NCBI lineage: Eukaryota > Metazoa > Chordata > Chondrichthyes > Lamniformes > Lamnidae > Isurus > Isurus oxyrinchus. Next base: position 10,007,268 of record JANJGN010000033.1, on the reverse strand, counting down.
GCCATGATCATTGTGCCACAACAATGGGACAGGCTGGATTGCTCCACAGAGAGTTGGCAGGGACCAGATGGGCCGAATGGGCCTTGTTCTTGCTGTAATGTGCCCGTGACATTGTAAATGGTACTGGGGATGTTGCGTTGAGTTCCAGATCCATGCTAAGCTCTCCAGTTGCATAAATTAACCCTGTGTTGCTTTGCCCTGAAGTTTAGGGGAGAGTTGCGATCAGCCCAGTAAAACGGCCGGTGCCAAATCGGTTTTCCTTCTGAAAATGAAGTTCCTGTCAAAACTGAAAGACTCGGCGCTTGTCAGGGTCAACCCCGCTTGGCACGTTTAGGATTTGGCATTTCAGTGACGGTTAAAGGTTTGTATCAGTTCAGGAAATAGTTCACGCTGAACGCTTTGACTGTGCTTAACAAGGAGATAGAACAGAGCTGAGGAAGAATGTGTAAAACTAGGATATGAAGAAAGATGACATCATCATCAACAACAACAACTTATATTTATATAGTGCCTTCAACCTGGTGAAACGTCTCGAGGCGCTTCCCAGCTGCATTATAAAAGAGAGCAGGACGTGGGGCCAAGGGAGGGGACATGGTGTCAGTTGACCAAAAGTGCATAGGAATGTAAAAAATCGGAACAGGAGTAGACTATCCGGCCTCTCAAACCTGCTACAGGGTCCTGAAACCTCTCCTGAACCGTCTCCAATGCATTTACCTCCTTCATTACATAAGGAGACCCAAACTGCATACAGTATTCGAGGTGTGGTCTCACCAACGCCCTGTATAACTGAAGCATAACGTCCCTACTTTTTTGTTCAATCCCTCTCGCCATAAAGCATAGCATTCCATTAACCTTCTTAATTACTTGCTGCACCTGCAAACTAACTTGTTGTGAACCATGTACTAGAACAACTTATTTAATGCAGGATGTAAATACGTTGGAGGCTGTTCACAGAGGGTTTACAAGATTGATACCTGGAATGAGTGGGTTGTCCTATGAGCCAAGGTCGGACAGACTGGGCTTGTTTCCAGTGGAGTTTAGAAGAGTGAGGGGTGATTTGTGGAGTCTAGAAGAGTGAGGGGTGATTTGTGGAGTCTAGAAGAGTGAGGGGTGATTTGTGGAGTCTAGAAGAGTGAGTGGTGATTTGTGGAGTCTAGAAGAGTGAGGGGTGATTTGTGGAGTCTAGAAGAGTGAGGGGTGATTTGTGGAGTCTAGAAGAGTGAGTGATGATTTGTGGAGTCTAGAAGAGTGAGGGGGGATTTGTGGAGTTTAGAAGAGTGAGTGATGATTTGTGGAGTCTAGAAGAGTGAGGGGTGATTTGTGGAGTCTAGAAGAGTGAGGGGGGATTTGTGGAGTCTAGAAGAGTGGGGGGGGGATTTGTGGAGTCTAGAAGAGTGAGTGATGATTTGTGGAGTCTAGAAGAGTGAGTGATGATTTGTGGAGTCTAGAAGAGTGAGGGGGGATTTGTGGAGTCTAGAAGAGTGAGTGATGATTTGTGGAGTCTAGAAGAGTGAGGGGTGATTTGTGGAGTCTAGAAGAGTGAGGGGTGATTTGTGGAGTCTAGAAGAGTGAGGGGTGATTTGTGGAGTCTAGAAGAGTGAGGGGGGATTTGTGGAGTCTAGAAGAGTGAGTGATGATTTGTGGAGTCTAGAAGAGTGAGGGGTGATTTGTGGAGTCTAGAAGAGTGAGGGGTGATTTGTGGAGTCTAGAAGAGTGAGTGATGATTTGTGGAGTCTAGAAGAGTGAGTGATGATTTGTGGAGTCTAGAAGGGTGAGGGGGGATTTGTGGAGTTTAGAAGAGTGAGTGATGATTTGTGGAGTCTAGAAGAGTGAGGGGTGATTTGTGGCGTCTAGAAGAGTGAGGGGTGATTTGATTGAAGTTTACAAGAGCCTGAACGGCCTTGACAAGGTGGAGGTGGAAAGGATGTTTCCTCTTGTGGGTGAGTCCAGGACGAGGGGTACACTGTGTTAAAATGAGGGGTCGCCCTTTTAGGACAGAGATGAGGAGAATTTTTTTCTAGAGTGTTGTGCGACTTTGGAACTCTCGGCCTCAGAAGGCGGTGGAGGGGGGGTCAGTGGATATTTTTAAGGCGGAGGTAGATAGATTCTCATTAGGCAGGGGAATCGAAGGTTATCGGGGGTAGATGGGAATGTGGAATTTGGAACACAAACAGATCAGTCATGATCTTAATAGGTTTTAAGGAGGAGAGAGAGACTGAGAGGTTTTAAGGAGGGGATTTCAGAGGTTGGGACCCAGGCAACTGACGGCAAGGTGCAGCTAGTAGGATTGGGTGGTCAGAATGAGATGAGTGTAGGGATCTTGGAGGGTATTGGGGCATGGAGGGGTTGCAGAGATAGGGAGGGGTTGTGGGGTAGGGAGGGGATTAGAGAGATAGGGAGGGGCTGTGGGGTAGGGAGGGGATTAGAGAGATAGGGAGGGGTTGTGGGGCATGGAGGGGATTACAGAGATAGGGAGGGACTGTGGGGTAGGGAGGGGATTAGAGAGATAGGGAGGGGCTGTGGGGTAGGGAGGGGATTAGAGGGAAAGGGAGGGGCTGTGGGGCATGGAGGGGATTAGAGGGATAGGGAGGGGCTGTGGGGTAGGGAGGGGATTACAGAGATAGGGAGGGGCTGTGGGACTGGAGGGGATTTCAGAGATAGGGAGGAGTTGTGGGGCATGGAGGGGATTACAGAGATAGGGAGGGGCTGTGGGGTAGGGAGGGGATTAGAGGGATAGAGAGGGGCTGTGGGGTAGGGAGGGGATTACAGAGATAGGGAGGGGCTGTGGGACTGGAGGGGATTAGAGAGATAGGGAGGGGCTGTGGGACTAGAGGGGATTAGAGGGATAGGGAGGGGCTGTGGGGTTGGGAGGGGATTAGAGGGATAGGGAGGGGCTGTGGGACTGGAGGGGATTACAGAGATAGGGAGGGGATTTGTGGAGTCTAGAAGAGTGAGGGGTGATTTGTGGCGTCTAGAAGAGTGAGGGGTGATTTGATTGAAGTTTACAAGAGCCTGAACGGCCTTGACAAGGTGGAGGTGGAAAGGATGTTTCCTCTTGTGGGTGAGTCCAGGACGAGGGGTACACTGTGTTAAAATGAGGGGTCGCCCTTTTAGGACAGAGATGAGGAGAATTTTTTTCTAGAGTGTTGTGCGACTTTGGAACTCTCGGCCTCAGAAGGCGGTGGAGGGGGGGGGTCAGTGGATATTTTTAAGGCGGAGGTAGATAGATTCTCATTAGGCAGGGGAATCGAAGGTTATCGGGGGTAGATGGGAATGTGGAATTTGGAACACAAACAGATCAGTCATGATCTTAATAGGTTTTTTGGAGGAGAGAGAGACTGAGAGGTTTTAAGGAGGGGATTTCAGAGGTTGGGACCCAGGCAACTGACGGCAAGGTGCAGCTAGTAGGATTGGGTGGTCAGAATGAGATGAGTGTAGGGATCTTGGAGGGTATTGGGGCATGGAGGGGTTGCAGAGATAGGGAGGGGTTGTGGGGTAGGGAGGGGATTAGAGAGATAGGGAGGGGCTGTGGGGTAGGGAGGGGATTAGAGAGATAGGGAGGGGTTGTGGGGCATGGAGGGGATTACAGAGATAGGGAGGGACTGTGGGGTAGGGAGGGGATTAGAGAGATAGGGAGGGGCTGTGGGGTAGGGAGGGGATTACAGAGATAGGGAGGGGCTGTGGGGTAGGGAGGGGATTAGAGAGATAGGGAGGGGCTGTGAGGCATGGAGGGGATTACAAAGATAGGGAGGGGCTGTGGGGCATGGAGGGGATTAGAGGGATAGGGAGGGGCTGTGGGGTAGGGAGGGGATTACAGAGATAGGGAGGGGCTGTGGGTCTGGAGGGGATTTCAGAGATAGGGAGGGGTTGTGGGGCATGGAGGGGATTACAGAGATAGGGAGGGGCTGTGGGGTAGGGAGGGGATTACAGAGGTAGGGAGGGGCTGTGGGACTGGAGGGGATTACAGAGATAAGGAGGGGCTGTGGGGCATTTTGAGGGATTACAGAAGCGCCGTTCTTCATGCGGGGCGGGAACCTTATCGCCGAGCTTGGCACCGAAAACCAAACCCACACCGTCCGGGCGAGAGGCCACGTCCGCTTTTAGAAACATGGGAAGGGCTGACAGAAATAAGTTGTTATGGGCTTGGGGGTGGGGGGGGGTGGGGTGGGGCAACCTGTAAGTTCAAGGAGGAAAGGTCTCATAGTGAGGTGGTGCAGGGCAAAGTCGAGACAGCCGGTAAAGCAGCAGGCCCACAATACTGTATTAAAAAACACAATAGACCCTGAAGCTGCCGACACCGATACCTATTCCCTGTACCATGTCACCGCTGTAAACACCGAACCCATCACTGTCACAATCCAACTTCATAAGAAGCCACGAATAATGGAGGTGGAGACGGGAGCCGCAGCCACAGTGGTGGGGGCGAGCAAGCTTTCAAATATCTTGAGGAAGGCAGAGGAGCCAATAAATAAGCCTGGGGCAGGCGGCCGCTGAATTAGACACACACTGGAGAATCACTTCAGGTAAAGGGCATCGTCACAGTGCCTGTGCCTTACAGGCAACTACCAGCCCAGCTGCCTGTAATAATGGTGAAAGGAGAAGGACCCCGGTCTGGTAGGGCGAGACTGGTTACAGGAGCTCAACCTTGACTGGTCTGAGATATTTCACCTTGTTGCAGGGTGGCTGAGTTGTGCTATTAGTGATAGATTTGCCCTGCAGACACTCACTGGGTGGAATCATTAGGTTTGTTCACAATATACTCAGCAACAACTACACGTGTGCTTTCAACTCCACCTCTATCTCTACACTGACTGCTGGGGAAGCCCGCGCTATCTCCATTTGGTTACTACAGATCATGTGATCTTGCCTAACACGTATGATTCTTAAAGGTACATTACACGCTAAATAAAACCATAATTACTACATCCCTGAAAACCTTCCTGAACCACTAAGGAAGTATGACAATATATTTTGGGATGAATTAGGGAAGTTAAAAGGCTTGCAAGCAAAAATACATGTGGATCCTCAGGCGACACTATATTTCTTTAAGGACAACCTGTGTCTTATACGTTGAAGGAGAAAGTGGATGCAGAACTGTGCCGGTTGGAAAAGCCAGGCATCATCCAACCTGTCCCATTCTCAGAATGGGCAGTGCCCATAGTCCCAGTGGTTAAACCCGACCAAACCAAACACATTTGCAGGGACCGTAAATTGACTATAAATAAGGCATCAAAACTAGACAAGTACCCCATTCCAAAGATAGGCAACTTATATGCAAAGCTAGCTGGAGGCAAGTCCTCTACAAAATTGGATATGAGCCAGGCTTACCAACAATTAGGACTGGATAGCATGTTGAGAGAATACGTGACTATTAACACACATAGAGGTCTTTATCAGGACACTCACCTACCCTTTGGAGTATCGCCTGCGTGCACTACCTTCCAGAGAACAATGGAGAGTCTTATGCAAGGACTCCCAGGGGCAGTAGTATACCTAAATGTTGTTCTGATCAGAGGGTCAACCGAGACTGAACACTTGGCCAGCCTAGAGGAGGTGCTAAGAAGGTTCAAGGAAGCTGGTGTACGGTTGGAGAAGGAAAAATGCACACTCCAAGCACCAGAAGTTACTTACCTGGGTCACAGGGTGAACGCCCTGGGTTTGCATCCGGTAGAAGAGAACGTTCGGGCAATAAAAGATGCACCCTCACCATCCAATGTAACCGAACTCAAGTCCCTCCTGGGTATGGTTAACCACTGTAGCCACTTCTTGCCTAACTTATCAATTGTGTTGGCACCATTACACTTGTTAAAAATTAATCACCCGTTGGTCATGGAATTGGCAACAGGAAGAAGCCTTTGTCAAAGTAAAGAAACTGTTACATTCTTAGTGTTTATTGGTAACTACAACTCACTGAAAGAACTGCTATTAACGTGTGATGCATCTCCTTATGGAGTAGGAGCTGTGTTATCACATAGATTGGAACATGGATCAGAAAGGCCCATTGGCTACGTCTCGGGAACAGGCTGACAAGGGTTATTCCCAGCTAAAAAAGGAAGCTTAATCGGTGGCATTCGGAGTGAAGAAATTCCACCAGGAGCTACATGGATGACATTTCACCAAAGTGTCGCACCGTAAGCCATTAATGGGTTTATTCAGTGAGTATAAGGCCATTCCACCAATAGCATCAGCAAGAATACAACACTGGGTTCTGATATTATCTGTGTACAAGTATACTTTTATGCAGCACCCTGGCTTACATATTGCAAATATAGATGCACTCAGTCGCCTCCTGTTACCAGGCAGCATTGCACATGCTCCTGTTCCACAAGCAGTTGTGAAAGTGGACGAACAGGGATCCGTTATTGTCAAAAGTCAGAGACTATTTTTGGAAGGATGGTCAAATTCGCCTGTATCTGAGGATTTTTGAGAGCGCTCCATGCCAGAGACACACAGCTAAGCTGCCGAGATGGAATTTTGTTGTGGGGATCGAGAGTTGTTATCCCATCACAAGGTAGAGAACCACTCTTGACAGAGCTTCACTGTGCGCATCCAGGCATATCGAAGGGGAAGATGGTATCATGAAGCTATGTCTGGTGACCAGGCATTGACAGTGACATTGAAAGCATGGCCAAGCAATGTCTCCATTGTCAGCAACAACAGGAGTTGCCTGCTTCAGCTCCACTGCATCCGTGGGAGTGGCCTGATCGACCTTGGGTTAGACTACATATCGACTGTGTAGGACCATTCTTAAGTACAACGTTCTTGTTAATTGTAGACGCACATTCTAAATGGACAGATGTCTACGAAGTCAAATCGCCAACATTGGGTGCAACTATCGAGAGGCTGCGTCAGCGCTCTAGTGTACATGGCCTACCGGAAATCTTCGTTTCTGATAGTGGTACAGCCTTTATCAGAGGTTCGTGAATCTGAATGGGATCAGACACATTAAAACAGCCCCTTACCATCCCTCATCGAATGGTCTAGCTGAGAGACCTGTACAAGCTTTCAAGTCTGGCATGAAGGGGTTATCAGGAGCTACTCTAGAACCTTGACTTTCCTCCTTTCTCTTCAGTTATCATTCAACACCACCCTCGACCACGAGTTCAACACCGTCTGAACTGTTGATGAAGTGCTGCCTGTGTTCACGGGTCAGTCTGGTGATTCCACATTTAGAGGGGAAGGTAGGGCCGAATCAGATTCATCGAAAATCGAGCCACGGTTTACACAGCAAAGCTCGCACATTCAGTGTAGGTGACACGGTATTCATGTGAGATTTCGGAAGTGGGCCTTGTTAGGCTCCTGGAACCCATTGCCTCAGAGACTGGTCCAAGTACGAGTGGAAGATAGAATCGTTCATTAGCACGTAGATCATATTCATGCTAGAGAGACATTCCAAACAACTAACTATTCCAAAATAAAAAATAAAATCTGGAAAAACTCAGCAGGTCTGGCAGCATCGGCGGAGAAGAGCACAGTTGACGTTTCGAGTCCTCATGACCCTTCGACAGAGCACCGCTATTCCACTTGTGATTAACATTGAACCACCTATCGCTGAGGTGACAGATTGACCTAGAATAGACACGTCCCCATGTCTCTGTAGAGTTGCCAAACCCAGAACTGCCACTTTCTAATGTTGGTTCCAGATCCCGTCAATCCTGTTGAGGATCCTCAGGTGGTGGAGTTATGCTGCTCTAACCGCCTCAGAGACTTGATCTTTAAACACCCGAAGTTATATATAAATATGTGTATATGTTGTCGGATATCCAAATGTTTCCCTGTAAACAGAAATTGTAAAAAAAAAATACTAAAGGGATAGGAAATGTAGCAACTGAAGGGATAGCCTCTCCTGCTGTCTATCGGGGGGGGTCGCGTGATGTTCTGGGAGGTGCCAACCAATGAGCTCTTAGCGTGGGCAATCCGTGAGGGGGGGGGGGGTGGGGCTTCCTGACGAGAGTCCTGAGCGAGTACGTAGCACTTCAAGAGCTCCCTGTAATAAAGTTTATCTGTTTCCTGTTGAAATCTGTGCGCTCCGTTCAAGCCATTACAGAGACATGGGTAAGAGGTGGATTAAGTTTCTAATTACTGTTCTGAGAGTGTTTCATCACGCTGGCGCTGTTGACAGTTATGGAGCATATATTTTACAGGCTTTTTCAGGACGTAGGCATCGCTGGCAAGGCTGGCGTTTATTGGCCATCCGTTTGCGGCTGGCGTTGGTGAGCGGCTGCCCTGGCTCCACCAGATCCACATCTAATTCTAAATAAATAATAAACTAAATCAGCCGACCGCTTGCTCGGGGTAAATGAAGTGGGGGATCAGGAGATATCAGCACCGCCCCACCACCCCCCCCCCCACTCCCTCCAACCCCCACAACGGCGGACAAAAATGAGCCTGTTGGACCGGAGTTTTCCATCCCTGTCGTGGCGCGGCCCAGCTCTCCGAGCCAGTAGCCCACTGACGTTCGGCAGGACCAGAAAACGCCGTCCCTTTTGCTCTCTATTGAACCCCTTGCTTTGCTTAACCACGCTAGCAGCTGAGTGCCATTAGCAAACCTACGTTGCACGCATCGAAATCATTTATAGACCTACTTCTGCGACAGGGCAAGTGTCCGCACTGCAGTAAATGGCAAGCTGCACCATTCAGGCTGGGCTAGCGCAGCTATTGAAGCAGGTGTTTCCCTTAACCTCAGGGTCCTGGGTTCCTAGCCCCATGTTCAGTGAGTGACCCTACCCCCCCACCGCCCCCCCCCCAACCCCCACCCTCCCTCTGTCATCCTATCCAGGGATGACCCAAGTTCTGAGCTTCCCTGACGTTCAACTTGAGGTGCACCACATTCCTGCTCTCGAGACCTTTTACACGACGCTCTTTAAAGGGCGATTAGCAAAATGGGAGGTGTCCGCCACCTCAAAATGTCCCGAGGGCAAAATAAATGATCCAACTGTCCACTCTCCCTGACTGGCAATTCCTTTCATTCTGCAAACAGAGGTGTTCTGGTAAATAGAACTGATTCAAACAATCATCTGTCGTCCAGGCTGGGTTCATATGAGTAATAACTTAATAAAATTACTTTCTCTCCATGAGAAACTTCTCTAAAAGTTTTGATAAAACTCCAGCATAGTTCTTTAGTGATCCCTGGCGGTCTCTACATTGGAGAGACCAAACGCAGACTGGGTGACCGCTTTGCAGAACACCTTCAGTCTGTCCGCAAGTATCACCCGGACCTCCCTGTCGCTTGCCATTTCAACACTCCACCCTGCTCTCGTAGCCACATGTCTGTCCTTGGCCTGCTGCAATGTTCCAGTGAAACTCAACACAAACTGGAGGAACAACACCTCATCTTCCGACTCAACACTTTACAGCCTTCCGGACTGAATATTGAGTTCAACAATTTTAGACCATGAACTCTCTCCTCCATCCCCACCCCCTTTCCGATCCCCCCTTTTCCAATAATTTATAATTTTCTAAAAATATATCTTTCTTCTCCCACCTATTTTTAAATTTATTTCGATCTATTGTTTTATCTCCACCATTTAGCCCATTTCGATCCCTTCCCCCCACCCCCACTCGGGCCATCTGCCACCCTTAATGTCCCCAATAGCCCATTCCTTAGATAATATCACCACCGTCCTTTTGTCTGTGACATCTCTTCTTTGCCTCCACCTATCACTGGCCCCCTATCCAGCTCTACCTGCCCCCCCGCGCCTCCCCACCCACCCCCCCCTCGCCCACCAGCTTATATTTCACCTCATTTCTCCATGTCCTTAGTTGAGATGAAGAGTCACACGGGCTCAAAACATCAACTGTATTCCTCTTCGCAGACGCTCTCAGACGTATTGACGTATAGAATGCTGGTGACAAACCAATGTCACTGCTATCAGTGATAAAGACAAGATTGTCATTTAGACCTGACTAGCTCAGTTGGTAGAGCGTGAGACTCTTAATCTCAAGGTCGTGGGTTCGAGTCCCATGTCGGGCGAATTTTTTTTAAACACCTATCCACTGTTCTACCGATCCAGCCCCGCCTCTGAATTTCCCTGACATTTAACTAAACTTGCCCCACATTCCTGCTGTCAACGTTTTAAACTGCACTCTTAAAATACAATCTGAAAAATCACACATGGCTACCGCCTCAACACATCCAAAGCACAAAGTAAATCCTTCAACTTTGCACTCTCCCTCACCAGCAATTCCTTTCATTCTGCAAAAGAAGGTTCTCCAGAAATGAAACTGATTCAAATCATCATCCTTTGTCCAGCCTGGATTCATATGAGTAATAACTCACTAAAATTACTTTCGCTCCGTGAGAAACATCTATAAGAGTTTGGATAAAACTCCAGCACCGTTCTTTAGCGATCCCTGGCGGTCGAGTGATTGGGGTTTTACCCACAGGCTAAAAGACAATTGTTTCAATGATCGGGACTGAAACTCTAACCGTGTGCTGGGGAATGAAAGGCGTTCTCACTGAGGGAGAGCGGTTATAGTGGTAGGATTTATTCTGTGGTTTTCATGTGGTGAACTGTCCCTCACAGCTGGCTTTACACCTGGTAGTTTAAGAGACTGGATGAAAATGTGGGTTTGCCGGTGAGAGCAGGAAAGTGGTGTCAAGTTTAGAGAAAAGTGAGAGGAATTCGTCTGTGTAACAAAGATAAATATTTCAGGAAAATTGAGCTGAATAATGAACGCTCTCAATCGCAGGAGTTTCGAGATACATTTGCTGTGAGCTGGACAATATTCAGACTTGGGCTGACAAGTGACAAGTAACATTCGTGCTACACAAGTGCCAGGCAATGACCATCTCCAACAAGAGAGAATCCAACCATCTCCCCTTGATGTTCACTGGTATTACCATCACTGAATCGCCCGCTATCAACATCCTGGGGGTTACCATTGATCAGTAACTGACCTGTTCCAGCCATATAAATACTGTGGTTACAAGAGCAGGTAAGAGGCTGGGAATTCTGCGGTGAGTAACTCACCTCCTGACACCCCAAAGCCTGTTCAACATCTGCAAAGCACAACGCAGGAGTGTGATGGGATACTCCCCACTTGCCTGGATGAGTGCAGCTCCCACAACACTCAAGAAGCTGGACACCATCCAGGACAAAGCAGCCCCGCTTGATCAGCACCCCATCCACAAACATTCACTCCCTCCACCACCGACACACAGTAGCAGCAGTGTGTGTACCATCTACAAGATGCACTGCAGGAATTCACCAAGAATCCTTAGACTGCACCTTCCAAACCCATGACCACTACCATCTAGAAGGACAAGGGCAGCAGACACATGGGAACATCGCCAGCTCAGTCAGTAGGGCATGAGACTCCTAATCTTGGGCCTGTGGGTTCGAGCCCCACGTTGGGTGAGCTTTCTTTTTAAACACCTATCCACCATTCTACAGATCCAGCCCCACCTCCGAATTTCCTTGATATTCAACTAAACTTGCACCACATTCCTGCTCTCATAACCTATTAACGTTTTAAACGACACTCTTAAAATGCAATCTGAAAAATCACACGTGGCTACCGCCTCAACACATCCAAAGCACAAAGTAAATCCTTCAACTTTCCACACTCTCTCACCAGCAACTCCTCTCATTCTGCAAAAGAAGGTTATCCAGAAATGAAACTGATTTAAATGATCATCTATTGTCCAGACTGGATTAACATGAGTAATAACTCAATAAAATTACCTTCATGTCATGAGGAACTTCTATAAAAGTTTGGATAAAACTCCAGCACCGTTCTTTAGCGATCCCTGGCGGTCGAGTGATTGGGGTTTTACCCACAGGCTAAAAGACAATTGTTTCAATGATCGGGACTGAAACTCTAACCGTGTGCTGGGGAATGAAAGGCGTTCTCACTGAGGGAGAGCGGTTATAGTGGTAGGATTTATTCTGTGGTTTTCATGTCCCTCACAGCTGGCTTTACACCTGGTAGTTTAAGAGACGTTGTTAACATGTTGTCTTGCTGGTGAGAGTGGGAATGTGGTACAAGTTCAGTGAAATAGAAGAGGAATTCAGAGCTGGGGTTTGCCTGTGAAACGAAGAGAAATATTCATAGAAAAAAGGAGCAGTAAACAAGAACAGCCTCAATTACAGGAGTGTCTATAGTGCAGAGATTATCATGTTTGTCTCACACACAAAAGATTCCCCAGTTCAATCCCGGGTGGAAACATTATTTGAAAATGTTATGTTTCTCCCTCAAGTTACTCGGCCAATGTTTATGCCACAGTTTTGCTGCCATGACAGCCAACACTTCAATCCAGATTCTTGAAATATACATGTAGAATGAGATAAGAGCGAGAGTTCCCCACACACAAATCACAAAATAGCTTCTGAGAAGAGGGATGGATGGATGTGGTGCAGGTTTAGTTCAACCCGAGGAGAGACTCGGCACCTGGAGTGGGCCTGACAGGAATCGGGGGGCACCGGGACGATGATGATTAAATTGAGGCCCAGGCTCGGGGCCTATCTCTTCCCCGAGGAGGCAGCAGCAACAGCCGCAGGGACGGACCGGGGGGAACTCGAGTTTAAAAATAGGGGGCAAAATCCTGACAGTGACGTCACAGGAAAGCTGTGAGCTGTTTGGCCGGTGAGAATTGCAGCTGTGTTTCCCCGTCTCCAGAGTTAGGGAGTTAGTCTAAGCAGCTGGGAGACTAAAAACGTTAACAATTTTAAGGAAAGCATCCAGTTAGCATTTATTCAGCACAGGCAGTTGCTGTAAGTGCTCTGAGGGGAAGCAGTGGCTGAGTGAGAGACCAGTTTACTGCCGTTAGCAAATTTATATCCCTCCTTCGCCGGTCATTCATCTAAAGCATTGACAGATATAATCCTGGGGAAATAATCTCACTGCAGTAACTGATAAGGACAAACACTTCCATCAGGCCTGGCTAGCTCAGTCGGTAGAGTATGAGACTCTTAATCTCAGGGTCGTGGGTTCGAGCCCCACGTTGGGCGAGTGTCTGTTTTAAACACACCAGCGGCATCTCTGAATTTCCCTGACATTTAACTGGACTTGCACCATGTTCCTTCTCTCACAAGCTTCTGGACTTTCAGAAGGCTTTCGACAAAGTCCCACATAAGAGATTGGCGTGTAAAATTAAAGCGCATGTGATTGGGGGTAGTGTATTGAGACGGATAGAAAACAGGTTGGCAGACAGGAAACAGAGTAGGAATAAACGGGTCTTTTTCTGAATGGCAGGCAGTGACTAGTGGGGTACCACAGGGTTCGGTGCTGGGACCCCAGTTATTCACGATATATATTTGTGATTTAAATGAGGGAACTGAATGTATTATCTCCAAATTTGCAGATGACACAAAGCTGGGTGGGAGGGTGAGCTGTGAGGAGGATGCAGAGATGCTTCAGTGTGATTTGGACAAGCTGAGTGAGTGGGCAAATGTATGGCAGAAGCAGTATAATGTGGGTAAATGTGAGGAAATTCCCACTCGCAATCAGCGGACATTTGGCTGGTCCACCCTGATCCTCTTCCCACCCATGACGATTCCCGCGGCTGCTGGGACCGGAAAATCCCGGCCAAACCCACGACCGCTACCGCCTAGGGGATAGCAGACGGGTGGGAACACCACCGCCTGGAAGTTCCCCCCTCCGAGCCACTCACCATCCTGACTTGGAAATATATCGGCTGTTCCTTCACTGGCGCTGGGTCAAAATCCTAGAACTCCCTCCTGTCCCTACACCATACGGACTGCAGCGGCTCAAGAAGGCAGCTCACCGCCACCTTCTCAAGGGGCAACAAGGGATGGGCAATAAACGCTGGGCCCAGCCAGCGACGCCCACATCTCGTAAATGAATTTTTAAAACGCCGACAAGCCTGACCTGTTTCGGTTTTGTGCCTTTCACACTGGCTTCCTCGGCTGTGAGAATATGATAGGAAGGGTTTGACAGGGACAGACCGAAGGTCAACAACAGCCAAAACAAGCTCAGGTGTCTAGTCAGCTGAAGCTACGTTGTGTAGAAATGTAGGTCATTGCTTTTCGAGAGGTTTTGCCGTTTGAATCTTTCCCCTGTGTCGCTTGCAAGCAAGAGTTTCTGACTTTAACCACCTCCCGTCTTGTAGAGGCTTTTAACCCACAACAACTGTCCCTGTTTGATGTACCAAAAGCTTCACCAGATTCCTGGTGTATTAAGCAATGGAGATATCACTTCAGGCTGGTCAAACACAAAGTGTGTCATCACATCTGGGTGACAGCTCACCATACGCAAAGCAGCAAAAGCAATCATTTCACCGCCCTCTGGATGATGAGGCGTTTTCTACTTTCACCCAAGAGCCGAGGGATTAGGAGCAGGAGTAGGCCGTTCAGCCCATCAAGCCTGCCCCGCATTTCAATACCATCATGGCCGATCTTGGGCTTCAACTCCACTTTCCCGCCCAACCTCCATGTCCCTCAATTCAGGGAAACATAGAAACTAGGAGCAGGCGTAGGCCATCCAGCCCTTCGAGCCTGCTCCGTCATTCATTATGATCATGGCTGATCATCCAACTCAATAGCCTGCTCCCGCTTTCTCCCCATACCCTTTGACCCCTCCCAAAGAGCTATATCTAACTCCTTCTTGAAAACATACAACGTTTCGGTCTCAACTACTTTCTGTGGTAGCGAATTCCACAGGCTCACCACTCTCTGGGTGAAGAAATTTCTCCTCATCTCAGTCCTAAATAGTCTACCCCATATCCTCAGACTGTGACCCCTGGTTCTGGACTCCCCCACCATCAGGAACATCCTTCCTGCATCTACCCTGTCTAGTCCTGTTAGAATTTTATATGTTTCTATGAGATCCCCCCTCATTCTTCTGAACTCCAGTGAATATAATCCTAACCGACTCAATCTCTCCTCATATATCAATCCAGCCATCCCAGGAATCAGTCTGGTAAACCTTCGCTGCACTCAAGAAAGGAAGGAGGGAGGCGTTGCTTTCATTAAACCTATTTTATTCATTTGTGATGGGCAAACTGGCCTGGGCCCGAGATTCATGCTCACCCGGGTTAAGACTTGGTTGTATTTCGCTGGGTCAGCGGCGATGCCCCCAGCCATGGTGCTCTCGATCCACTCGAGGTAGTTGATGACATTGGTGTAGACCCCGTAGGTCCCACAGCTGAACCCCCAGGAGACGATCCCGGCGACGTAGTACGTGTTGGAGCCCAGGGGGTCTTCGAGCACGAAGGCCCCACCCCCGTCCCCGGTGCAAGCGTCAACCCCTGTGCTCCCTGCGCACAGCATGTTCTCGGTCAAGGAGGCAGCTAGACCGGGGCCGGAGACGTTCCTGCACTCCGACATTCCCACCACCGGGATCAAGGTGAACATCAAGACGTCGCTCTGGGCAAAGCGCTCTGTCCGGCCGAAGCCAGATACGTAGCCCACCTTCCCCGCCCCGGCCTGGTATTTGGGGTGCTTGGCCGGCAGGCAGATTGGGGAGATGGTGGGCCCCATCCCGACCTTCCTCTTCAGCTTGATCAGGGCGATGTCGTTGTCGAAATCGGAGGGCAGGCGGCGGCTGGGGGGCTGGGCGTAGAGCGGGTGGGGGAGCACCTCCTCCGCCTCCAGCAGCCTCCAGCGCCCCAGGGCGTTCCGGTCCGACCCGCCGGCGAACATGCGCAGCGCCCGCTGGCGCTCCACGCAGGAGGCGCTGGTCAGCACCCAGCGGTCCGAGAGGAGTGCGCCGCCGCACACGGTCGTCTCGAAGTAGACATGCCAGGGGAAGTTCCCCTCCTCCGCCGGGATCCCACCGAGGATGCGCTGCCTGAACGAAGGGGGCTCCGCCGGCTTCCCACACACTGCCAACCAGAGAGAGATGCGGGTGAGGGGCATCAGATGTGATAAACGGTGGGGGGGGGTGGTGGGGGGAGGGGGGGGGGTTGGGAGGAGGCGGGTGGTGTGGGGGTGCGGGAAGGGGCAGAACCGTCTTTTGCCAGTGGCGGGCGATGGGTTGCCATGAGTTGGCATCTTTAAATTCATTCATGGGACCCGCCGGCACGGCCAGCATTTGTTGCCCGTCCCTAATTGCCCCCTTGAGAAGGTGGCGGTGAGCTGCTGCCTTCTTGAGCCGCTGCAGTCCCTGTGGTGTAGGTACACCCACAGCGCTGTTAGGGAGGGGGTTCCAGGATTTTGACCCGGCGACAGTGAAGGAACGCAGGGTCCAATTTTTATCCATTCAGTGGGAATGAACATCGCACAGTTGGCGATCCCCCACTTTAGGCAGCTGCCCATCGCAGGTTTCATGGCTTTTATTACCTTAGCCTGCGGAGAAAGAATGGAGGGGAATATCGTTCACCTACCTGGCTCACAGGAAGGGAGGGTCTCCCCAACTTTGCTGTTCATCCATTTACCGTTTGCTTCACAGGTGTACAATCCTGAAGAAAATGAAGATGAGAACGAAGAAGCTAACGAGGATGGAAACTTCTTCAATCAACAGTAACCATTGTGGCAGCACACTCGTCACTGGAGCCAGAAGGTTGTGGGTTCAAATCCCACTCCAGAGGCTAAAGCACAGAAATCCAGGCTGACACAAATGTTTAATTTAGTTTTGTAAAATAACCTCTTGAGACTTGGTGGTCTTATTACTACCGAATTCAAAGCCTGCATCTCGAAACATACAAATGGCGAAAATGGGTTATGACAGTTGTTTCAGGTTCCCTTCTGGGATCTGAACAACTCAGCCTTTGCCATCGGCTGTGCCATAATAGATTACAACACTTCAAAAGTACTCTCTTGGCTGTGGGACCACATGGGCTGTCCTGAGGTTAAGAAAGATGCTACATCAAATCTCCTGTGACCTTCTCTCTCTCTGAAGGAGAAGCTACCAAAGTGTGTCTTGCTTTCTTGAGACTCACCATCTCCGCCCCCCACCATGACATAGTAGCGTTGATCGCATTTGAATTTGATGACCGAAGCCAGCAGGGTCACATTCTGGGCAGTGACGTACTCATAACCACAGTTTTCCAGACCTTCAGGGATGCCACAGTCCTTCACTGGAAAAGGAAACAGTCAAATCTTAGATTGGCCAATGGTCCTCAGTCCAGTCCACTGTGCCAGCTGGCAGTGGCACCACCATAGATTCACAGTGCCCCGTCTCGCTCTTAAGCCGGCTGGAATTGGTCCTCGATGATTAAAAAGCGAAATGCGGCAGGTGCTGGAAACCTGAAACAAAATCAGAAAAGGCTGGAAAAGCTCAGCAGATCTGGCAGTGTCCGGGGAGACAGAAACAGAGTTAATGCTTTGAGTGCTAATGACTCTTCTTCAAGGCTCCTTCAACAGCACCTTCCAAACCCACGACCTCTACCATCTAGAAGGACAAGGGCAGTGGGCACATGGGGACACCACCACCTGGAAATTCCCCTCCAAGTCACTCACCATCCTGACTTGGAAATATATCGGCCGTTCCTTCACTGTCGCTGGATCAAAATCCTGGAACTCCCTCCCTAACAGCACGGTGGGTGTACCTACACCATGGGGACTGCAGCGGCTCAAGAAGGCAGCTCACCACCACCTTCTCAAGGGGCAATTAGGGATGGGCAATAAATGCTGGGCCCGGCCAGCGACGCCCACATCCCCGTGAATGAATTTTAAAAATGGATTTGAAATGTTAACTCTGTTTCTCTCTCCACGGGCGCTGTCAGGCCAGCGGAGTTTTTCCGGAACCCTCTGTTTGTATTTGGTCCTCGATGGGTTCATGTCGAGCCAGCTGACTACATTGTTGACATAGTCAGGGAGAGGCTTTCCGGCCCCCGACATTGGCTCTCCCAATGTCCCTGTCCCATCTGCAGCAATGCCCTCTGGTGTGTGGGGGGGCCAGAAAACCCCGCCCATCGAAACAACCGCAGCCTGCCAGGAGGCCATTCGGCCCATCACGCACGTTCTGGGCTCAAAAAGAGCCATCCGGCCCAATCTCACATCCCAGCTCTTGGCCTGTAGCCCTGTGGCTTACAGCGCGTATCCAAGTGTTACTTACTTAAATGCGATGAAGGGTTTCTGCTTGTCCCACCCCGTCAGGCATTGAGTCCCAAACCCCCAGCACCCTCTGGGTAAAAAAATTCCCCCCATGTCCCCTTTAACCCTTCAACCAGTTTAGTTTAAATCTCTGCCGCCCTGGTTTATTGTCTCTGTTAAGAGAAATGGGTCATTCCTACCCACTCTGTCGAGGCCCCTCGTAATTTTACAAAGCTGAACTAAACCTCCCCACCTCTGTTCCACAGAAAACCACCCTAGCCCATCCAAACTCCCCCTCATCGCTAGGACTCCCCGGTCCAGCCATCGTCCCCTGTAAACCTCCTCCGAACCTTCTCCAGCGCGACCACATCCTTCCTGTAACGCAGTGGGGTGCGAGTGGTACAGAACTCAAGCATAACCTCCCTGCCCTCGTTCGCCAGGTCTCAGCCCACAAGGGGGGGAACGCTTTCACCCTGTGATTTGAAGGTTTATAGCGATGACCGTTTTAATAAGAGTTCGAATCTCCCTCTCCGCTATTCCAACCCTACTCTAGCCTGTTTCTTCCCAAAACGTTTCTTTTTTATGCTAATTCCTCATCACAGAAGGGAGGGCCCTCCCCTTCGCCCCCAGTACCTTTGCACGTCCTCTTGTTGCTCTGGAGACTGTAACCTTTGCGGCAGTAGCACTGATATCCTCCGATATAATTGTGACAAAAATGGTCACACACTGTCTCCATTTCCAATCGAGGGACGCATTCGTCGATGTCTGGTAAAAGGGGGAAAAACATTTCTCCATCAGTGATCCATTTCACCGAATCTCAGAGTTACTGACTGGTTGCAGCACAGAATGAGGCCATTCGGCCCATTGCGTCTGTGCCAGCGCACCCAGTGCCACTCCCCCCCCCCACCCCCACTCCTTCTCTCCGTAGCCTCCGCACATCTTTCCTTTTCAGATCATAGCCCGGTTCTCGCTTGAAAGCCTCGCTTGAACCTGACTGCGCCCAGCTCCTCAGGCACTGCATCCCAAGTCCCCACCACTCACTGCCTGAACAAATTTCTCCTCTTGACTCCATCGCTTCTTTTGTCCATTAGATCTGGGCCCTCTCGTTCTCGGCCCTTCCACCAATGGGAACGGTCTCTCCCTGTCTACTCTGCCCAGACGCCTCATGGTTTTGAACACCTCCACCAAATCCCCACTCAACCTTCTCTTCTCCAAGAACAACAGTCCCAGCTTCTTCGATCTATCTGTGTAACTGAAGTTCCTCATCACTGAAACCGTTCTCACCAGTATTTTCTGCACCCTCACTAACGCCTTCCCATCCTTTCTAAAGTGTGGCTCCCAGAACTGGGCGCAATACGGCAGCTGACACTGAACCAGTGTTTTACACATGTTCAACATAACCTGTTCTGGTGAAGGGTCACACGAACTCGAAACGTTAGCTGTGTTCCTCTCCGCAGACGCTGTCAGACCTGCTGAGCTTTCCCAGCCGTTTTTGTTTTTGTTTCAGATTTCCAGCGTCCGCAGTATTTTGCTTTTATTTAACATGACCTCCTTACTCTTGTGTGCTTCAGGCCCTTATTAATAAAGCCTAAGATGCTGTATGAATTACTATCCGCACTCTCGACCTGTCCTGCCTCCTTCGATGATCTAGGCGCATATACAGCCAGGTCCCTCTGCTCCTGCGCCCCCCTTTTAGGATTGTGCCCTTTATGTTATATTGTCTCTCTGTCTTCTTCCAATCAGAATACCCGCGGGTATTACTGGCTCTGTAATCCAAGAAAAGAGTTTCTATCTCAGAGAGGAACCTGTGGTTTCATGCGTATGAATGTTTTGAAGATGGCAGGATACCTTGAGATACCTGTTAGCAAAGCCTAGGGGAGCCTGTGTTTCATAAGTAGTGGCATCGAGTGCAAACACAAGGAGGTCAGGCTGAACTTTTCTCAAGCTCCGGTTAGGCCGCAGCTCTGAACTGGAACCAGCTCACCAAATTACTGAAACCAAAACCGAGAGTGCTGGAAAACTCTGCAGGTCCCGGCAGCACCTGTGGCGAGAGAGAACCAGAGTTAACGTTTCCGGCCCCGTACGACTCTTCTTCAGAGCTAAAGAGAAGTTAAAAAAAATGTGGTGAAATAGATGCTGTTTAAGGAGGGGTGGAGCGGGTGAAGCTGGATAGAGGGCCAGCGGTAGGCGGGGGCAAAGGAGAGGTTGCCAGAGATGTTATGGACAGGGGGACAAAGGGGGTGTTAATGGTAGTGGCACTGGCTAAAGGAGGTGCTAATGGCGGCACTAGGGTTGGAAAGCAGAATGTGGTAATGGCAGGGCAAGGGTAAGCACTCTGGAAAGAGCAACTTGACCAAGTGACGGAGCAACATGAACAGGTGACAGATGGTCCGGGTGGGGTGGGGGTGGGATGGGGTGGGGGTGGGGGGAGGGGACGGTGGTATGGCTCTTAAGAAGAGTCACACGGACTCGAAACGTTAACTCTCCGCAGAGGCTGCCAGACCTGCGGAGTCTTTCCAGCATTTTCTGTTTTTGTTTCAGCGTGTCTGCAACACTGCCCCCCCCACCCACCCCCCCCCACCCCACCCAGTGTCGGGGCTGGAAAATCCCACGTATTGAAATATTTACAGCGCAGAAGACCATTCGGCCCATCACTTATGCTCTGGCTGAAAAAGAGCCATCCATCTTATCCTCACTTCCCAACTCTTGGTCTGTAGTTTACAGCCCTTCCAATGCATGCCCAAGTGTTTCATTTTTAAATGTGAAGAGGGGGTTTCTGCCTCTCCCACCCTGTCAGGCAGTGAGTTCCCCACCCACCCTCTGGGTGAAAGATTTCTCCTCATCTCCCCTCTAACCCTTCAACCCTAACCCTAACGTTCAGGCAGCTGAAGGCACGGCCGCCAATGGTGGAGTGATTTAAATCCAGGGTGACGAAGATGTCCCAATCGGAGGGGCACAGAAATCTCGGAGGGTTGTGGGGCTGGAGGAGGCTACAGGGTTAGCGAGGTCTGAGGGGCATGGAGGGATTTGAAAGCAAGGACGAGAATTTTAAAATCGAGACGTTTCTTGACCGGGGGACAATGGACGATGGGTGGCGATAAGGGCCTTGAGTGGTGCTGAAGTTCATGGAGGGCGGACAATGGGGGAGGTCAGTCAGGAGTGCATTAGAATAATCCAAGTCTAGAGGTGTCCAGTCCTGGTCACCACACCTTGGGGAGGATGCGAGGGTCCTTGAGAGGGTGCGGAGGAGATTTACCCAGAATGGGTCCAGGGATGAGGGGTTTTAGCTACAAGGTTGGGTTGGAGAAGCTGGGATTGTTCTCCTTGGAGGCGAAGGAGATTGAGGGGGGATCTGATCGAGGGGCACAAGATGATGACAGGTTTAGATGAGGTAGACGAAGAAAAGCTGTTCCCATTGGCTGATGGGAAAAGGATAAGGAGACACAGATTTAAGTTTTGGGTAAGAGAAGTGGGGGGGGGGAATGTGAGGAAGAACTTTTTTACTCAGCGAGCGGTAACGACTTGGAACTCGCTGTCCACGAGGGGGGTGGAAGCGGAGACGATGAATAATTTCAAAAGGAAATTGGGCGGGTGCTCCAGGGAAATAAACTCGCAAAGGGATACGGGGGATAGAGTGGGGGAGGATGGGGCTGACTGGGTTGCTCTACAGAGGGCTGGCATGAACTCAATGGGCCGAATGGCCTCCCTCTGCGCTGTAATGACTCTTTTAGTGATCACCTTCAATTTCTGTCTCCGATAGAACAACTCGCGGGCCAGCGTAATCAGTTTAAACTCGCCACTGACTTTATTAAATCCACATCACGGTTTTGAACAACTTGTTGGCTCTTTCTGGCTTAACTGGGAATTTTATTTCCTGGATGGGGGAACTTTCTTTCAGAGCTCAGAGCCCCCGAAAACCATTGAAAAGGAATAATAATTGTCCCCAGGTTTCAGGAACTGGGTTACACGTGTTCCACACACACAGTGTGAGGGAATTTACACTGTTAACATTGAATTGTCATGGACCGTTGGATTTGGAACATTGGCACCCCAGAGTTTTGCCTGAAGTTTGTTATTCGATGTTGGAATGTTAGAGAACAGCAGTTAGGGAAAATTACCTCGGTTGTTAGTGAAATGGGACAAATGTTTTGTGCTGTGATTATTTAAAAAAAATCATCTCTACCAATTTGAGCATTATTGCCCAAGCCATCCCTAGTTGTCCTTGAGAGGCTTCGAGGGAAATCATAGAGTGGCTGCAGCACAGAAGGAGGCCATTCAGCCCATCAAGCCTGTGCCAGCCCTCTGCAAGAGCCACTCAGCTAGCCCCGCTCCCCTGCCTCTTTCCCCGTAGAATTTTTCAAAAAATTCTCTTCAGTTAATTACCCTTCTGAAAACCACAATGGAACCTGCCTCCACCACAACCTCAGGCCGTGCGTTCCAGAATCCTAAACACGCGCTGCCTGAAAAGTTTCCCTTCACACCGCCTCTAGTTCTTTTGCCAATCACCTTAAATCGGCGTCCCCAGGTTCTAGAACAAGAACAGGAGGTGCTGGAAAACCTCAGCTGGTCTAACAGCATTGGTGGAGAGCGAGAGACAGAGATAACACTTCGAGGTTGTATGACTCTTCTTCAGAGCTACACGGACTCTAAACATCAACTCTGTCTCTCTATCTCTCTCTCTCTCTCTCTCTCCGCAGACGCTGTTAGACCTGCTGAGTTTTTCCAGCATTTTCTGTTTTTGTTTCAGATTTCCAGCTTCCTCAGTATTTTGCTTTTAGCTATATTATTGACATATCTTGGAAACATAGGGCGGGATTTCCCAGCCCTGAAACTGACAGGCATCATCGGGTTCTCAACCTATCTGCCAATGGGAACAGTTTCTACCTGTTGTGTATTTAAAATTGCATTGGGCTAATTCGTCCACTTCAGTCTCCCATACACATGTACCAGCAGAGGGAGTCTAGAGGTGGGGGGAGGGTGTAAATAAAGGAATCCATGTTTTCACTGCACGTGATTCTGAATGCTCCTTCCTCAGTCTTCCCAGGAGCTCGTCACTCCCCTATCTGCCATGTCCAGACCCCTCAACTTTCTCCTCTCCAAGGAGACCAGCCCCAGCTTCTCCAATCGCTCCACGAACTGGAGCCCCGCGTCCCCCAGAACAGTTCTCATGTATCTTTCCTGCAACGCCTACATGTGCTCCCTGAAGTGTGGGGCAAGGCGGCTGCTTCCAGGAACGCCGCCGCCCTTGTGGTGAAAGTGCTCGCGCGCAGCGCCGTTCGTTCTGAAGGGCTATGGGGCTGACCCAGTCACTATGAAGGAACGACGGTGTACAGCAATGTTAAAACCCCCGACGGTAGCGCCTTCAATGGACGCAACTTACCCACAGCTTCATAAAACAGGGAAAATTTCCGTCGACTCTCCTCATCCAAGGAATGGCAGCGTACACGCAGTTTAACAACGTGACTACCGGACGCCGTTAGCTTGGAGCTCGGGTGGTGCAGTCGGATCGAGGTCCTATTGCCGCAAAATATGCCCAGCCGCTGCCGCTCGGCGAATGCCTGGCGTGGAACACGTGCAAAGGAACAGAACTGAGCAAAGGGGGGAGGGTATGAAGCAGCCAGCCCACCATCGACCCTACAGCTCAATCTTCAGCCCACCCCTGGAGGAGTGAAAGTGGGCACTTACACCAGCCCTCGGACGTGCCCTGGTTTCTGTTTCCCGCCGTCCCCCCCGCTTCCTGTGGGACGAGGGCATCGCTGGTGCCCCCCCCACCCCCCCAGCCCACCACCCCTATAAAACCCCCACCCGCCCTCCGCCCATCAGGAGTTTGCCGGCATCGAAATCTCTGTCCGCGTCGGCGGGACTGGAGGATCCCACCGGCGTTAAGGGATAGAAAATTCCGGCCATGGAGCGCAAAAGCAAGGGGGGGTTACAGTCAAGCTTCCTAAAGCAACCGGTTTGGCCTCAGCTGGAGCACTGCGTCCAGTCCAGAGCACCGTACGTCAGGGAGGGGACGTGAGGGCTTTAGAGAGGGTGCAGGAAAAGATTCACGGGAACGGTACCCGGGATGAGGGACTTCAGCTCAGAGGCTGGACTGGAGGAGCAGGAACTGTTTACTCGGAGAAGGGAAGGTTGAGAGGGGGGGAGGTTTGCCGGGGGTGTTCAGAATCACGAGGGGATCCAGACAGGGCGGCTTTAGAGAGAAACTGTTCCCCATTGGCGGAAGGGTCAAAAACCAGACGGCGCCAACTTAAGGCGATGGGGCAGAAGCACCAGAGGGGGCATGAGGAATATCACCCTTATGCAGTTAGTGGTTCAGATCTGGAAAGCACTGTCTGAAAGGATGGTGGGGGCAGGCTCAACTGAGGCTTTCAAAAGGGAATTGGATAATTATCTGAAGAGAAAATTTTGCAGGGGGAGTGGGAATAACTGAGCCGCTCTTGCAGAGAGGCAGCCGACAAACGAAGGGCTGAATGGCCTCCTTCTGTGCTCTAACCTGTTTTATGATTCGATGTTTGTTGGGGGGTGAATTGGAGAGGTGATTCCAGAGCTTGACGTTCAGGCAACCGAAGGCACGGCCGCCAATGGTGAAGTGATCCGCTTCGGGGATGAGGAAGAGGTCCAGAGTGGAGGAGCAGAGAAATCTCAGAGGGTTGTGTGGGGCCAGAGGAGGTTACAAAGTGAGGGAGGTACGAGCGCTATGGAGGGATTTGAAAGCAAGCATGAGGCGTTGCTTGACCGGGAGACAGCAGGCGCAATGGGTGGTGGGTAACGATAAGGGCAGCAGAGTCTTGGATGCGTGGACGTTTGTAGAAGGTGGGGAGGTAAGTCAGGAGCATCTTATGAGGGAAGGTTGGACAGACTGGGCTTGTTCCCAGTGGCGTTTAGAAGAGTGAGGGGGGATTTGATTGAAGTTTACAAGATCCTGAACATCCTTGACAAGGTGGATGTGGAAAGGATGTTTCCTCTTGTGGGTGAGTCCAGGACGAGGGGGGCACTGATTTAAAATGAGGGGTCGGCCTTTTAGGACAGAGATGAGGAGAATTTTTTTTCTCTCAGAGGGTTGTCCAACTTTGGAATTCTCTGCCGCAGAAGGTGGTGGAGAGCGGGGTCACTGGATATTTTTGAGGTGGAGGGCGATTCTTGTTAGGCAAGGGGGTCAAAGGTTATAGGGGGTAGATGGGAATGTGGTACCCCAAACACAGTCAGATCGGCCATGATCTTATTGAAAGGCGGAGCAGGCTCGAGGGGCTGAATGGCCTACTCCTGCTCCCATTTTGCCTGTTTGTATGTTCGTAGGAGTGCGTTGGAATAGTCCAGGTCTGGAGGTAAGGAGGATGTGGATGAGGGTTTCAGCAGCCGAAGAGCTGAAGCAGGGGCAGAGCTACATAGGTGGGGGTCAGCGGTCTGAATGGTGGAGCAGGGTATGTGGTCAGGAGCTGATCTCAGACTGGAGCCCCCCCCCCCTACCACCCCCACAAAGGCTACGAGTCCGCAGGCACTGGCTTTCAGTCTCAATAGAACAGAACGTAAGAATACTTCCACATACTGCTGCAGACAGGCCGAAGATGCCAGGGAATCAAAATGCCGGAAATGGAGTTTCAGAGCAAATCCCCGCGGAACGGTGATAGCCCAGGTATGGGTTCTCCTGTGGTGGTAGTTAGTCAAGTAGATCTCACCGAATAAACCAGCGTGGGTTGATTCAGTCACTGCACTGGCAATTAAGCCCCATAATACAAGCAGAGCCCTAGACAGGACAAGGGAAAAAGTGATTGAATTAACATAACAATAATTCAGGTGGAGAATGCTGACCTTTCAGCACAGCCTGAGAGGTTAAAGACCATTCCTGGAGCTGGTGTCAATTGCTTGGTGTCGGATTTGCTGTGTTTCTCACCATACTCACTTTCCTGATCTTCCGATTTTAAAACTCCCACATTTCCATAGCCATCGACTGAAATTCCCACCCAAAAACTCTCCCTTGTCTCCGGCTCCTTTCCCTCCAATATCAGGTTATTTTGATTACGGGTTTGGAAGGTGCTGACGAAGGAGCCTTGGTGAGTTGCTGCAGTGCATCTTGTAGATGGTACACGCACAGCTGCTACTGTGCGTCGGTGGTGGAGGGAGTGAATGTTTAAGGTGGTGGATAGGGTGCCATTCCAGTGGGCTGCTTTGTCCCGGGTGGTGTTAAGTCCTTTGAGTGTTGTGGGAGCTGCACTCACCCAGGCAAGTGGGGAGTATTCCATCACACTCCTGACTTGTAGATAGTGGACAGGCTTTGGGGAGTCAGGAGGTGACTTACCCTCTGCAGGATTCCCAGCCTCTGACCTGCTCTTGTCAACATAGCATGTATCCGGCCAGTATGGTCCAACTAAGTCTCTGGTCCGTGGCAACCCCCAGGATGTTGATGATGGGGAGTGACAATGCAGTCGAGCATCAAGGGGAGGTGTCTTGCTAGAGATGGTCATTGCCTGGGACCGTGCCAAGAAGAGATATTAATGTCTATAATGTTATTTGAAATTATTTTTAAAGTGGGATATGTGTCTATGTGTGTGAGTGTGTGTGTCTTAATTGGATTGAAGCCAGCTAGTCTGGGTGCTTCGATGTATAGTAGTTTTGAGATGTTAATTAGATAAACGTAAGGAGGAGAAGGTATAGTGTAAGTTTGCATTTGTTGAATAAACAATTAAAAAGAATGGGTAAAATCTTGCACCTAGCTAGGAGACACCATGCATTGTGTTTATATTACTAATAAAATTGATGGAATGAAAGGGTTATTGTTAGGAGGGGTAACACTTGTTTTAATTTATTCACAGGATGTGGGCTTTGCTGGCTGGGCCCAGCATGTATTGCCCATCCCTAGTTGCCCCTTGAGAAGGTGGTGGTGAGCGGCCTTGTTGAACCGCTGCAGTCCATGCGGTGCGGGTGTGCCCACAGTGCCTTTAATTTAACTCCCAGTTACACTTTCATTCGGGTGACGGTAAGACGCATAGGGCAGGGCTTTTACCGATTAACGGCTGGCCAGCACGAATCAGGGAGGAGGGTGAGCGCGGAGGCCTGGTAATTGTTGGCGGGCGCGCTGCCAGCTCCTGCCTGCGCCCGCTGATCAAGATGCCGCGTGCCATTTTACGCGTGCGCCTGCTCTCCGAAAAGTTCTGGTCATAGATTTTAAAAGAATATTGCCTGCTCAATATTCAGGCAGAGTAAACAATGCCCTGAACAGTCAAATTCAAAGTAAGTTCCCTTAACTTCAGTCCCTAGGGGAAGCAGTTTGGTACATACAGGCTGAAAGCGTTTCACCCTTGTTAGACCTTAAAAATGCCTATTCTTACACACAGCCTTCACTCCTTTATATATGTTTCCCCCTTTCACTGCAAATTCCCATTGTTTCACCGTGCCTTTGGACTTTATCTCTCTGATAATAAAAACCTGTCATAGCACTAAGGTTGACCAGTACCCTTTGGGAAAAAAAAACTCACGGTTTCTTAACTTCACCTGGCTAGGTGGCACATTTCTCTCTTCCTCTGAAAACAGTCGAGCCTGATTTATTTAAAAATGCAAATTTCCCCCTTTGCATTTCACATTCTAAAACTTGCCCTGTTTACCTAATTAACAATTTAAACCTAAGCCCCCTTCTTACATCAAAGAAGCCAGGCTAGCTGCCTCTAATTCAATTAAGTCTCTCTCTCTCACACATAAACACACACACACACACACACACACACACAAACACACACACAAACACACACACACACACACAAACACGCACACACACACACATATAGGGCAGAATTTTGCGCTTGGCGGGGGTGCTTGATGGGGGGGCAGTTGGGAAGCCAACCGCTGCCCGCAATCGGGCCACGACCGCGATGTTATGTGGGCGTGCCAATTAATGCCAACCCAGCATGGAACGGGAGCCGCAGTGCTCAGTACTGCCTGTGCGGACGGGGGGCGTGGTTGGTGGGGGTGCGTGGACACTACATGTGGGCCTAATGTGAACATCATGCATGGGTGCCCAAAAGTGCTTCGATCTTCCTGAGGCACAGAGCTGCCTCAAGGAGATGAAACGCTGTTTAAAAAAGAAAATAATGAACTGGATAAAAATGTCACAAAACATGTCCCCTCGTGTGACTCTGTCACATGTTTTGTAAGCGAAGTGTGGAATTTCTATTTCATCTTTATTTGCTTTAGGAAACTTCGTCCCCCACCACCCACCTCCCACCCCCCCCCAACCCCACCCCCCCCACCCCCCCCAACACCAACCCCCCACCCCCCCCCAACACCACCCCCCCACCCCCCACAACCAACCCCACCCCCCCCACCACACCCCCTCAACACCACCCCCCCACCCCCCCAACCCCACCCCCCCACCACCACCCCCAACAGCACCCCCCACCCCCCCAACCCCACCCCCCCACCCCCCCAACCCCACCCCCCACCTCCCACAACCAACCCCACCCCCCCACCGCCCCCCCCAACCCGACGCCCCCCACCCCCCCCAACCCCACCCCCCCACCACCACCCCCAACACCACCCCCCACCCCCCCAACCCCACCCCCCCACCCCCCCAACCCCACCCCCCACCTCCCACAACCAACCCCACCCCCCCACCGCCCCCCCCAACCCCACGCCCCCACCCCCCAACCCCACCCCCCCACCACCACCCCCAACACCACCCCCCACCCCCCCAACCCCACCCCCCCACCCCCCCAACCCCACCCCCCACCCCTCCCAACCCCACCCACAACCACCCCAACCCCACCCCCCCAACCCCACCCCAACCCCACCCCCCCAACCCCACCCCCCCACCCCCCCAACCCCACCCCCCCCACCCTCCCAACCTCCCCCCCACCACCACCCCCAACCCCACCCCCCACCCCCCCAACACCACCCCCCACCCCCCAACCCCACCCCCCCACCCCTCACAACCCCACCCCCCCACCTCCCCCAACCCCACCCCCCACCCCCCCCAACACCACCCACCACCACCCAACCCCACCCCCCAACCCCCAACCCCACCCCCCCAACCCCCCAGCACCACCCCCCACCCCCCCAACCCCACCCCCAACCCCCAACCCCACCCCCTACCCCCCCAACCCCACCCCCCCAACCCACCTCCCACCCCCCCAACCCCACCCCCCACCCCCCCAACCCTACCACCCACCCCCCCAACCCCACCCCCATCCCCCCCAACCCCACCACTCCCCCAACCCCACCCCCCCCACCCCACCCCCAACCCCCAACCCCACCCCCCATCCCCCCCAACCCCACCACCCCCCACCCCACCAACCCCACCCCCGCCCCCCCCCCGAGGATGAGGTTTCTTAAAAAAGTGCAAAGGCCGCTTGTCCTTTTCGCCTGCCACACCAACCCATTCGGATGGACGGGCAGCGTAAATTTGAATTCAATTAACTTTTTAATGACCTTTTAATTGTCAGCTTGAGTCGGCAGTTTGCCCGCCGAATGAAATATCGCGGGACTACACGTTGATGTAGGGACGCTCGCCCAATGCCAGCACGTGTGATTTTATGCTCAGCCTGGTTAGACCCACGCTCGCCCGCTGTACTTAATATTCTGCCCACATAGGCACGTTGTCACATGTAGACACGTTGCTTCTCAATAAATTCCAATAATATTGTGGACATTGTTATATCTTCCTGACAGCTGGGGTTAGCAGCTGGAAGACAGACTTATGTAATGCTGCATTCTGTAAATAAACCAACCGTCAAGAAAATAATTGGTGCCGCCATTTGGCAAGGGATACAATTAAAACCATACAGGGCAGTTTTCAACAGGAATGACTGGGTAATGGGATGAGAGATATAAACAGCGTTGCTGTCCTGGAACAGAGTGTGCCATGAAAGACAGGATGGTGCCGGAAAGGAGACCTTGACCAAGGGAGATGCCTGACAACAGCATTTTAATTGGCCCCTGACCAGGTGACCAGGGTTTTGTATGGTAGCAGAGACTGAAATCTCCTGGCCTGCAAAGAGAAAACATCTAAAATCTCTTCTCCTCATATTTCTACGACCTGCTCCCTCTCTCTAAGGAAACCCCTGTAAAAGTAAAAGGGGGAAAATTACTGTTAGAGACATTGAAAGGCAAGTTCTCAACCTGTGTACTAAATACTGAAAATGCTGAAAGCCCACCTCGTGTCATCAACAAAGGACTGAAAGAAATTTGGGAGACATCAATCAAAATCAACTCATCGACCCCTATACTCCGGAATTGGTGCTATTGAACTGTTTTATCCCACCCTTAAAAATCCAGGTTTTGTGTGTGTGTGTGTGTGTGTGTGTGTGTGTGTGTGTGTGTGTGTGTGTAGGGATTTAAGAAGGGCAAAGGGTTTAAGTTATAGTATTAGTAGTTAGCAGTTCATATTTCTTTCTTTTGCCACTAGTTATCAGCAGTTTGTTCACTATTAATTAGTAAGTTTACCTGGTGCTCCTATCTTGTTAACCTGAATTAAACAGTTGGGGAGAATTGGGGTAACCTTGTGACTTGGTCAAACTTTTTGTCACTGTTCTAGGGACAGTGGGGCTGATATTACAGCACATTATCCCCAGTGAGACGTGACAGATCTGACAATAACCTTGCCTGGTTTCTTGCCATGGGGATGCCCAAGTTAATTATTACACCCTCGACGTAGCTGACTCACAATAACAGCACGGCCAGAACCCTGGGACCTCACTGTGGACAGCGACATTATGCAATCTGTTCTTTCCCAGCAAGGGAGCTTAAAGGTGATCAAAGGCTCACCTCAAAGTGAGGTCAACGCGCTTCCCAAAAGGAACAGTTTCATCTTCACCCCGGGAAATTATCTCACCCCTGTCAACGCCCAGCATCGTACTCACCGCACGGACAACAATCCCACACCCATGGCGTTGGAATAGCTTGTCCTGAGGAGCGGCTGTCAGTCAGAGCAAAAGGGCAGCTCACTCCGGCTGACGGAACAGAGTTGAAGACCTGGGTTTAACGTTCAACCGGGGTCAGCAGAACAGGATCCACCTGGATTGCGCACGTCTTTATTCAGAGCCCCTCCTATTGGCCTCCTGCAATTAAGTCAACAGACGAGAAGGAAAAAGAAGAACGCCATGTAGAGATTTGACAAACAGCCTCAATCGGTATGAGGTGGAATACCCGGCTCCGAGAGAAGGAGGCGCGAGCTGGGGGTTGAGCGGTACGTTTACAGAGGGCGTTTGCCAACTACTTGGAGAGTCAACCAAAGCGCAGGGCCGTGGGGAGAGAGCAGTGGGGGGGGGGGGGGGGGGTGGGGGAGGGTGTCTCCCTTAGCTCCATCAAAGAGCTGGCACGGGCAGAAAGGGCTGAACGGCCTCCTTCTGCCCTTCAATGCTTTCGGGGCAGAATTTTACACTCGGTGCCCGACACGCCGGGATGTAAAATGGCGGGCGATGACGTGGGCCGCGGGTCCCTACCTACATCATCGCGAACTCGGGCGATATGTCGCTCGTTCGGCGGCCGCGCTCCCGCTGGAAATGGAGAGGCCCATCACCAGGCCCCGAACGTGAGAGTTAACTCCAAACTTAGGCAGGCCCGTCCGGCCTAGCGAGAAGGCCAAGCGGCCTTTGCCGTGTTTCTTTTTTAGGAAACCTCATCCCACCAGGCGGGGGCGAGGTTTCCCCCGAAGCTTTTACAGATTGAATAAAAGCTTTCCTTTGAAAATAAAGGCTGCCCCATCTCGTGTGACAACAGTCACGCGAGGGAACACGTTTCGTTCAATTTTTATTGCCTTCAGTTATTTATTCTGCTAAAAAAAAATAGCGCTTCAGACTCCCTGAAGCAGCTGTGTGACTCTGGGAGATTGAAGCACTCGTTGGCGCACTGGTCTCCACTCTCCCTCATACCTCCCCCCCACCCCACCCACCACCCGCCCAGGTAAGCGCTCAGCGCTGCCGCTCGCGATCCACGCAGGACAGGCCTCGATTGACCGGCCAGCGTGAAATCGCGGTGCGGAGCCGATCGCCCCCCCCCCCCCCCACAGCAACCCTCCCCTGCCCGCTCACGCCAAGTGTTAAATCCCAGCCCCCCCACCCCCCCCCCCCCCCCCCCCCCCACTGTGACTCAGAAATCATTTAAACTTGACGATAATCGGAGGAAACCTGTGACGGGGAAAAGAGGCCACTCAGCCCGTCGCGTCTGTGCCGCTTAACGAAGAGCGACCCAGCCTAACCCTCTCCCCCCACCCCCTCCACTCGCCTGCACTGGGCCTGTCAATCTGCAGGTCACAGGTCACGCATCTCTTCAAACAGACATTCGAGTGCTTGTTGAAACGAGCGAGTTTCAGCCTTGGTCACCCATTCAGGCCGTGAGCCTCAAGGTCCGTGCCACCTGTTGGGTGTAAAAATCGGCACCTCATCTCCCCTCTATAAACCTATGCCACCCGCCCCCCCCCCAACCTCCTCAGGTTTCTGGCCCCTCCGCTGAGGTAAATAGATTGTTCCTCTTTACTGCGATCACTCTGTTAACATTACTCCCCTGGAGCTCAGAGCCTTGGCGTTCAAAGTTGGAGCAGAGATAGCGGGCATTTGAAAGCCGCCTGTTTTTCAATATTCTCTGAGGTACGAGGTAACAGGGAGCGTTAGGTGCCGATCAGGAATGGAAAGCAAGCGGCTAGTTTTAATCTGACGCCGTGGGGGGATTGCCAGTGTAACACTTGCTCCACATGGCAACTCGCTGCGCCAAGTAACTGCAGGTGGCCTCTGGCTCTGCATCTCTTGCACGTAACCGTGTATGAGAGGCTCTGCTGTTCACTCCTCCAGCCACTGGAATGTGGTCATGGGCCTGGATGTTTCAGTGGGCTGGCAGGCTTGGCGGGAGTGAGGGGAAGGGGGTCGGACGTGGAGCCGAACACTGCCTGTGATCGGCTGCGCGCCGCCATTTTACGCGGGTGGGCCCAGTGTAAGCCGCGAGCGGCAGTGCTCGCGCCACCTGTGTGGGCGGGGGGGTGGGGGGGTGATGAGGGGAGAGTCAGGGGCGAGCGCTCTTTTGCGCACGTGAGCAGAAGAGTGCTTCGGTCTCCTGGCGGCACAGCGCTGCCTCAGGGAGATTGAAGCGGTTTTCAAATAAATCGCCCGACATTTTACAAATTCAGGCCAATTGCATCACAGAGTCACTCAACAGCACAAGGAGGAGGCCCTTTGGCCCATCGAGTCAATGCCGGCCCTCTGTAGAGCAATCCAGTCAGCCCGCATTCCATATCCTCCTCCCCTGCCAAGCCCCACCCCTCCGCTCTATCCCTTTGCGAGATCACTTCCCTGGAACCCCCACCCAATTTCCTTTTGAAATCATTCATCGTCTCCGCTTCTCACCCTCCCCCATCGTGGGCAACGAGTTCTGGGTCATTACCGCTCGCTACATAAAAAAATGTTCTTCTTCATATCCACCCCCCTCACCGAACCCCTTGCTCAAGACCTTAAACCTGTGTCTCCTATTCCTTGTACCATCGGCGCATAGGAACAGCTTTTCCTCACTGACCTTATCTGAACCTGTCACAATCACACAGGGTTAAGGTGATTAACAAGCAAAGCAACAGCGACATGAGGAACATCTTTTTCACCCAGCGAGCGTTCAGGATCTGGAATGCGCAGCTGGAGAGCGTAGTGGAGGGAGATTCAATCGCGGCTTTCAAAAGGGGAATTGGATTGTTATCTGAAGGGAAAACGTTTGCAGGGACTACGGAGAAAAGGCAGGGGAGTGGGACCAGCTTGAACAGAGCCAGCATGCACACGATGGGCCGGATGGCGATCTAATTCCAAGTCAGGATGACTGAGCAGTTCGGAGGGGGGATCTTTACAGGAGGTGGTGTTCCCCATGCCAAAAACAGAATGACCTGGAAAAACTCAGCAGGTCTGGCAGCATCGGCGGCGAAGAAAAGAGTTGACGTTTCGAGTCCTCATGACCCTACGACAGAACTGATGAGGACTCGAAACGTCAACTCTTTTCTTCTCCGCCGACGCTGCCAGACCTGCTGAGTTTTTCCAGGTAATTCTGTTTCTGTTTTGGATTTCCAGCATCCGCAGTTTTTAGTTTTTAGCTCGGTGTTCCCCATGTGTCTGCTGCTCTTGCCCCTCTCGGTGGCCGGGGTGGTGAGGTTGTCGGAGGAGCCTCGGTGAGCTCCGGCCTCCACAATGGCATCGAGTGCCA
The DNA here is from genome assembly GCA_026770705.1 of Isurus oxyrinchus. NCBI lineage: Eukaryota > Metazoa > Chordata > Chondrichthyes > Lamniformes > Lamnidae > Isurus > Isurus oxyrinchus. Next base: position 9,973,168 of record JANJGN010000033.1, on the reverse strand, counting down.
GTTCCATCGTGCAATGTACGGCATTGCCCACCTCTGTGTACATCCCCACGGTTGCCCCTGCCGGAATTCCCATGCCAGCCACAGCAGGTGAGCGAGAGTCGCCTGACCATCGGCTTACTTGGCCCTCGTTCTGGATGTTGTGGGCGGCCGGAACCCGCTCGGGCCCAGTGTGTGGCGAGCAGTTGGCGGCTGGGGCTTCCATCGCCATCTCCTACATCATGGTCGTGGGCTCCAGGACAGTGGGATCACACTCCTGCTTCTTGTCGGTGGCCTGAGAGATCAGTAGCCGTTAGTTGCAGGTCCCTGACCGGCCATTGGTCTATTGCTCTGATTGTTGCTGTAACCCCCGTGACTGACCCCGCCGGGCCCTGCCTCAGCTCAGTACTGCCCTCCATCTCCACAGGCCAACTCCGTGCGGCCCAGCTCATTCACCTGGACCACACCACCCACCCGCCCCCCCCCCCACCCCACCTTTTCCTGCAGGGTTGGGCCAGAGATGGGAGTACCCGCTGCTCAGGCTGCCTTCGAGCGCGCAGGCCGGGCCTCTTCAACGTCAGGAGAGGCAGCAGCTCTCCTACCGCTTCCTCACTGGAGACCAGGCCGGCACGGTGAACTGTTCCAAGGTGCTGGCCTTGTGTTTCATAACCATGGACAAGCCTGAAGGTGCCCCCTCCCCCTCCTTCACAATGCCCCCTCCTCCCCTCCCCATCCTTCACAATGCCCCCTCCTCCCCTCCCCCTCCTTCACAATGCCCCCTCCTCCCCTCCCCCTCCTTCACAATGCCCCCTCCTCCCCTCCCCATCCTTCATAATGCCCCCTCCCCATCCTTCACAATGCCTCCTCCCCATCCTTCACAATGCCTCCTCCTCCCCTCCCCATCCTTCACAATGCCCCTTCCCCCTCCTTCACAATGCCCCCTCCTCCCCACCCCCCTCCTTCACAATGCCCCCCCAGCTCCTTCACAATGCCCCCTCCTCCCCACCCACTCCTTCACAATGCCCCCTCCCCCTCCTTCACAATGCCCCCCCTCCCCCTCCTTCACAATGCCCCCTCCTCCCCTCCCCCTCCTTCACAATGCCCCCTCCTCCCCCTCCCCCCTCCTTCACAATGCCCCTCCCACTCCTTCACAATGCTCCCTCCCCCTCCTTCACAATGCCCCCTCCCCCTCCTTCACAATGCCCCCTCCCCCTCCTTCACAATGCTCCCTCCTCCCCTCCCCCTCCTTCACAATGCCCCCTCCCCCTCCTTCACAATGCTCCCTCCTCCCCTCCCCCTCCTTCACAATGCCCCCTCCCCCTCCTTCACAATGCTCCCTCCTCCCCTCCTTCACAATGCCCCCTCCCCCTCCTTCACAATGCCCCCTCCCCCTCCTTCACAATGCCCGCTCCCCATCCATCACAATGCCCCCTCCCCCCTCCTTCACAATGCCCCTCCCACTCCTTCACAATGCCCCCTCCCACTCCTTCACAAAACGGCTCACTTACCCTTGCTCGAAGCTTCGTCTATTCACATGTCGGGACCTGTCCTCCGCTGGCAAAAGGAGCATGTCCCAGGCATTGAACCTTTATTGAATGAGGCAGAAGTGTGGGGGGGACAAACATTCCCTGGTACATTCTGCATGGCCAAGCCCGGACCAATCAGAATGGACTTGCCAACCTATCAGTATGAAATGTTGTGAGCCTTTGAAATTTGGCAATCTTGCACTTGTCCGGATCAGTGCCAGACCAAAGACTTTGACAGCACGGGCAGAATTTTACATCCCGCCGCGGGGGCGGGGGGCGGGGGGCGCACACCCGACCTGGTGGGGGGGCAAAAATCGGGTGACGGGTTATCGGGCGAGCGTCCCGATGTCTTCCAGCCCTCGCGCAAAATGTCGGCCGGCCGGCGCAGCGCGCAAGATTCGGAAGCGCGCCCGCCCGCCAAGTTAAGAGGGAAATTAAGCCGGGCACAGCTCCCTCCAATTTCTCGTGGTCCAAGCCAGGGTGGAATTGCGGCCGAGGGCTGACGGTGGTCAGCCGGTCGCTTTCCCGGCCGCGCTCCGCCACTCTCCGAGCCTAAGACTCAAGCCTGTGCCTTTTTATTTCAGCAATGCTCTACCGCACAGCGGCTTTGTTGGTGCGCAGACGGGGGAGAATGTGCAAATCGCTGCTAGATTTCAGCAGGAGACAATACATTTCACAGGAACAATGCTTCAGTTTTAATTCATTGGAAACACGTGCGCAAACGTCCAGATTTTCCAAATCGGTGGCGTTCGGCATTTTCAAAAAGGTTAATTATTTCTCATGGTTTCCCCAATCCAGTCCAGGTAGTTGACCACTTTTGTGTAGAAGCCGACAGTGCCACATCTAATACCCCAGGAGACAATGCCACCAACAAAGAACTGGTTCTGCCTGGGCCTGGGGAGGGCAAACACAAAAGCCCCCCCGCTGTCGCCCTGGCAACTGTCCGAGCCTCTGTCATCGCCGGCACAGATCATGTTGCCGGTGATGGTGACCTGGTGGCCCGAGGTTTGGTTGCGGCACTCCTCCAGGTCCTTCACGGGCAGCCGCGCAAACATCAGGTCGCTGGGCAGCGTGTGGTTCTCGGTGATCCCCCAGCCGGAGACCAGCCCCCACCTTGGTGACCGGCAACGCGTGCTGCGGGTCCCTGGCCGGGAGGCACACGGGCGAGAGGTCGGGGCCCAGCTGGACCTTGGACCTGAGCCGGACCAGGGCAATGTCGTTGTCGTAGTTGTAGCCTTCGCCTGTGGGCTGCTTGTAACCGGGGTGGATGAAGATTTTGTCATGGTGGAGCCGGGTCCCGTGCCTCCGGTCCTTCGAATTCGTGATCCCCCGCCACCATGGGCAAGCTGGATGCCTCGTGAACCACGTGGGCTGCAGTGAGGACCCACTGGTCTGAAATAAGCGCCCCGGCACCCACTTGGCTGCTGGATGAGGACCTGCCAGGGAAAGTTGCCCCTCTTTGCCACCGACCCCTTGAGGACCCTCTCGCGGAAGATGATAGGGTTACTCGGCTTGCCGCACACTGTAACACACCCAAGGGGAAAGCTTAGAGCCTTTGCCAACCGTCTCCTCCATCCATCGACTGCACCCCACCCACCACCCCCCACCCTAAGGCTAGCCACTTGCCCTGTTCGTCCACGGACGAGATTGGACGGGATAGGCTGGAGAAATTGGGACTGCTTTCATAAGAAATTGGAGCAAAGGTAGGCCATTCGGCCCCCTCAAGCCTGCCAGCCCCCTCCCCCACGCCATTCAATAAGATCACGGCTGATCGGCCCCAGGTCTCAACTCTTCTTTCGTACCAGCTCCTCACAGCCCTCAACTCCCCGAGACTTCAAAAATCTACCTACCTCCCCTTTAAATGCTTTCGGTGATCGAGCCTCCACATCTCTCTGGGGTAGAGAATTCCAGACACTCACTACCCGCTGAGAGAAGAAATTCCTTCGCATCTCAGTTTTGAATGAGTGACCCCTTATCCTGTAACTATGTGCCCTAGTTCGAGATTCCCCCACTAGTGGAAACACCTTCTCAACATCTACCCTGTCAAGCCCCCTCAGGGTCTTGTACGTTTCAGTAAGATCACCCTTCATTCTTCTAACCTCTAATGAATAAATTTAGTCGTTCTTGATAAATCAACCCCTTCATCCCAGGAATCAGCCTAGTGAATGTCTTTTGAACTGCCTCCAGTGCCATTATATCCTTTCTTAAATACAGGGACCAAAACTGTACACAGTACTCCAGATACAGTCTCACCAACACCCCTGTACAGTTGTAACAAGACGTCCCTATTTTTAAACTCCAGTCCCCTAGCAACAGGCCAAAATGTCATTTGCCTTCTTAATTACTTGCTGCCCCTGCATGCTAACTTTGTGTGTTTCATGCACAAGAACACCCAGATCCCTCTGTGCTGCACTCTTTTGGAGTCTCTCTCCATTTAAATAATAGTCTGCCTTTTGATTCTCCCTACCAAAGTGCACGTCCTCACACTTTCCTACATTAAACTCCAGCTGCCAAGCTTTTGCCCACTCCCTCAACCGGTCAATATCCCCTTGCAGATTCCTTATGTCCTCATCACAACATGCTCTCCCACCTACTTTTGTATTGTTAGTGAATCTGGATACATTACACTCTGAGCCCTCCTCCAAGTCATTAATATTGATAGTAAATAATTGAGGCCCTGGGACTGATCCTTGTGGCACTCCACTAGTTACATCTTTCCAACCTGAGGAAGACCCATTAATCCCGACTCTCCGTCTTCTGTGTGTTAACCAATCCTCAACCCATGCTAATACATTACCCCCAATACCATGAGCTCCTATCTTGTGTAATAACCTTCTATGTGGCGCCCTATCGAATGCCTTCTGGAAATCCAAATACACTACATCTACTGGTTCCCCTTTATTAGCCCTGCTTGTTATATCCTCAAAGAACTCTGGCAAATTTGTCAAACATGATTTCCCTTACAGAAAACCATGCTGACTCTGTTTGTGTTAAGCTTTTTTAAATGTCCTGTTATTTCTTCCTTCATAATGGACTCTAGCATTTTCCCAATGACAGATGTTACGCTGACTGGCCTATAGTTTCATGCTTTTCGTCTCCCTCCCTTCTTGGACAAGGGTGTTACGTTAATGGTTCCAGTTCGCTGGGACCCTCCTGGAGTCCAATGCCTCCACTATCCCTGCAGCCACTTCCTTTAAAACCTCCTCAGAGAAGAGCAGGTTGAGAGGGGATTTGATGGGAGGTGTTCAAAGACATGAGGGGGTCTGGACAGCGCAGAGCGGGAGAAACGGTTCCCATTGGTGGGAGGGCTGAGAATGCCAGGGCACGTTGGTAAAAGAAGCCATGGAGACACGAGGAAAAGCTTTTTCACGCAACGAGTGGTTGGGGTCCGGGACGCGCTGCCTGAGGGTGAGGTGGAGGCAGGTTCCATCGAGGCTTTCAAGGGGGAGTTGGATTATTATCTGAAAAGGAAGAGTGGGCAGGATTACAGGGAGAAGGCGGGGGGATGGTGCTGGGTGAATTGCTCCTTTGGAGAGACAATGCGGACATGATGGGCTGAATGGCCTCCTTCTGTGCTGTAGCATTTCTGTTATTCTGTGCCTGATAGGACTCCAAAAAGCTGTTCCGTCCCTTATGTCCAAATGCAGATTGATGTCCCCATTCACTAGAGACAGAAGAACACTGGGAGGCCATTCAGGCTGTCGGACCTGTTCTGACATTCAACTCCATCAGGATTTTCTTCTCCCATCCATACTTAACGTTACTCTTCACCGAGTGACCCTGCACTGTGCCACAATCGAGAACTAGTGCCTATGGATATATGAGTTAGGGGCAGGAGTAGGCCACTCGGCCCCTCGAGCCTGCCCCGCCATTCAATATGGTCATGGCTGACCTGAAGGATACCCTTTCTCCCCCTTGTTAGTCAAGAATCCATGCCTACCCTGTAACATGTCACGGGAATTCCCTCTGAAATGGAGTGCACATTGTGCTCTAAATCAGTGGGTGAGTGTCTAAATGTGGTACAAGTCTCCTACCCTAAACACACCCGACAGACCGTGCTGCTCAGTTATAGACACTGAGTAAATCAGTTACCTCAGAGCGTCGGAAAGGAGGAGGCCCTTCAGCCCCTCGAACCTGTTCCGCCTACGTTCAACATGATCTGTGAACTAACTCCATACACCAGCCTGTGCCCCATATCCTTCAATACCTTTGGCTAATGATAGCGATGTCAGTTTCAAAATGAACAATTGATCTCATGTCATTGGCCATTTGCGGAAGGGGGGTTCCAAACTTTCTACCATCCTTTGTGTGAGGAAGTGTTTCCTAACTTCGTTTCTGAAAGGCCTGGTTGAATTTTTAGGCAAAAATACTTTCTCCCTGTCCAACTATCTCTGTTCCCCTCGATGTCTTGGAGGCCTCCATCAATTTGCCCCTTAACCTCCTGAATTCCAGGCTGTACAAACATAGCTTCTTCAACACTGCCGAAAAGCGAGATGCTGTGGGAGCTTCTCATACGCTGGAATACCCTTTTCTCTGCAAACAAAATGACTATGTTAGAGCCTTTCGGCTTTCTTGAATACCTGGGAGCCTATAGTTCCCTGCTGCTTTCTGCATGGCCACGCCTCTACCAATCAGAGTCGACTTGCCAGCCAGTCTGCACCCTGTTCTCCTGTGGTACAAATTGTTGCAGTCATTTGAAATTTGGCATTCTTGCGTGTAAGTCATCGTTTGGCTGTGCAGAATTGGAGCGTTGCTGAAAGGAGATTTTTCATCTGGCACTCACTGGAACAATTCGTAAAAATACCAAATAGTGCATTCTCCATGGCAACACCTCTACCAATCAGAGTCCACTTGCCAACCATTCAGCACTGTCTTCTCATGCAGTGTAAATTGTTGTTCTGTTTGGCATTCTTGCGAATTGTCCTGATGAGCGCAAGACAGGAAGATGATGTTTTGGCAGATGAAGTTCAATGCGAGGAAGGGTGAGGTGATACACTTTGGCACAAAGAATAAGGGGAGACAGAATAAAATAAAGGATATTATTCTAAAGGGTGTGCCATTAAAGGTGGTAGGACAGGTAGAGAGAACTGTTTCTAAAGTACACAGTATTCTAGACTTCATTAATAGGGGCATAGAGTACAAGAGCAGGGAGGTTATGATGAATTTATATAAGACACTGGTTAGACCTCAGCTGGAGTATTGTATACAGTTCTGGGCACCACATTATAGGAAAGATGTGAACACACCGGAGACAGTGCAGCAGAGGTTTACGAGAATGGTTCCAGGGATGAGAAACTTCAGCTATGAGGAAAGATTGGGGAAGTTGGGACTGTTTCTCTGGAGAGAAGAAGGCTGAGGTGACTTGATAGAGTATTCAGGACCATGAGGGTCTGCATAGAGTAGACAGGGAGAAACTGTTCCCCTTCGTAAACGGATCGAGAACCAGAGGGCAGAGTTTTAAAGCATTTTGCAAAAGAAGCAAATGCGAGGTGAGAAAAACTTTTTCACACAGCGAGCGGTTAGGGTTTGGAATACGCTGCCTGGGAGTGTGGTGGGGGCAGGTTCAATTGGGGCATTGAAGAGGGCATTAGATGATCATTTAAATAGAAACAATGTGCAGGGTTACGGGGAAAAAGCAGGAGATCGGCACTCAGTTAAAACGCTCAGAGAGCCGGTGCAGACAGGATGGGCCGAATGGCCTCCTGCACCATAACAATCCTGTGATTCTGTGAAATCTTTGACAAAAGGTGGTGGCACGGTGGCATTGTCACTGGGCCTGTAATCTAGTGACCCAGAGTTTGGGGGACCTGGGTTCAAATCCCACCATGGCAGACGGTGGAATTTGAATTCAGCCAAAACCTGGAGTTAAAAGTCTAATGATCTGTCTAGCCATTGTTGGTTGTCATTAAAAGCTCCTCTGGTTCACTAATTCCCTTTGGGGAAGGAAATCTGCTGGTTGACTTGTGACTCCAGACCCTCAGCAACGTGCTCGACTCTTTAAAGTGAATGCCCCCTGAACAAGGGTAATAAATACAGGCCTCAACAGCAACGCCCACATCTCATGATCAAATAAAATAAAATGTCTGCTTTCGGAGCAATATTCTTGTGTTTTTCCTGATGAGTGTAAGGCTTAAAGGTTCAGCAACTTTTCTTCCTTTGCAGCATATTCAGCAAGGCCTGTGCTACTGAACGATTGTGCTTTTAATCTCCTCCCATAGCTAGAGTCCAGGTATCATCCCGGGACCTCTACACTGCACTCAAGGCCAATATGTCCTTCCTAAGGTGTGGTACCCAGAACTGCTCACAGGAACTCCAGACGTGGCCTAACCAGGGCTTGGTCTAGCTGAAGCATGAATTCTAACTTGAGTTGCAGCCAACAGAAACACAGAATGGTTACAAACGTATGAAACGGGTGCAGGAGGAGGCCATTCAGCCCCTCAAGCCTGCTCCGTCTTTCAATGAGACCACGGCTCATCTGTTTGTGTTTTGAGTTTCATGTTCCCATCTACCCCCTTGCCTAACAAGAATCTATCCACCTCCGCCTTAAAAATATTCAGTAACCCCGCCCCCACCGCCTTCTGAGGCCGAGAGTTCCAAAGTCGCACAGCCCTCGGAGAGAAAAGTTCTCCTCATCTCTGTCCTAAAAGGGCGACCCCTCATTTTAACACAGTGTACCCCTCGTCCTGGACTCACCCACAAGAGGAAACATCCTTTCCACGTCCACCTTGTCAAGGACGTTCAGGATCTTGTAAACTTCAATCAAGTCACCCCTCACTCTTCTAAACTCCAGTGGAAACAAGCCCAGTCTGTCCAACGTTTCCTCATAAGACAGCCCACTCATTCCAGGTATCAATCCGGTAAACCCTCTCTGAACCGCCTCCAATGCATTTACATCCTTCCTTAAATAAGATCAAAACTGTGCACAGTATTCGAGGTGTGGTCTCACCAATGTGAAGTATAACATCCTTAATTTTTGGTTCAATTCCTCTCATAACAGGAGACAACATTCCATTAGCATAGGAGGGGGTTATTCAGCCCATCATGTCCTTGCTGATTTATGCCCCACTTGATGTTTTGCTACTTTGGGTGTAATCAAAATTGCATAAAAGACTGACGGGCCCATCCACGGTGAGCAGGGGCATTTATATGAACAGAACCAGCATCAGGGTGGACTTATACCAAGAGCTGAATAATGTAGGCACCCCCTAACTCCAGCTCCAAGACAAATTCCTACGCCCTGCCATGCATGAGTTTGGTCATTGGCAAAATTGGCTGCAGGGCACTCATCCCCCCGCCCCACCCCGCCCCCCCACCTCCGTTAAAAAAACGGCTGGATGGAAAGGGCACGAACCTGCGGCAAGAGCTGTTGCTTCTCCCTGTCTCTCCGCTCCCAGTGTGAACGGGGAGAATAACTCAAGCGCCTCACTGGAGGACGGCTCGCGACTTGGCCTTTGTCACGGGTGTTTACTCAACAATGATAAGACCTGCCTGGCCCTCTGGAAATTGGGGTGAATATGCACTCCCATGGCCTGGTGGGAAATGGTTGTGGCGAGGGGGTGGGGGGTGGGTGGGGGTGGGGGGGTGGGTGTTGGGGGAGGGGGTAACTTGGAGAATAAAATTGGGCACCACTTAAAGCATTGGGTTACATCATTGTTGGCTGGTTGATTAAAATTACCCCATCTAAGCAACTTTTAAAAAAAACATACTTGCTTCCGGTCCCGACACTTGTTTTATTAATCAGCGTGCTCTTAATTGCTGAAAGCAGAGAAACTTTTCCTCTTACACTCATCAGGACAAATGCAAGAATGCCAAATTTCCAATGAGCACAACTGCATTGAGTATAAACTGCAGGAGCAATGGCTGCTGATTGCCTGCCAAGTCAACTGTGATTGGCCGAGGCGTTGCCACGGAGAAAATAATAGGGTGCTGTACGGTCCTCAAGCTCACAGGTAATTAAAAAAAAATGGTGCAAGGCTTAACGGGAGCCACATTACAAGTTCGGCCAACACAAAATCTCTACTGTTAGATGTGATTTTTGTGATTGGGGCAGCACTTGTTGAACAATCCCGAGTGCGCTAATAGCTACACAAACAACCAATTTGTGATAATCAGTTGAGTTCATAATGTGGCTCATTTATGCTTGCTAGAAGCAACATGCATTCATATGCAAGGACCTGTTCTCTGCAAACAAAAAGAATATGTTCAAGCTTTGTGCCTTTTTTGAGCTAGCCAGGAGCTTGGAGAGCCTATAGCTCCTGCTCCCTTTCTCCATGGCACGACCTGGGCTCATCAGAGACTTGCCAACCGGTCAGCACACTTTTCTCCTGTAGCATAAATTGCAATGATTGTTTGAAATTTGGCATTCTTGCATTTGTTCCGGTGAGCGTGAGACTAAAAGATTCGGCAACATGACTCACTTTCCAGCAAGATTCAAGTTCTGTGCTATGAAGCAACAGTTATTACTAATGACTGCATTTTGTCAATAACCATCACTACGTATACCTGGAGTGCACTTTGGCAGGACTTGTCCTGACCCATTATTCTCCCATGTTGCATCAGCAGTGCAGACAAATTCTTCTGTCAAGAGAACACAGTACATTTGTCAATACAGGCATTCACTAAATCATAAAACCAATTCAGTTTAATATGTGCTCTGATGTGACAACATTCAAAATTCCAACCCAGGATTTTTTTCCTTGGACTATTCCAGTGACCGTGTTAAACTCCTTCCTGTCTCGCACTCATTTCAATCTTGATCATCTCTCCCGCAAAGCCTTCCCTACCTTCTTGCTGACTGACCCAGGACCAGGGTCCACTATTTCTGCCATTTTTGGTTTTACTTTCACTCTTATCCAATATATCTTACGAGTCATTTACAAGACTTCATACGGGGTGTTCCTTTATACAAAAATATTTGTTTTCAGGATATGGGCATCGCTGGCCAGGACAGCATTTATTGCCCATCCCTAAGTGCGTCTTGAGAAGGTGGTGGTGAGTCACCTTCTTGAACGGCTGCAGCCCAAGTGGTGTAGGTACACCCACCGTGCGGTTAGGGAGGGAGTTCCAGGATTTTGACCCAGTGACAGTGAAGGAACGGCCGATATATTTCCAAGTCAGGATGGTGAGTGGCTTGGAGGGGAATTTGTAGGTGATAGTGCTTCCACGTATCTGCTGCCCTTATTGTCTAGCCGGTAGGGGACATGGGTTTGGGAGGTGCTGTTAAAGGAAGGTCTGTGGCTTATTAGTCATGAGATCATAGAACAAGATAGTCAAGAAGATATAATAATTCTCATAATGTTAGTGGAATTTATTGTAAAACAATAGTACCTATGTCTTGTATGTGTTTGGCTGTGTGTGTGTGTGTGTGTGTGTGTGTGTGTGTGTGTGTGTGTGTGTGTGTGTGTGTGTGTGTGTGTGTGTGTGTGTGTGTGTGTGTGTGTGTGTGTGTGTGTGTGTGTGTGTGTTAGACCTAACTGGATTAAAAGCAGCTGGTCTGAAGGCTTTTATGTAAACATGGTATATATGAGAGAAGTTTAAAATGTAAGGTGTAAAAGGATATTTGCATTCTTAAATAAACAAAACTAGATTGTTTTCAAAAGAGGGAGTGAAATATGTAATCTAGCCAGGTGAAGTTTAGAAACAATATGCTTATTCTTCCCGAAGATTACTGGTAAACTTAGTACTATGAAAGGATTTTATTATCAGAAAGGTAAAGTCCAAAGACACAGTGAAACAATGGGAATTCAAAGGGGAAAATATGTATAAAGGAGTGAAGGCTGTGTGTAAGGGTAAACATTGTTAAGGTTTAACAAGTGTGAAAAGTCTTCAGCATTTATGCCTCAAGCTGCTGTTTTCAAAGAACTGAAGTTAAGGGAGCTCATTTTGAATTCAACTGGTTCAGGGTGTCATGTTTCTTTGCCTGGGTCTTTTATAATCTATGTGTCTTACCGTTGCCTTAACGAAAGTATGACTGGGTGTCAGATTTAATAGGTGATTTAAAAATTATTATAGTTGTGAATCAGAGACATACGTATGTGGTTAAAATTATTTCTTTTATTAATAAATGTTTAGTCGAGTTTTGTAAAAACCTATAAGACTCGGTGGTCTTATTACTACCGAATTCAAGGCATGCATCTCGAAATTTATACAAATTACAAAACAAGTTGTTTCATGTTTCCCTTCTGGGATTGGAGCAACCCCGCGTTTACCATTGTCTGTGCTATAACACAATGCAGCACAGAAGGAGGTCATTTGGCCCACTGTGTGTGTGATGTCTCTGAAAGATCCACCCAGTTGGTCCCAGTTCACTGCCCTTTGCCTATTGGCCTGCAGTTGTTTTTTATTACATATTTCAGGAATGTTGGAGATCTGTCTAATTTCTGTCCTCTGTAACTGATTATATGTTATGTCCATTGTGCCAAAGGCTAGAGCAAGAGAGAGTTAAACAGCATTCAGGAGAGTTCAACAGGTTATCCGGAGATGTCAATAATTAATATCCTTGGATGTGATAATGCTCATGGACAGGATTTTACACATCTGTGCCCGCCACCCCCCCCCCCCCCCCCCCGCAACCCTCTGGAGTTTGTGGGTGGTTGGGGGGGGGTGTGGGGGGCATGTGTGTTGGGGTTTGTAAAATAAAATGGTGGAGGGCCTCCCCTCCACCTTCTGTTAGGGTCCCCAGCTGAGGTTACCCCTGGACAAGCCAGATCCCAGAGTGGAACACAGCCTGATAGATCCTAAGTTTTATTTGTTTGTTTAGATACGTGGAGAGCAGCTACTGAACAGATTCACTGGAGTCAGCTAATGACCTTTGAACAAATGAATAAAATATTTATTAAACAAGAAAAGATGAACTATATTACAATACTCCTTCACCCACAACTATACCTTTACAGATATATACAGATTTGGAAGGATAACACAAGTTACTAAAGCTACCTTATACTCTAATGTACACAGTAAGTGCATAACCCATGTACCAATAGGCACCCTGTGGTCAGACACACCTCACTCTGATACCAAATAACAGATGCCACCTCAACCAGAAGCTATGGATCTCTCCTCAACTCCCCCCCACCCACCAATACGCTTGTCCCACCAGCCCTCTGCACACCCTCGCTGAGCTCTGCCAGCCTGTCCAAAGTCACGGACTCACCTTTACATCTGGGGATCCATGACACTTCCTTCCTCAGGGTGGGGGGGCGCTGCCCGCAATCCCAGCTGTGGCCACTACTTGGATCCTGGCACTGTTGGGGTGACAGGGCTGCCAAGGGGCAGGACCTCCTCCCAGATTTGGGGGTGGCGGTGGTGGGGGGGTGGGGGGGGTGGGGGGGGGGGGGGGGTGGGGGGGGGAGCGGTCTGGGTGGCTGAAGTCCCAACTCTCAAACAATTATGGCTGCTCCCAGCGTGATGTCATCTCGGAGCAGCCAGGTTTCAGGTGGACAGGCTGATGGCTGACTTCTCAGTTGAGTGGGGACAAGGCTAAGGTGGGGGGTGGTGGGGGGGGGAGTACTACATCCGGTAATGTTCTGTGAGTTTTAGTTGCCTCCCCACTACAGCCCCCCCGTCCCCACTCTGCTCCCCCGCCCCCTGCCCGAATTTGACAGCCCTTAGCTTTAGTTCCAAGGCTGTGACATGTTTGCATCGCCTGGTGGCTAAGTTGGTAACGCTCACTGTAGCGAGGCCTCAGGCAGCAGGTGACCTTGGTGGGAGAGAGCGCCGGGCAGCGGAACTGGTCGGCTCTTGTGGGGACGTCCTTGACAAGTTGCGGGGTGGAGCCAGATGCCGCGAGGCGAGGGAGGAATCAGCCAGGACAAAGCCAGGGCCTGTGAGCTGCTGTGGGGCAGGTGTGCCGTGGGCAGCTTGCAAGGCGGCTGGAGAGCCAAGAAGAGGAAGTGGGACCCAGTCAGACTGACCGATCGCACCCCTGAGTCTGAGAAGCCTCTTGGAGACAAAGGGGGAAGAGGCCTCCAGCCAGGAGCTGCAGGTCTGAAGATGTCTGATGAGTGCTGTGCTGTGCTTTGCCAAACTAGGACAGAGATTTGGAGCATCAGCGGTGAATGTTCTCTGTAAACAGTTGTTTCTTGGCGTTACGCTTTCCCTTGGCAGTTTATACAGTTTGGATGCCGGTGGAATAAAAGGAACTTTGTTTTTTAACTTTTGCGCAGTCCCCATGCTCAAACTACATGTCATATCTCTCCTCTGAGTCAGAAGGTCAAGGGTTCAAGTCCCCCTGCAGGCCCTGAACACCAAAATCTAGGCTGCAAGAGCTATCTTTCAGATGAGCTGTTTAACCGAGGTCCTGTCTGCCCTCTCCCATGTTGACACAAAAGATCCCATGGCACTACTTGGCATATTCTCTCTGGGGCCAAGACTGTACGTAAATTTCAAACAATGCTTGGCAGTTAACTGTCAGTCATCATTACCGGTGCATTCTCCATGGCAGCGCCTCTACCACTCAGAGCCCGCTTGCCAGCCAATCAGCACTGTCTTCACATAGAGTATAAATTGTTGTTTTCCCCCTTATCCTGGTATTCTTGTAAAGTGTCCTGATGAGTGCAAGATGAAAAGCTTTGACATCTCTCTTTTTTCAGCAGCGATAATAATGTTTAGCAACGTCTAACATCAAAATAACCACAAGTGAATATGATGTCCAGTGGCCCTCTGGCATTCAGGATATTGCTTTCCCTTCCGAAAATATATTGTGCTTTAATATAAACTACTTACGGTTACGACCTGATTCAAGTTGGTAATAAGGTTCATTGCACTGGTACCGAATTGTGGATCTGTAGGTGGTGACATTGGTTTTGCTAATAAACGCAACCCGCCCATTCTCAACCAAAGGTGGAAACGAGCAATCTACAGCTAAAGAAGAGCACACAAAATTAACAGCGTCGTCTCGCAATCGGGTTAGCTATCTGGCACTGCAGGTCATGTTTCAACAGAGTTTCATCTACTGTCACCTCCCCCCCCCCCCCGCTGGGGCTCGCTGAACTACACTGGCTCCTGGTCCATCCCGAGTTTTAAAAACGCTCTAATCCCGCCATGGCCTGGCCTCATCCCTATCTCTGTAACCTCCTCCAGCCCCACCACCCTCCGGCTCTGACCTCGCACGCTTCCCCCCACCTCTCCCCCACCGATTTTAAGCGCTCTGTCGTTGGCGGCCATGCCTTTAGCTGCCCGGGCCCCAAGCCCTGGGAATTCTCTCCCTAAATCTCTCCGATCCCCTTTACTCCTTCAAGACTCGGGTTTTGTTTTAATAACATTCCCGTGAAGTGCCCTGGGGGAGTCAAAGAGGTCATATAAATGCAATTTTTCAAAAAAAAATTCAGATTTCCAGCATCTGCGGTGTTTTGCTTTTATACGAATGCAAGTTGTCATTGGGGAGTGGAACTGCTATTTCAGATAGCGCCATTAGTATCTTGCCAAGTGAGCTGGCTCAAAATATCCCTTTAAACGAATTGGTCTGCAATTAACCCACCCAGTGAGTGAACCAGATGGGGTTTTTCCCTAAAGGGGTATGAGTGAACCAGATGGGGTTTTTCCCTAAAGGGGTATGAGTGAACCAGATGGGGTTTTTCCCTAAAGGGGTATGAGTGAACCAGATGGGGATTTTCCCTAAAGGGGTATGAGTGAACCAGATGGGGATTTTCCCTAAAGGGGTATGAGTGAACCAGATGGGGTTTTTCCCTAAAGGGGTATGAGTGAACCAGATGGGGATTTTTCCTAAAGGGGTATGAGTGAACCAGATGGGGTTTTTCCCTAAAGGGGTATGAGTGAACCAGATGGGGTTTTTCCCTAAAGGGGTATGAGTGAACCAGATGGGGTTTTTCCCTAAAGGGGTATGAGTGAACCAGATGGGGTTTTTCCCTAAAGGGGTATGATTGAACCAGATGGGGTTTTTCCCTAAAGGGGTATGAGTGAACCAGATGGGGATTTTCCCTAAAGGGGTATGAGTGAACCAGATGGGGTTTTTCCCTAAAGGGGTATGAGTGAACCAGATGGGGATTTTCCCTAAAGGGGTATGAGTGAACCAGATGGGGATTTTCCCTAAAGGGGTATGAGTGAACCAGATGGGGTTTTTCCCTAAAGGGGTATGAGTGAACCAGATGGGGTTTTTCCCTAAAGGGGTATGAGTGAACCAGATGGGTTTTCGCGCCAACCTGATATTTTCATGATCGTCCTTACTAAGGTGAGATGAGCGCCATGACGATCTTACACAGACCAGCGCCCGCTACGTGTAATCCAACCTCAGTAGATTAATCCAGAAGATAATTCCAAAACACGCAGAATACCACTTACGCTGACAGCTGTACCCGGGAGTGTTCCAAGTCCCATCCTGTTGACATTCCACAAAAAAATTGGGGATCGTCTTAAAGCCCTAAGAGGAATGTTCCAACAAAAGCGTTAGTTTTTTTTTTCACTAGAACCGTCTTCACAAATCAGTCACAGTGTTAGTAATTAACTTAGACGGCATCTTTGCTTGGGAAGGTGTTGGTGTGGTGGTATCGTTACTGGACTAATACTCCAGGAACCCAAGGTAATGCTCTGGGGACTGGGCAGTTTAAAAAAAATTGCTGTTGAAAGTCTAATAAAGACCATGAAGCTCTTGTTAGATTGTTCCAACTGGTTCATTAATGTTCCTTTAGGGAAGGAAATCTGCTGTCCTTCCCTGGTCTGGCCTACATGTGACTCCAGGCCTGGGGTCTACTCTTAAGTGGCCCAGCAGGCCCACTCAGTTGTCAAGGGAAATGGGGGATGGGGGATAAATGCTGGATGACCTAGTGATGCCCCCTCACCCCATGAGCGAATGAAAGAAAAATCCCTCCATGCCCAACGCCCCACCCCAACCCCCACCCCCCGGCCCTCTCCCTCTCTCTTTACCCTCCACCAGGCCCTTATCCCTCTGAGACCTCTGCATTCCTGGGACTCCAGCCTCTTGCGCGTTACTGATCATCGTCGCTCCACCGTCGGCGGCCGCGCCTTCAGCTTTCTGGGCCCTAAGCTTCGGAAATCCCTCCCTAAACTTCTCCACCTTTCTCTCTCCCCGCCCCCACCCCACCAACTTCAAGGCGCTCCTTCGACTGAGAACCCGCCCTCATGTCGGTACGTGGGACTCGGTGTCAAATCCTGTCTGACAAGGGCTCCTGGGAAGCGCCTTGGGATGGCTTTGCCACGTTCAAGCTGCTATATAAATGCAGTTTGCTGTTACCGTCAGCTTCCGATCAGAACCAGAAATTAACCCTTCAGAATTGTGATGAGGCGGTTTGTTCAAGTTGTTGAGTGGGACAAGCGTATTTGTCTTAGTTTTGTCTTTAGTAAGTTCTCTGCTCTGCGATGGAGGTCCTTCGGTCTTGTTTGTCACTGAGGGTTTCCTTGGTGGATTTTCCCAAGCTTGCGAGGCGGTGGGATGAATGACAGGATGAACAGCGTGAAGGAGGGAGGAAAGTAACGTGAAAAGCAGACACGGAGAGAAAAGGGGGGAACGTGGAGTGATAATGAAGGAAAGATAGCGCACGGCAGGAGGAACAGAAAGGCAACACTTCACAGGAAAATAAGGGGGGCTTTGAGGCGATGGTGGCTTAGTGGTGATGTCACTGGACCGGCAATCCAAAGGCCGAGACTAATGCTTGGCGGGGGAAACAGGGGTTCAAATCTCACCGCGGCTGCTGGTGGAATTTAGCTTCAGTTAATAAATCTGGAGTTGGTAGCTAGTCTCAGTCACGGCGACCATGAAACCGTCAGCGGTTGCCCCAGAAACCACAACTGGTTCACTAATGCCCCTTTTAATCTGATGTCCGTACCCGGTCTGGGCCCACACGTGACTCCAGACCCACACAGCGACGAGGTTGACTCCAAACTGCCTCTCCGAAATGGCCGAGCAAGCCACTCAGTCCCAGGGCAATTAGGGACGGGCAACAAACGCTGGCCTTGCCAGCGACGCCTGCACCCCGTGAAAAAGTGAAGTGCTGTATGGAATTAATTGGAGTTAAACTCTGTGCCCAGCCCATGTTGTACCTGCCTGGCCATGGTTGATAGTGCTATGCATACTAGAACCTATCCTTTATCTGAATTGTAATAACTCATTTCACATTGTACAGAAACAGTACTCTGTCTGATCTGGTAACCCGTGTGACCTGGGAGCATAGGATCTTGGACTGGTTACAGCACGGAATGAGGCCATTTGGCCCATCGGGTCTGTACCAACCATCTACAACAGCAGCCCAGCTGGTCCCACTCCACCACTCTCTCCCATCGCTCTGCCAAATTTCCTCCCTCACAACAATTACCCCAATTCTCTTTTCGAAGTCTCGGCTGGACCTGCCCTCCACCTCACTCTCAGGCGGTGCATTCCGGACCCTAACCACCCGCTGCGTAAAAACTAATCTTTAAAACAAAAAACATTGGTTCCTTTGCCAATCAATTGAAATCCGGCATCCTCTGGCTCTTGGTCCTCCCAACAATGGGAACAGTTTCTCCCTGTCTACTCCCTCACGCTTTTGAACACCTCGGTCAAACCTCCCCTTAACCTCGTCGCCTCCAAGAGGAACAGCCCCAGCCTCTCCAATCGTTCTGTCTAATCGAAGTCCCTTATTACTGGAACCGCCCTTGCGAATCTTTTCTGCGCCCTCTCTGAAGCCTCCATGCCCTTTCCTAAAATTTTGGAGTCTAGAATTGGGCACCGGCCATGTTGATTGGCCTGTGTAATGGGAAAGGATTGAGTTCGAAGGTCAGGGTTGGTGCCCTATCATGGGATTCAGGTGAAACCCCTTTCGGATCGGACTGAGCCCACGAGGGGGGCCCCATACCACCGAGAAACGGGCGAAGCGACGTGCTCACCTGAACTATTTCATACCCTCGTTCGCAGGTCACCTTCACCGAGTCTCTAAAGTTGAACCTCGGCCAGGAGGGCTCCAGGAGGCTGTTCGGCAAGCTGCGCTTGGGGCAGAACGTTTCCACTCCTGGGGGCAAAAGGCACCGTCAGCGACGGCTAAAGTCATTCGACCCGTTCATGTTGGGAAGTCACGCTGCTGTTGCCAAGGCCGCCTAACAGGAAGCGGAAATTGGAGCCCGAACGCACACGGCTTGGAATTCACAGCGGGGGGGGGATGGAGGTGTGGGGGGGGGGGGGGTAGTTTTTGCCGGAAGAATAATATCACCGGGATTGTCAACTTCCAGAGCGCGGTGCGATAGTTCCGGATGATTCCGAAAGGAAGGTGGAGGGAAATGATGCAGGGATGCGGGGGTTGGGGGGGGGGGGGGGTGTGTGTAGAGCGGGGGGTGTGGGGGAATGGGCCTGACTGGATTGCTCTACAGAGAAGGGGCAGTACCGGGACGGTGGGCCGAATGGCCTTGTCCTGCGCTGTGACCTATTTCATGCAGGGGAAGAATAGCAATTGCCCCGCAGTCAAACTCTGTGAGATAGGGCTGGGATGGAGGGATGGGAAGGGACCTGGATCCCTGGGTAAAGTCAAAAAGCCAATGGAAGGATAGGCTGGCTAATTTCCGGTTCGGCGGCCAGGGTTAGAAGTGGCCGGAGTGCTCTTGGCATAGGGGGTGGGAAAAGACAACCCCCCGCTTCCTTATACCCCGATATCCAGCAACCTACCAGGTAATCTCAGGAGGCAGGAACCTCCTTACCCGGAGAGGGGCGAGAAAGCAGAACTCACCGGCCCGGGGAGGTCTAAAGCCTCGAGGAATTAAAGGGGGAGCGGGCCAAACACATGAGGGAGACAGGAATAGGAGGATATGCTGATGGGGTGAGATGAAGGGGTCGGGGAGGGGGGGGGGAGGGGGGGCGGTGGGAGGAGTCTGGTGCAGGGTATCAACACCAGCATGGAGTAGATGGGCCGAGTGGCCCATTTCTGGGCTAGGAATCCTCTGTCACCTGCTGCGACCTTCTAACCGGCATTGCTCCGCTATCACGTGGCTTGTTTTGGCTCCTCCGGTTGAACGACTTAGGCAGGGAGTGATTCAAACTGACACCCATCTTAGCGCACCCCAGCAGCAATGGCTTGGAGGGGGGGGGGAGGTGGCGGTCTGTGAACGGGCGACTGGGGGCAGAGCTCGGAAGGAGCAAGGAGGCAGCAAATATCGCAATCCCTCTCAAACGCCACCCCATCAGCGGGCACTGCCTGTAGTGACAAAAGGCTCTCCGCTTGACATGACCCCACCAGCTAGAAGCAGGCCGCCATTGTTGGCTTGGTTTGGCAGCCCCATAAAGAAAATACGCTTCAAAGTACTCACTTTTGCAGCTCCGCTGGTCGCTCTCGATCGTGAACTCAGATGGGCAGTAGCAGTGATACCCGCCGACTGTATTCCCACAGTAATGACTACAGCCATGTCCATCCAGCTCACACTCGTTGACGTCTGGGCCGGAGGTCATTCGAATTGGACAGAGAAGAGAGAAGAGAAAATCAGCTCAACTTCCGAGTGAGGGGGTGGGGTAGGGGGGGAGGGGCAGAGGTCCAGATTACAACAACAACTCTATATGTATATAGCGCCCTTCGTGTAACAAGACAAAGCCACACACAGAGCCACGTGAGGAGGTATTAGGTCAGGGGGGAACCAGACGTTTGGTCAAGAAGTTTGCTTTTAAGGAGCACCTTAAAGGAGGATAGTGAGGTAGAGAGGTGGAGAGGTTGAGGGGAGTGGGGGGAGGGGGGAGTGGAATTCCAGAGCTTGGGGTCCAGGCATCTGAAGGCATGGCTGCCAATGGTGGAGTGATCATGTTTGGGAATGCAACAAGAGGCCAGAATTAGAGGAGTGCAGAGGCCTCGGAGGGTTGGTAGGGGCTGGAGGAGTTTAGAGAGATGGGGAGGGGAGAGGGGAGCGTTTTGAAAACAAGGATGAGAATTTTAAGATCAAGACGTTGCTTGACCGGGAGCACGTGTAGGTCAGGGAGCAACCGGTGGGGGGGTGTGGGGTCTCGCTGTGAGTCAAAGCAGCCGAGTTTTGGATGACCTCAAGGTCATGGAGGGGAGAATGTGGGAGATCAGCCAGGAGAGTGTTGGAACTGTCAAGTCCAGAGACAGTGAGGCACAAATGAGGATTTCATTAGCAGATGAGCTGAGAGAGGAGCGAAGGTGGGTGACGTGACAGAGGTAGACGGAAACAATCTTTCCTAGTCATGGTGCAAATATGAGGCCAGGAATTTACCTCATGATCAAATATGACACCAAGTTTACAAAGGCACTGGCTTAATTTCAGGCTGTTGCCGGGGAGTCCGTAGCTAGGGAACTGAGCTTGGAGCGCCGGTCCTAAACAATGGCTTCAATTTACGCAACAGTTAATTGGAGGAAATTTCTGCTCATCCAACACTGGGTGTTGGAAACACAGTCTGATAACTTAGCAACAGTCGAGGAGTTGGTGGTGAGATAAAGCTGGGGGTCTGCTGATTACGCAGATTTACGTGAAACCATTGGGGGGTGGCGGTATTGCAGTGCAGCGCGTCTCTGAAACAGAAGCTCTGGGATCCAGTCCCACTCCAGGTGTTGATGGTCAAGGAACGTGTGTTTACAATGCGACCAAACAGGTTGATTCTCAATCTGCAAATCCTTCCAACACACGCCAACGGCAGGCGGTAAGAGCGGGAGAGATTCCTGGTCAGCCGTGTGATGGAAAAAGACATTGGAGCCTCTATCTGTCATCGCCCATAACTCCAGACTACAACACACATGTCAAAAAGTGCATGTCGCCACAGGAGTGAACTGTAACCCAGCACCACATGACGTTTTACAGCACAGAACTAGGCCATTTGGCCCATTTGGTTTGTGCAGGTGTTTATGCCCCACGCCAGTCTCCTCCCACCTTATAAGGCCATAAGGCGTAGGAGTAGAAGTGCGCCATTCGGCCCATTGAGAGTCCGCCATTCAATGAGGTCATGGCTGATTTGATAATCCTCAACTCCACTTTCCTGCCTTCTCCCCATAACCCTTGATTCCCTTACTGACTAGAAGTCTGTCTATCTCAGCCTTGAATGTATTTAACGGCTCAGCCTCTACAGCTCCCTGCGGTAAAGAATTCCAGATTGACTACCCTCTGAGAGAAGAAATTTCTCATGTCTGTCTTAAATGGATGGCCTCTCACTCTGAGATTATGCCCTCTGGTCCTAGACTCTCCCTAGACTCTAAACAACCTCTCAGCATCTACCCTGTCAAACCCCCTAAGAATCTTATATGTTTCAATAAGGTCACCTCTCATTCTTCTAAACCCGAATGAGTTCAGGACTAACCTACTCAACCTCTACTCATAAGAAAATCCTTCCATACCCAGGATTGTTGTGACACAGCAGTTGGTAAAGGCTGAGTTGTTTCAAACTCAGAGGGAAACTTGAACAAGTGTCATAACCTGTATTTTCAATCGGTATGTTTGAGATGCAGCTCTGAATTCAGGAATAAGACCATCAAGCCTCAAGAGATTCTTCTATATAAAACTAAATTGAACATTTATTAATTTAACAACAAATTAAACACATGCACATGTCTACAAATTACTACCATAATAACTTTTAAACAAATCGTCAAATTAATCACTCCCAGGTAAATCTCCACCAAGGCAACTATAACCCATAGACTTTAAACGGACACCGGGCAAAGCACGTTTGACCTTACAAATTCAAAATGCAATTTGGTTCCTTTGCAGATACAGTTGTAGGTTTACAGGCTGCTTAGACCTTAAATGCCTCTGATCTACACACACAAACTCCTCTCTGTTTATACTTTCCTATGAATGTAAATTTTCCTAGACATTTTAATTTTCTCTCTCCTAACAATAAAACCCTGTTCATGGCACCAATTTTATTAGTAATATAAACACATTGCTGTCTCCTAGTTAGATGTAAGATTTTACTCCCTTCATTTGAATGGTTTACGCAACAAATGCAAATATACTCTTTACCTTCTATCCTTACTTACTGTTTACCTAATTATAACATCTCAAACTGCTACGCATCAAAGCACCCAGTCTGGCTGGCTTTAATCCAGTTAAGGCACACTCACGCACACGCATAGACACTAACCCTACTACAAGTCCAATTTAAAAATAAGTTCCAATAACATTATAGGCGTTAACATCTCCCCATGACAGGATCAACCTAGTGAACCTTCTCTGGACTGCCTCCAATGCCAGTATATCTATCTTTAGATAAGGGGACCAAAACTGTTCACAGTATTCTAGGTGTGGTCTAATTAACATCTTGTATAGTTTTAGCAAGACTTCCCTATTTTTATGCTACATTCCCTTTGAAATAAAAGTCAGCATTCCATTTGCCTTCCCTATTACCTGCTGAACTTGTATGTTAGCTTTCTCATGCACGAGGACCCCCGAATCCCTCTGTGCTGCAGCCTTCCACAGTCTTTTTCCATTTAAATAATATTCAGCTCCTCTATTCTTCCTGCCAAAGTGCATAACCTCACATTTTCTCTCATTATATTCCATCTGCCAAGTCTTTGCCCACTCACTTAACCTGTCTCTATCCCTCTGTAGACTCTTGGTGTCATCCACACCACTTGCCTTCCCACCTATTTTTGTGTCACCTGCAAACTTGGTGAAAGTACATTCACTTTCCTCATCTAAGTCATTAATATATAATTATAAATAATTGTGGCCCCAGCACTGATCCCTGTGGCACTCCACTAGTTACAGGTTGTCATCCTGAAAAATGCCCCCCTTATCCCAACTCTTTGTCTTCTATTAGTTAGCCAATCCTCTAACCATGCTAATATACTACCCCTAACACTATGGGCTCTTATCTTATTAAGTAGCCTTATGTGCGGTACCTTATCAAACACCTTTTGAAAATCCAAATAAATTACATCTACTGGTTCTCCTTTGTCTATCCTGCTTGTTACCTCCTCAAAAAATCCTAATAAATTTGTCAGACATGAATTCATCTCATTCTATTATTATAGTCAATTTCTTTCTTGCATATGTGTTTCTAGATGAAAAAAGATGATAATGGTCAGTCATCAACACTGGTGCATTCTCCATAGCAACACCTCTACCAATCAGATACCACTTGCCAATTAATCAGCACCATCTTCACATACAATATGAGTTGTTGTTTCCCCTTGTACTGCTGTTCTTGTGAAGTGCCCTTGTGAGTGCAAGATGAAATCCTTCGACATGTCTCTTTTTTAGCAACACTCAAGTTCTGGACTACCAAGTAAATAAATTGTAACTGCATTCTTACTCTTGTGTTTAGTGAGAGAAGCCTTCTGCACAATTGTTACATTATCTTCAGGATGTGGGCATCGCTGGCAAGGTTGATGTTTACTGCCCATCGTAATTGCCCCTTGAGAAGCTGGTGATGAACCACCCTCTTGAACAGCTGCAGTCCATGTGGTGTAGGTACACCCACAGTGCTGTTAGGGAGGGGGTTCCAGGGTTTTGATCCAGCGAAAGTGAAGGAACGGCCGACATATTTTCAAGTCAGGATAGTGAGTGACTTGGAGGGGAACTTCCAGGTGGTTGTGTTCCCATCTATCTGCTGTCCTTGTCCTTCTAGATGGTAGAGGTTGTGGGTTTGGAAGGTGCTGTCTGAGGAGGCTTGGTGAGTTGCTGCAGTGCATCTTGTAGATGGTACACACGCTGCTGCTACTGTGCGTCGGTCGTGGAGGGAGTGAATGTTTGTGGATGGGGTGCTGATCAAGCAGGGATGCTTTGTCCTGGATGGTGTCGAGCTTCTTGAGTGTTGTGGGAGCTGCACTCATCCAGGCAAGTGGGGAGTATTCCATCACACTCCTGACTTGTGCCTTGTAGATGGTGGACAGGCTTTGGGGAGTCAGGGAGACAGTTACTTGCCGCAGAATTCCCAGCCTCTGACTTAGCCTGTTCCTGGGTTGAAATCCCGGAACTCACCCTCTGACAGCAACTTCACCACATGGGCTGCGGAGATTTGAGGTGACATGTCACTTGAACCTTCTCACAGTCAATTAGGGATGGACAATAAATGCAGACCCGTTCAGGGACACCCAAATCCTGTAAAAAAATATTCCAAATAAGTCACCCTGGTTCTGAGGCTTGAAAACCTAAATACCTTCCCGGGTGCCAAATCACTTTGGCTGTGAAATAGGGTCCTACTGGACAAGGAATGCAAAAGCTCTGCTTGCGGAGAATTTACAGCTCAGCCTTGCAATCTGACAAGGTCAATATGTCCCTGCGGAAACCACTTCACTATGTGACTTACCAACGTGGGAATATAGCGCCAGGAAGCCTGTGAAAGGCTTGGTTTCGAAACCATTTGACATGAATGAAACCCTCAGTGAGTCCCGGGTGGAATAATATTCGTGGAGTCCTGGGTCACCTCCATCATCTTCCCATCTCCCGCACAGATTAGCCAACTGCTTTCCCTCTGAAAAGATCTGCAGTTAAAGTCGGAGTGTTAATAGTAACCATCGCAAGGGCAGGCCAGAGGCCAGGAACTCTGCGGGGAGTAATTCACCACAAAGTAGGGGCCACAGGGTTGCTTATGTCTGCCTGAGAGGGGCCTCGGTGTTTTGTTTTCTCTCTTCTGAAACACGGCACCTCCGGCAGGGCAGCACCCCCTCAATACTGGTCTGGACTTTCAAACTCAGGTCTCGGAGGTGGGACTTGCGAACCCACAAGCCCGCTGACTCTGAGCCGAGGGTATTGCCCACTGAGGACATTTGGCCTGTGTTTCTGGTCTGCAGTTCGTTTGTAATCTGCTCCCTGAGCTGCAAGTCATATCTCTCTGGAAGAGCGACACGCCCCAAGCAAGATCCTTAGATCGACAGCAAAGGTCGTGACAGTGCATAGGATTACTCTTTGTAGAACTATAGCAGGCCATTCAGCCCAACTGATTTATGCTGGTGTTGATGCTCCACATCAGCCTCTACCCGCCTCACTTTGCCGGACCATTAACAATGATTTTGGGGAGACTTGACAAAGGTACGCAAGATTATGAAAGGTTTTGGCTAAGGTAGACACAGAAAAGCTGTTCCCAATACCTGATGGGGCAAGAACCAAGGGACACAGATGGTTTTTGGGCAAGACACTCTGCGGGGACGTGCGGAAGGTGTTTATTTTAACGCAGTGAGCGGTAATGACCTGGAACTTGCTGCCCATGAAGGGGGTGGAAGTGGAGGGGATGAATGATTTCAGTAGAGAATTGGGTGGCACTTGAGGGAAGTAAACTTGTAGGGATGCGGGGTTAGACTGGGGGCTCTATAGAGGGCCAGAAGGAATTGATGGGCTGAATAGCCTCCTTCTGTGCTGTAATGACACTATATCCTTCTATTCCTTTCTTCCTCATGAATTTATCCAGTTAGCCTTTGCATGAATCTACACTACTCAACCCCATGGTAGCGAGTCCCACGTTCTCACCACTCTCTGGGTGAGATAGTTTCTCCTGAGTCCCCAGGTAGATTTTTTAGCGTCCACCTAATATTGATGGCTCCCTAGTTTTAATCCACCTCTACGAGTGGAAGCACCTTCTCCACATCCACCCTATCAAACCCCTTCTCAATCATAATTACCTCTATCAGGTCACCCGCCCCCCCTTAACCTTCTCTTCTCAAGGTCTTTTCTGATCTGTATAACCTCTCAGTTCTTGGACCCACCCTTGCAAATCTTTCTTGCATGTCCTCCAGTGCCCCTGCGCTCCCAATACCTCTATGTGGCTCTGAGGAAGGGGCATACGGACTCGAAACGCTAACTCTGTCTCTCTCTCTTTCGATGCTGTCAGACCTGCTGAGTTTTTCCAGCGATTTTTGTTTTTGTTTCAGATTTCCAGCGTCCGCAGTATTTTGCCTTTACCTCTAAGTGGCTTGTTTGACATCCCTCTGATCTTTCGATGTCGAAGTAAGGGATGTAAATTTTGACAATGTAGCCTTGTGGTGCTGAGATGTCCCAGGTCTCACTGCTGTTAGTGGGGTAATGCAGAGGGTGGTTAGGGGAAGAGAATTCTCCGGAAGGTTGCTTCAGGTGAATGGCACAGGATGCAGGCATCATGACTAGCAGCAATACAGGTGACCTGCGACAAATCAAACAAATGTTGCTTGTTAGGGCTAAGGGAAGCAAATTGCCAGAAACCTGTAGCGGAAACATCACAAAAAGATACATGCAAACTGATACAGCAATACTTACAACAACTTGCATTGATGTAGCATGTTTAAAGTCACTGTGCATTTGTGTCAGTCTGTGTTTGTGTGTATCTCTCTGTATATTTGTGTGAGTCTGTGTTTGTGTGTGTCTCTCTGTGCATTTGTGTCAGTCTGTGTTTGTGTGTGTCTCTCTGTGTATTTGTGTCAGTCTGTTTGTGTGTGTCTCTCTGTGTATTTGTGTCAGCTTGTGTTTGTGTGAGTCTGTCTGTGTATTTGTGTCAGTCTGTTTGTGTGTATCTCTCCTTGTATTTGTGCCAGTCTGTGTTTGTGATATTGTGATATTGACCAGACAATCTATTTTTGTGATGTTAGTTGAGGGATAAATAAACACCATATACCAAGGATAACTTCTGTCCTCTTCTTCAAATTCGTGCCATGGAATCTTTTACTTCCGCCTGAAAGGGCTTTGATTTAGCGCCTTGCCTGACTGACAGCATCGTGACAGTGCAGCACTCTCTCAGCACTGCACTGGAGTGTCAGCGCTGAGCTTTGTGCTCAAGTCTCTAAGTGAGACGATGAATTCACAACGTTCTGACTCAGAGGCGAGAGAGAGTGCTACCCACTGCTCAGCAACCTGCATTTATCTAGCAGCTGTAATTTCCTTGTGTAATTGTATGGGCACCTGACCAATCAACTCCAGTTGTTATTATTCATCCTGGTTTGTGGGTTCATTGACTAGGATTTATTACTTATCCCATATTGCCCTTAACTAAGTGGCTTGCTCGGCTGTTTCTGGGAGCATTGCTGTGGGCCTGGAGTCACATGTGGGCCAGACTGGGTAAGGATGGCAGATTTCCTTCCCTAAAGGTCATCAGTGAACTAGATGGGGTTTTGGCAATAGGGTAAAGTTCCCATTTCCGCGACTTCCTCGTTGATGTTTTCCCTTACCGACGCTTTGTACTTTGTACAACACATCGCCCAATGTGTGGGCAACATCTGCTTATGTGTGTTTCCTCTCTCTGGGGAGAAACCTCTGGAAGCTGATTCCTTGCTTTAGCCCTGGCCATGGACATACAGTCCTCTCGTTTTTTAAAGCGCCTTTAAAACAGGAGTGGGAAACGCTGCCTGGAATAGTTGCAACTGAATGGAGATGTTAACCTGGAAATGTCCGAATCTCTTGGTCCAGAGCAGAAATAACACTTCTGTTCAATTTTGAAACGCTCACCGGTTTTGCCTGCCAATTTTGGGGTGATCCATTATTTTTGTCTTAAAAGGGGGAGGGCCTCTTTTTAACCTTTTCCTGTATTGTTCAGAGGGCTCCCATCCAACTGTCTCCCGTTGAGGATCACATTCAGCACTCACGGTTTTGCCATTTGCAAGCTTTCGCGGGACCATAACCCCCGTAAATGGCGGGATGTTACTGCAATCAAGTAGTTGCATGGTCACCATTGTTGATACAAGCTTTTCATTTCAGATTTATTTATTTAATTAAATGCAAACCTCTCCCCAGTATAGTAGGATTTGAACTTACGTCTCTGAATCACTAACTTAAGTTAATTATATTAAGATCCATCGGTAAAGAGCATTGTTTAACTAAGTGTTAAAGCACTTATAAAGAGAGACTGCTGGGATACTGGGTAGGAGGCAAACATATAGAATGCTGCATTCTGTTAATAAATCAACTAAGAACAGGATTATTTTTATTCATTTACAGGATGTGGGTGTCTCTGGCTGGGCCAGCATTTATTGCACATCTCTAATTACCCTTGAGAAGGTGGTGGTGAGCTGCCTTCTTGAGCCGCTGCAGTCCATATGGTGTAGGTACACCCACCATGCTGTTAAGGAGGGAGTTCCAGGATTTTGACCCGGCGACAGTGAAGGAACGGCCGATATATTTCCAAGTCAGGATGGTGAGTGGCTTGGAGGGGAACTTCCAGGTGGTGGTGTTCCCCATGTGTCTGCTGCCTTGTCCTTCTAGATGGTATTGGTTGTGGGTTTGGAAGGTGCTGCCTAAGGAGCCTTGGCGAGTTGCTGCAGTGCATCTTGTAGATGGTACACACACTGCTGCTACTGTTCATCTGTAGTGGAGGGAGTGAATGTTTGTGGATGGGGTGCCAATCAAATGGGTTGCTTTGTCCTGGATGATGTCCAGCTTCTTGAGTGTTAGAGCTGCACTCATCCAGATTGTGTCCAGTTTGATGCTTCATCGTTTAGCTTGGGGTCCATTTATCATATTAAGTTTAATCTTTGGATTAGTGTCCAGTAACATTACCAATGATTCTTTCCTTGCATGAATGATGCACCTTACATCAGTTCCTTGAGAAAAAAAACAGTATTTATATTAAAAAATTCAGTTGGATCATGAATATGCAATGAGTAATGGTTAAGTTAATTTTCTGCCTCCACTGAAAGCTATTATTAAGAGGATGGATTATGAGAAAATGTACATGATAAATCTCTATCTAAAGTGTTCTTTTGCCAATAATAGCCAGCTATGTCTCTGTAGCACTCTCATCTCTGGGCCACAATGCTCCAGATTCAAGTACCACTCTTGGTCCTGAGCATAAAAGTCAAGGCAGACACTCCCAGTGCAGTAGGGAGGGAGTGCTGCACTGTTGTGGGTGCTGTCTTTCGGATGAGATGTAAAACCGTGACCCTATCTGCCTACTCGGGTGGATGTAAAAGACCCCTTGGCCACCACTTTCAGGGAGAGCAGGGGGGCGGGGAGTTCTCCCCGGTGCCCTGGCCAATATTTACCCCTCAATCAACGTCACAACAGCAAAAAGGAAAGCAGATTAGCCGGTCATTAATCACTTTGTTGTTTGTGGGAGCTTTCTGTGCACAAATTAACTGCCGCATCTCCTACATTCCACGCTTCAAGAAGTGCTTCATTAGCTGTAAAGGTCTTCGAGAGTCCGGTGGTTGTGAGAAGCACCATATAAAAATGCAAGTCTTTAATTCTTTTCAAAAAGGCTGCCAGTTAATGGTTATTGACTGCCTTGAGATAAGGACTATATTTTCACTTACTTTAACTAAAGAAGGTTCCTGGCAATAAAATCACCCACTCCTTGCACTTCAGACACATTAAACATTCATTACATTGAGATTCTCTTTCGAACTTACCACATGTTTCCTCATTGCAGCCTCTGCCTAGGTAAAGGATTAACTTATTAAAGGCCGTGTTTAGTACTTTTCCTGCTGTCACTATATTGACACTCTATCCAATAAGCAGGCTGGGTGTGTGACCACATTCAACCTCCACGTCTCTTGAACTTTGACTCCCTGGTTATAGATCAGAGATCTTTCTGCACATAAGAATTCTCTCATTTCTATCCCCCCCCCCCCCACCCCCGCTCTTACCTGAAGGCGGGATTTTTTAAATCAGGGATTGGAATCCTTCTTTGATAAATTGGGGGACATGTGATTTGTGACAGAGACAAGGAAACAGAAAGTGATAAACATATAAATAGAAATAAATTGAAACCAAGGTAAGCAGAGATAGACAGGTATAATGCAATAAGAAGATTAAGATAGATGGATGGATAGATGGATAGATAGATAGATTGACAGATAGATATGATCGATCAATCTATAGATAGATAAATAAGTTGACTGATAGATATGATCGATCGATTGATTCAATCTCGAATATTGCTGAAAAAAGAGACATGTTGCTGAAGTCTTTCACCTCACATTCGCCTGGACAAATGCACAAATGCCAAATTTCAAATAGCCACAACAATTTATACTACAGGTGGAAAAGGTGCTGATTAGTTGGCAAGTCAACTCTGATTGGCCAATCTGTTACCATGTGGAAGACAATGGCGAACTATAGCTCCCCAAGCTCCTGGGTATTTCAAACAAAGCACTAGGCTTGAACATGTCTCTTTTGCTTGCAGAGGATGGGTCACTGTGTATGGCACTTCTAGCAAGTATAAATGAGCCACATTACAAGCTCAACTGATTATCATAAATGGGTTGTTAGTGTACCTATTAGCACACTCAGGATTGCTCAGCATGTGCTGCCCAATCACAAAATCACATTTATCAGCATGTGTTTGATTTTGGGTTTTGCCAGTGGGGGCTGGTTGAGTATAACCTGTACTCTGCCTGTTTCGGACAACCTTCATTGACTTACTTTTATATTTATCTTTATTTTTATTAATTTTTTTTATCCCTTTTTAAAAAATTCTTTTTTTAAATCCCTTTTTATTCTTTTTCCCCTAACCACCACCCCCTCCCCCTGTGTCCCCCCCACAGGGCCAGCTGTTCATTCACAGCGTGCTGACCCTTGTTCTGCCATTAACACATTCTGCTTTCTCACCTTTGTGTCACCATGAGTACCATCAGCACCTCCTTTAGTTTCCACCACCACTATTAACACTCCCTTTGTCTTGTGTCCATGGCATCTTTGTCAATCTCTCCTTAGCCCCCACCTATCGCTGACCTTTTATTCTGCTTTACCACTTCCACCGACACACCCGCTCCCCACAGCCCCCCCACCTCACCCACACCACCCCCTCCCCACCAACCATATAAAATCCATTACATTTCCACTTTTTTTATCTCTGAATAAGTGGAACTTCAAGAGGACATAGACAAGTTGGTGGAGTGGGCAGAGAGGTGGCAGATGAAGTTCAATGTGGAGAAATGTGAGGTGATTCATTCTGGTAGAAAGAACATGGACAGACAATATAAAATAAAGAGTGAAATTTTGAAGGGGTGCAGGAGCAGAAAGACTTGAGTGTATATGTGCATAGATCATTGATGGTGGCAGGACAGGTGGAGAGAGCAGTTAATAAAGTATCCTGGGCTTTATTGATAGGGGCATAGAGGACAAGAGCAGGGAGGTTCTGCTGAATTTATATAAGACACATGTTCGACCTCAGCTGGAGCATTGTGCACAGTTCTGGGCACCACCTCATAGTAAGGATGTGAACACATTGGAGAGAGTGCAGAAGAGGTTTACAAGAATGGTTCCAGGGATGAGAAATAGATTGGAGAGGTTGGGACTGTTCTCCTGGGAGAGAAGGAGGTTAAGAGGAGATTTGATAGAGATGTTCAAAATCATGAGCGGGCTGGACAGAGTAGATGGGGAGAAGCTGTTCCCACTTGTAAAAGGATCAAGAACGAGAGGGCACAGATTTAATGTGTTTTGCAAAAGAAGCAAATGTGACATGAAAAAAAACTTTTTCACACAACGAGTGGTTCGGGTCTGGAATGCGCTGCCTGGAAGTGTGGTGGAGGCAGGTTCAATCGAGGCATTCAAGAGGGCATTAGATGATTATTTGAATAGAAACAATGTACAGGGGTACGGGGAAAAGGCCGGGCAATGGCACTAGGTCATAATGCTCATTTGGAGAGCCCAGTGCAGACACGATGGGCCGAATGGCCTCCTTCTGTGCTGTTAAGATTCTGTGAATCTGTGCAGGAGAGTCACACGGACTTAAAACGTTAACTGTGTCGTTCTCTGCACAGACGCTGTCAGACGTGCTGAGCTTTTCCAGCATTTTCTGCTTTTATAACCGAAGGAACATGCTGTTTGATTTGACCAACCTGTGGCTTATGTTGAACCTATTGAAAATTACTGAGCAATTGAGAGTTACATGTTGCCGGGTACATACTCCACCAAACCCCCAGCCCCGGGTCCCCCACTCAACATGAACATGTTAACCTCAACATGAACAGCAACACATTAACTAAGGTGACCTAAAAGGCATCTAGTGATGAAGTGGAGACTAAAGACGAAAGCTACAGGAAGTTACGCTGAACATTTATGAAGCTCCGGTTAAGTCACAACGAGAGTATTGCATCACCACACTTTAGGAAGAATGTGAAGACCCTTGAGGGTGTGCTGAGGAGATTTACACCCAAATGGTTCGAGGGGTGGGGGTGGTTTTAGCTACACGGTTAGTCGGGGAAAGCTGGGGTTGATCTCCTTGGAGTAAAGATCGCGGGGGGTATCTGACAGAGGGGCACAAAAGTATAGCAGGTAGACAAAGAATGTTCTCATTCACTGATGGTGCACAGGAGACACAGATTTAAGATTTCAAGCAAGAGATGCTGGGGAGGGGTGGGGGGTAGAAATGTGAGGAAGAACTCTTTTTACGCAGCGATGACCTGGAACTCGCTGCCTTCGAGGTGGGGGAGTGGAAGGAGAGACGATGAACAATTTAAAAAGGAAGTTGGATGGGCACTCGAGGGAAAGAGCTGGGGGAAACTCTCTCACTCACTATCGGACACGTTGGAAGGATTGACAGGCTTATAATCAACCTGATGATCACATCTCCTGGGGACAGGTTTGAACCTAGAATTTCTAGCCTAGAGGGAGGGCCATGATCATTGTGCCACAACAATGGGACAGGCTGGATTGCTCCACAGAGAGTTGGCAGGGACCAGATGGGCCGAATGGGCCTTGTTCTTGCTGTAATGTGCCCGTGACATTGTAAATGGTACTGGGGATGTTGCGTTGAGTTCCAGATCCATGCTAAGCTCTCCAGTTGCATAAATTAACCCTGTGTTGCTTTGCCCTGAAGTTTAGGGGAGAGTTGCGATCAGCCCAGTAAAACGGCCGGTGCCAAATCGGTTTTCCTTCTGAAAATGAAGTTCCTGTCAAAACTGAAAGACTCGGCGCTTGTCAGGGTCAACCCCGCTTGGCACGTTTAGGATTTGGCATTTCAGTGACGGTTAAAGGTTTGTATCAGTTCAGGAAATAGTTCACGCTAAACGCTTTGACTGTGCTTAACAAGGAGATAGAACAGAGCTGAGGAAGAATGTGTAAAACTAGGATATGAAGAAAGATGACATCATCATCAACAACAACAACTTATATTTATATAGTGCCTTCAACCTGGTGAAACGTCTCGAGGCGCTTCCCAGCTGCATTATAAAAGAGAGCAGGACGTGGGGCCAAGGGAGGGGACATGAGGTCAGTTGACCAAAAGTGCATAGGAACGTAAAAAATCGGAACAGGAGTAGACTATTCGGCCCCTCAAACCTGCTACACAGTCCTGAAACCTCCCCTGAACCGTCTCCAATGCATTTACCTCCTTCATTACATAAGGAGACCCAAACTGCATACAGTATTCGAGGTGTGGTCTCACCAACGCCCTGTATAACTGAAGCATAACGTCCCTACTTTTCTGTTCAATCCCTCTCGCCATAAAGGATAGCATTCTATTAACCTTCTTAATTACTTGCTGCACCTGCAAACTAACTTGTTGTGACCCATGTACTAGAACAACTTATTTAATGCAGGATGTAAATACGTTGGAGGCTGTTCAGAGAGGGTTTACAAGATTGATACCTGGAATGAGTGGGTTGTCCTATGAGCCAAGGTCGGACAGACTGGGCTTGTTTCCAGTGGAGTCTAGAAGAGTGAGGGGTGATTTGTGGCATCTAGAAGAGTGAGGGGTGATTTGATTGAAGTTTACAAGAGCCTGAACGGCCTTGACAAGGTGGAGGTGGAAAGGATGTTTCCTCTTGTGGGTGAGTCCAGGACTAGGAGGCACTGTTTTAAAATGAGGGGTCGCCCTTTTAGGACAGAGATGAGGAGAATTTTTTTCTAGAGGGCTGTGCGACTTTGGAACTCTCGGCCTCAGAAGGCGGTGGAGGGGGGGGTCAGTGAATATTTTTAAGGCGGAGGTAGATAGATTCTCATTAGGCAGGGGAATCGAAGGTTATCGGGGGTAGATGGGAATGTGGAATTTGGAACACAAACAGATCTGTCATGATCTTAATAGGTTTTAAGGAGGAGAGAGAGACTGAGAGGTTTTAAGGAGGGGATTTCAGAGGTTGGGACCCAGGCAACTGAAGGCAAGGTGCAGCTAGTAGGATTGGGAGGTCAGAATGAGATGAGTGTAGGGATCTTGGAGGGTATTGGGGCATGGAGGGGTTGCAGAGATAGGGAGGGGTTGTGGGGTAGGGAGGGGATTAGAGAGATAGGGAGGGGCTGTGGGGTAGGGAGGGGATTAGAGAGATAGGGAGGGGTTGTGGGGCATGGAGGGGATTACAGAGATAGGGAGGGACTGTGGGGTAGGGAGGGAATTAGAGAGATAGGGAGGGGCTGTGGGGTAGGGAGGGGATTACAGAGATAGGGAGGGGCTGTGGGGTAGGGAGGGGATTAGAGAGATAGGGAGGGGCTGTGAGGCATGGAGGGGATTACAGAGATAGGGAGGGGCTGTGGGGCATGGAGGGGATTAGAGGGATAGGGAGGGGCTGTGGGGCATGGAGGGGATTAGAGGGATAGGGAGGGGCTGTGGGGTAGGGAGGGGATTACAGAGATAGGGAGGGGCTGTGGGACTGGAGGGGATTTCAGAGATAGGGAGGGGTTGTGGGGCATGGAGGGGATTACAGAGATAGGGAGGGGCTTTGGGGTAGGGAGGGGATTACAGAGATAGGGAGGGGCTGTGGGACTGGAGGGGATTACAGAGCTAGGGAGGGGCTGTGGGGCATTTTGAGGGATTACAAAGATAAGGAGGGGCTGTGGGGCATTTTGAGGGATTACTGGGATAGGGAGGGGCTGTGGGGTAGGGAGGGGATTACAGAGATAGGGAGGGGCTGTGAGGCATGGAGGGATCGCCTCTCCTGCTATAGCCTCTATCGGGATCACATGATGTCCTGGGAGGCTCCGGCCAATGAGCTGTAAACGTGGGCAATCCGAGGGGTGGGGGCGGGGTGAAGCTTCCTGACGAGAGTCGTGATCGGGTCATGTGGTGCCTGAAAAGCTCTCCCTGATAAAGTTTCTCTGTTTCTCGTGGAAACCTGTCCGCTCCGTCGAGTGATTACATTTGGTGCCGAGGGTGAAATAACTCCGAGGCTGTGCCTCGCCCCGTTACCATGGGCACATCAAGTGGAAGAAAAGCACGCTCGCCGGTCAGGCCAGTCTTCCGCACAATCAATCCTTATGGACGCGGCGATGGAAGGCTGGAGCCAGTATGTCCGGCGCCTCGGGTTATACTGCGTTAGGAACAGAATAACCGCAGAGCGTGCGCGGCAGTGAGATGTACAACGTCACTCGCTACCTGACGGCCCCGAGCGCGCCCAGTTCTGTGCCCGAAAACGGGGGATCGGCGCCCCTCGTGGATGCGAGACTTCCAGCCGGAGCCAAATCGGTAACAAAAAGCTTAATACCAGAGTTAAGGGCCCCGGGCGAATCCCCTAAGCAGCAAAGTTGAAGCAGTTGACCTGAACACTGCGGACTCTGGGGACGGGCTAAATGATATAGGCTGCGGAAGGGGTTAGTGGGCGGAGTTAGGGACGGCGCCTTTCGGCGCTGTTCACTCGGAGAGGTCGGCGCCGGCCTTGGAAACCTCCCTCGCCGTGGGAAGCGCCGACAGAGACTCGCAGGCTCTGTAGCACGTACAAATTGGCGCCGTTCTTCATGCGGGGCGGGAACCTTATCGCCGAGCTTGGCACCGAAATCCAAACCCACACCGTCCGGGCGAGAAGCCACGTCCACTTTTAGAAACATGGGAAGGGCTGACAGAAATAAGTTGTTATGGGCTTGGGGGTGGGGGGTGGGGTGGGGCAACCTGTAAGTTCAAGGAGGAAAGGTCTCATAGTGAGGTGGTGCAGGGCAAAGTCGAGACAGCCGGTAAAGCAGCAGGCCCACAATACTGTATTAAAAAACACAATAGACCCTGAAGCTGCCGACACCGATACCTATTCCCTGTACCATGTCACCGCTGTAAACACCGAACCCATCACTGTCACAATCCAACTTCATAAGAAGCCACGAATAATGGAGGTGGAGACGGGAGCCGCAGCCACAGTGGTGGGGGCGAGCAAGCTTTCAAATATCTTGAGGAAGGCAGAGGAGCCAATAAATAAGCCTGGGGCAGGCGGCCGCTGAATTAGACACACACTGGAGAATCACTTCAGGTAAAGGGCATCGTCACAGTGCCTGTGCCTTACAGGCAACTACCAGCCCAGCTGCCTGTAATAATGGTGAAAGGAGAAGGACCCCGGTCTGGTAGGGCGAGACTGGTTACAGGAGCTCAACCTTGACTGGTCTGAGATATTTCACCTTGTTGCAGGGTGGCTGAGTTGTGCTATTAGTGATAGAGTTGCCCTGCAGACACTCACTGGGTGGAATCATTAGGTTTGTTCACAATATACTCAGCAACAACTACACGAGTGCTTTCAACTCCACCTCTATCTCTACACTGACTGCTGGGGAAGCCCGCGCTATCTCCATTTGGTTACTACAGATCATGTGATCTTGCCTAACACGTATTATTCTTAAAGGTACATTACACGCTAAATAAAACCATAATTACTACATCCCTGAAAACCTTCCTGAACCACTAAGGAAGTATGACAATATATTTTGGGATGAATTAGGGAAGTTAAAAGACTTGCAAGCAAAAATACATGTGGATCCTCAGGCGACACTATATTTCTTTAAGGACAACCTGTGTCTTATACGTTGAAGGAGAAAGTGGATGCAGAACTGTGCCGGTTGGAAAAGCCAGGCATCATCCAACCTGTCCCATTCTCAGAATGGGCAGTGCCCATAGTCCCAGTGGTTAAACCCGACCAAACCAAACACATTTGCAGGGACCGTAAATTGACTATAAATAAGGCATCAAAACTAGACAAGTACCCCATTCCAAAGATAGGCAACTTATATGCAAAGCTAGCTGGAGGCAAGTCCTCTACAAAATTGGATATGAGCCAGGCTTACCAACAATTAGGACTGGATAGCATGTTGAGAGAATACGTGACTATTAACACACATAGAGGTCTTTATCAGGACACTCGCCTACCCTTTGGAGTATCGCCTGCGTGCACTACCTTCCAGAGAACAATGGAGAGTCTTATGCAAGGACTCCCAGGGGCAGTAGTATACCTAAATGTTGTTCTGATCAGAGGGTCAACCGAGACTGAACACTTGGCCAGCCTAGAGGAGGTGCTAAGAAGGTTCAAGGAAGCTGGTGTACGGTTGGAGAAGGAAAAATGCACACTCCAAGCACCAGAAGTTACTTACCTGGGTCACAGGGTGAACGCCCTGGGTTTGCATCAGGTAGAAGAGAACGTTCGGGCAATAAAAGATGCACCCTCACCATCCAACGTAACCGAACTCAAGTCCCTCCTGGGTATGGTTAACCACTGTAGCCACTTCTTGCCTAACTTATCAATTGTGTTGGCACCATTACACTTGTTAAAAATTAATCACCCATTGGTCATGGAATTGGCAACAGGAAGAAGCCTTTGTCAAAGTAAAGAAACTGTTACATTCTTAGTGTTTATTGGTAACTACAACTCACTGAAAGAACTGCTATTAACGTGTGATGCATCTCCTTATGGAGTAGGAGCTGTGTTATCACATAGATTGGAACATGGATCAGAAAGGCCCATTGGCTACGTCTCGGGAACAGGCTGACAAGGGTTATTCCCAGCTAAAAAAGGAAGCTTAATCGGTGGCATTCGGAGTGAAGAAATTCCACCAGGAGCTACATGGATGACATTTCACCAAAGTGTCGCACCGTAAGCCATTAATGGGTTTATTCAGTGAGTACAAGGCCATTCCACCAATAGCATCAGCAAGAATACAACACTGGGTTCTGATATTATCTGTGTACAAGTATACTTTTATGCAGCACCATGGCTTACATATTGTAAATATAGATGCACTCAGTCGCCTCCTGTTACCAGGCAGCATTGCACATGCTCCTGTTCCACAAGCAGTTGTGAAAGTGGACGAACAGAGATCCGTTATTGTCAAAAGTCAGAGACTATTTTTGGAAGGATGGTCAAATTCGCCTGTATCTGAGGATTTTTGAGAGCGCTCCATGCCAGAGACACACAGCTAAGCTGCCGAGATGGAATTTTGTTGTGGGGATCGAGAGTTGTTATCCCATCACAAGGTAGAGAACCACTCTTGACAGAGCTTCACTGTGCGCATCCAGGCATATCGAAGGGGAAGATGGTATCGTGAAGCTATGTCTGGTGACCAGGCATTGACAGTGACATTGAAAGCATGGCCAAGCAATGTCTCCATTGTCAGCAACAACAGGAGTTGCCTGCTTCAGCTCCACTGCATCCGTGGGAGTGGCCTGATCGACCTTGGGTTAGACTACATATCGACTGTGTAGGACCATTCTTAAGTACAACGTTCTTGTTAATTGTAGACGCACATTCTAAATGGACAGATGTCTACGAAGTCAAATCGCCAACATTGGGCGCAACTATCGAGAGGCTGCGTCAGCGCTCTAGTGTACATGGCCTACCGGAAATCTTCGTTTCTGATAGTGGTACAGCCTTTATCAGAGGTTCGTGAATCTGAATGGGATCAGACACATTAAAACAGCTCCTTACCATCCCTCATCGAATGGTCTAGCTGAGAGACCTGTACAAGCTTTCAAGTCTGGCATGAAGGGGTTATCAGGAGCTACTCTAGAACCTTGACTTTCCTCCTTTCTCTTCAGTTATCATTCAACACCACCCTCGACTAAATCAGCCGACCGCTTGCTCGGGGCAAATGAAGTGGGGGATCAGGAGATATCAGCACCGCCCCACCCCCCCCTACTCCCTCCAACCCCCACAACGGCGGACAAAAATGAGCCTGTTGGACCGGAGTTTTCCATCCCTGTCGTGGCGCGGCCCAGCTCTCCGAGCCAGTAGCCCACTGACGTTCGGCAGGACCAGAAAACGCCGTCCCTTTTGCTCTCTATTGAACCCCTTGCTTTGCTTAACCACGCTAGCAGCTGAGTGCCATTAGCAAACCTACGTTGCACGCATCGAAATCATTT
Organism: Isurus oxyrinchus; assembly: GCA_026770705.1. Lineage (NCBI taxonomy): Eukaryota > Metazoa > Chordata > Chondrichthyes > Lamniformes > Lamnidae > Isurus > Isurus oxyrinchus. The sequence goes on along the minus strand of JANJGN010000033.1, from coordinate 9,933,847 downwards.
ATAGACCTACTTCTGCGACAGGGCAAGTGTCCGCACTGCAGTAAATGGCAAGCTGCACCATTCAGGCTGGGCTAGCGCAGCTATTGAAGCAGGTGTTTCCCTTAACCTCAGGGTCCTGGGTTCCTAGCCCCATGTTCAGTGAGTGAGCCTACCCCCCCCACCCCCCCCCCCCCACCCCCCCCCCCCCCAACCCCCACCCTCCCTCTGTCATCCTATCCAGGGATGACCCAAGTTCTGAGCTTCCCTGACGTTCAACTTGAGGTGCACCACATTCCTGCTCTCGAGACCTTTCACACGACGCTCTTTAAAGGGCGATTAGCAAAATGGGAGGTGTCCGCCACCTCAAAGTGTCCCGAGGGCAAAATAAATGATCCAACTGTCCACTCTCCCTGACTGGCAATTCCTTTCATTCTGCAAACAGAGGTGTTCTGGTAAATAGAACTGATTCAAACAATCATCTGTCGTCCAGGCTGGGTTCATATGAGTAATAACTTAATAAAATTACTTTCTCTCCATGAGAAACTTCTCTAAAAGTTTTGATAAAACTCCAGCATAGTTCTTTAGTGATCCCTGGCGGTCTCTACATTGGAGAGACCAAACGCAGACTGGGTGACCGCTTTGCAGAACACCTTCAGTCTGTCCGCAAGTATCACCCGGACCTCCCTGTCGCTTGCCATTTCAACACTCCTCCCTGCTCTCGTAGCCACATGTCTGTCCTTGGCCTGCTGCAATGTTCCAGTGAAACTCAACGCAAACTGGAGGAACAGCACCTCATCTTCCGACTCAACACTTTACAGCCTTCCAGACTGAATATTGAGTTCAACAATTTTAGACCATGAACTCTCTCCTCCATCCCCACCCCCTTTCCGATCCCCCCTTTTCCAATAATTTATAATTTTCTAAAAATATATCTTTCTTCTCCCACCTATTTTTAAATTTATTTCGATCTATTGTTTTATCTCCACCATTTAGCCCATTTCGATCCCTTCCCCCCACCCCCACTCGGGCCATCTGCCACCCTTAATGTCCCCAATAGCCCATTCCTTAGATAATATCACCACCGTCCTTTTGTCTGTGACATCTCTTCTTTGCCTCCACCTATCACTGGCCCCCTATCCAGCTCTACCTGCCCCCCCCGCGCCTCCCCACCCACCCCCCCCTCGCCCACCAGCTTATATTTCACCTAACTTCTCCATGTCCTTAGTTGAGATGAAGAGTCACACGGGCTCAAAACATCAACTGTATTCCTCTTCGCAGACGCTCTCAGACGTATTGACGTATAGAATGCTGCTGACAAACCAATGTCACTGCTATCAGTGATAAAGACAAGATTGCCATTTAGACCTGACTAGCTCAGTCGGTAGAGCGTGAGACTCTTAATCTCAAGGTCGTGGGTTCGAATCCCATGTCGGGCGGATTTTTTTTAAACACCTATCCACTGTTCTACCGATCCAGTCCCGCCTCTGAATTTCCCTGACATTTAACTAAACTTGCCCCACATTCCTGCTGTCAACGTTTTAAACTACACTCTTAAAATACAATCTGAAAAATCATACATGGCTACCGCCTCAACACATCCAAAGCACAAAGTAAATCCTTCAACTTTGCACTCTCCCTCACCAGCAATTCCTCTCATTCTGCAAAAGAAGGTTATCCAGAAATGAAACTGATTCAAATCATCATCCTTTGTCCAGCCTGGATTCATATGAGTAATAACTCACTAAAATTACTTTCGCTCCGTGAGAAACATCTATAAGAGTTTGGATAAAACTCCAGCACCGTTCTTTAGCGATCCCTGGCGGTCGAGTGATTGGGGTTTTACCCACAGGCTAAAAGACAATTGTTTCAATGATCGGGACTGAAACTCTAACCGTGTGCTGGGGAATGAAAGGCGTTCTCACTGAGGGAGAGCGGTTATAGTGGTAGGATTTATTCTGTGGTTTTCATGTGGTGAACTGTCCCTCACAGCTGGCTTTACACCTGGTAGTTTAAGAGACTGGATGAAAATGTGGGTTTGCCGGTGAGAGCAGGAAAGTGGTGTCAAGTTTAGAGAAAAGTGAGAGGAATTCGTCTGTGTAACAAAGATAAATATTTCAGGAAAATTGAGCTGAATAATGAACGCTCTCAATCGCAGGAGTTTCGAGATACATTTGCTGTGAGCTGGACAATATCCAGGCTTGGGCTGACAAGTGACAAGTAACATTCGTGCTACACAAGTACCAGGCAATGACCATCTCCAACAAGAGAGAATCCAACCATCTCCCCTTGATGTTCACTGGTATTACCATCACTGAATCGCCCGCTATCAACATCCTGGGGGTTACCATTGATCAGTAACTGACCTGTTCCAGCCATATAAATACTGTGGTTACAAGAGCAGGTAAGAGGCTGGGAATTCTGCGGTGAGTAACTCACCTCCTGACACCCCAAAGCCTGTTCAACATCTGCAAAGCACAACGCAGGAGTGTGATGGGATACTCCCCACTTGCCTGGATGAGTGCAGCTCCCACAACACTCAAGAAGCTGGACACCATCCAGGACAAAGCAGCCCCGCTTGATCAGCACCCCATCCACAAACATTCACTCCCTCCACCACCAACGCACAATAACAGCAGCGTGTGTACCATCTACAAGATGCACTGCAGCAACTCACCAAGAATCCTTAGACTGCACCTTCCAAACCCATGACCACTACCATCTAGAAGGACAAGGGCAGCAGACACATGGGAACATCGCCAGCTCAGTCAGTAGGGCATGAGACTCCTAATCTTGGGCCTGTGGGTTCGAGCCCCACGTTGGGTGAGCTTTCTTTTTAAACACCTATCCACCATTCTACAGATCCAGCCCCACCTCTGAATTTCCTTGATATTCAACTAAACTTGCACCACATTCCTGCTCTCATAACCTATTAACGTTTTAAACGACACTCTTAAAATGCAATCTGAAAAATCACACGTGGCTACCGCCTCAACACATCCAAAGCACAAAGTAAATCCTTCAACTTTCCACACTCTCTCACCAACAACTCCTCTCATTCTGCAAAAGAAGGTTATCCAGAAATGAAACTGATTTAAATGATCATCTATTGTCCAGACTGGATTAACATGAGTAATAACTCAATAAAATTACCTTCATGTCATGAGGAACTTCTATAAAAGTTTGGATAAAACTCCAGCACCGTTCTTTAGTGATCCCTGGCGGTCGAGTGATTGGGGGTTTTACCCACAGGCTAAAAGACAATTGTTTCAATGATCGGGACTGAAACTCTAACCGGGTGCTGGGGAATGAAAGGCATTCTCACTGAGGGAGAGCGGTTATAGTGGTAGGATTTATTCTGTGGTTTTCATGTCCCTCACAGCTGGCTTTACACCTGGTAGTTTAAGAGACGTTGTTAACATGTTGTCTTGCTGGTGAGAGTGGGAATGTGGTACAAGTTCAGTGAAATAGAAGAGGAATTCAGAGCTGGGGTTTGCCTGTGAAACGAAGAGAAATATTCATAGAAAAAAGGAGCAGTAAACAAGAACAGCCTCAATTACAGGAGTGTCTATAGTGCAGAGATTATCATGTTTGTCTCACACACAAAAGATTCCCCAGTTCAATCCCGGGTGGAAACATTATTTGAAAATGTTATGTTTCTCCCTCAAGTTACTCGGCCAATGTTTATGCCACAGTTTTGCTGCCATGACAGCCAACACTTCAATCCAGATTCCTGAAATATACATGTAGAATGAGATAAGAGCGAGAGTTCCCCACACACAAACCACAAAATAGCTTCTGAGAAGAGGGATGGATGGATGTGGTGCAGGTTTAGTTCAACCCGAGGAGAGACTCGGCACCTGGAGTGGGCCTGACAGGAATCGGGGGGCACCGGGACGATGATGATTAAATTGAGGCCCAGGCTCGGGGCCTATCTCTTCCCCGAGGAGGCAGCAGCAACAGCCGCAGGGACGGACCGGGGGGAACTCGAGTTTAAAAATAGGGGGCAAAATCCTGACAGTGACGTCACAGGAAAGCTGTGAGCTGTTTGGCCGGTGAGAATTGCAGCTGTGTTTCCCCGTCTCCAGAGTTAGGGAGTTAGTCTAAGCAGCTGGGAGACTAAAAACGTTAACAATTTTAAGGAAAGCATCCAGTTAGCATTTATTCAGCACAGGCAGTTGCTGTAAGTGCTCTGAGGGGAAGCAGTGGCTGAGTGAGAGACCAGTTTACTGCCGTTAGCAAATTTATATCTCTCCTTCGCCGGTCATTCATCTAAACCATTGACAGATATAATCCTGGGGAAATAATCTCACTGCAGTAATTGATAAGGACAAACACTTCCATCAGGCCTGGCTAGCTCAGTTGGTAGAGCATGAGACTCTTAATCTCAGGGTCGTGGGTTCGAGCCCCACGTTGGGCGAGTGTTTGTTTTAAACACAGATCCACCATTGGGCAGATCCAGCGGCATCTCTGAATTTCCCTGACATTTAACTGGACTTGCACCATGTTCCTTCTCTCACAAGCTTCTGGACTTTCAGAAGGCTTTCGACAAAGTCCCACATAAGAGATTGGCGTGTAAAATTAAAGCGCATGTGATTGGGGGTAGTGTATTGAGATGGATAGAAAACAGGTTGGCAGACAGGAAACAGAGTAGGAATAAACGGGTCTTTTTCTGAATGGCAGGCAGTGACTAGTGGGGTACCACATGGTTCGGTGCTGGGACCCCAGTTATTCACGATATATATTTGTGATTTAAATGAGGGAACTAAATGTAATATCTCCAAATTTGCAGATGACACAAAGCTGGGTGGGAGGGTGAGCTGTGAGGAGGATGCAGAGATGCTTCAGTGTGATTTGGACAAGCTGAGTGAGTGGGCAAATGTACGGCAGAAGCAGTATAATGTGGGTAAATGTGAGGAAATTCCCACTCGCAATCAGCGGACATTTGGCTGGTCCACCCTGTTCCTCTTCCCACCCGTGACGATTCCCGTGGCTGCTGGGACCGGAAAATCCCGGCCAAACCCACGACCGCTACCGCCTAGGGGATAGCAGTCGGGTGGGAACACCACCGCCTGGAAGTTCCCCCCTCCGAGCCACTCACCATCCTGACTTGGAAGTATATCGGCCGTTCCTTCACTGGCGCTGGGTCAAAATCCTAGAACTCCCTCCTGTCCCTACACCACATGGACTGCAGCGGCTCAAGAAGGCAGCTCACCGCCACCTTCTCAAGGGGCAACAAGGGATGGGCAATAAACGCTGGGCCCAGCCAGCAACGCCCACATCTCGTAAATGAATTTTTAAAACGCCGACAAGCCTGACCTGTTTCGGTTTTGTGCCTTTCACACTGGCTTCCTCGGCTGTGAGAATATGATAGGAAGGGTTTGACAGGGACAGACCAAAGGTCAACAACAGCCAAAATAAGCTCAGGTGTCTAGTCAGCTGAAGCTACGTTGTGTAGAAATGTAGGTCATTGCTTTTCGAGAGGTTTTGCCGTTTGAATCTTTCCCCTGTGTCGCTTGCAAGCAAGAGTTTCTGACTTTAACCACCTCCTGTCTTGTAGAGGCTTTTATCCCACAACAACTGTCCCTGTTTGATGTACCAAAAGCTTCACCAGATTCCTGGTGTATTAAGCAATGGAGATATCACCTCAGGCTGGTCAAACACAAAGTGTGTCATCTCATCTGGGTGACAGCTCACCATACGCAAAGCAGCAAAAGCAATCATTTCACCGCCCTCTGGATGATGAGGCGTTTTCTACTTTCACCCAAGAGCCGAGGGATTAGGAGCAGGAGTAGGCCATTCAGCCCATCAAGCCTGCCCCGCATTTCAATACCATCATGGCCGATCTTGGGCTTCAACTCCACTTTCCCGCCCAACCTCCATGTCCCTCAATTCAGGGAAACATAGAAACTAGGAGCAGGCGTAGGCCATCCAGCCCTTCGAGCCTGCTCCGTCATTCATTATGATCATGGCTGATCATCCAACTCAATAGCCTGCTCCCGCTTTCTCCCCATACCCTTTGACCCCTCCCAAAGAGCTATATCTAACTCCTTCTTGAAAACATACAACGTTTTGGTCTCAACTACTTTCTGTGGTAGCGAATTCCACAGGCTCACCACTCTCTGGGTGAAGAAATTTCTCCTCATCTCAGTCCTAAATGGTCTACCCCATATCCTCAGACTGTGACCCCTGGTTCTGGACTCCCCCACCATCGGGAACATCCTTCCAGCATCTACCCTGTCTAGTCCTGTTAGAATTTTATACGTTTCTATGAGATCCCCCCTCATTCTTCTGAACTCCAGTGAATATAATCCTAACCGACTCAATCTCTCCTCATATATCAATCCAGCCATCCCAGGAATCAGTCTGGTAAACCTTCGCTGCACTCTCCCTAAGATTTGTCTATCCCAGCCTTAAATAAATTCAACGATCGAGCATCCTCTGGGGTAGAGAATTCCAAATATTCACAACCCTTTGAGTGAAGAAATTTCTCCTCATCTCAGTCCTAAATGATCGGTCCCCTTATCCAGGGACTGTGCCCCCGTGTATTAGATTCCCCAGCCAGGGGGAACAAGCTCTCAGCACCTACCCTCTCGACACCCTTCAGAATCTTGTGTGCTTCAGTGGGACAGTTCCAGAACTTTGTTTTAGACTGTGACCGCCCTCCCCCCACCCCCCTTGACCTCTCCACTTTGACCTCCCAACCAATTTTCACCCTATCCAGTTCATCCGTTCCTCTTAATATTTTGAAATCTTTGATTGAAGCGTTGGCGTAGTGGTATTGTCCCTGGGCTAGTATTCCAGAGACCCAGGGTAATGCACTTGAGGACCTGGGTTTGAATTCCAGCATGGCAGATGGCCAAATTTAAAGTCAATATTAAAAAAAAAATCTGGAATTAAAAGCCTAATGATGATTGACCACTGCCGATCACTATGAAAACCCACCCTGGTTCACTAATGCCCTTTAGGGAAGGAAACCTGCCATCCTTACCCCAGTGTGGCTCTTGGTTCATCCCAGGCTTGCAGCAATGTGACTATGGAATGCCCTCTGAAATGGGCAATAAACGCTGGCCTAGCCAGCGATGCCACATCCACACTACATGAATGAAAACCTTTTTAATCCTGGGGAATACAGCCCTCGTTTGTGTCTGTACTTGGCCTACGCTGCATGGAGTTACAGCACGGCCAGAACTGTCAGTTTATTACTGATGGGGTGTGGACATATTGCCCCTAATCAGAGGGGATTTAATAGTCAACCACATTGCTGTGGACCCTGGAGTCTCGTGTAGGCCAAATCAGGTAAGGGCAGCAGGTTTCAGGGCCTTAGCACAACCAGACAGGTTTTGACAACAATCACTGTCATTAGACTTCCAGATTTTTCTTGCATTCAAATTCCACCATCTGCCGTGGCGGGATTTGAACCAGGCCCCCCCCGCCCCCCGGGTTACAAGTCCCAGTGACAATATCGCTAAACGATTGCCACTCTGTTAAGCAAAGCACCGTAAATGAGAACACTGTCCAGTGTGGGCTCTGCTGGGTGCACATGCAGTCACCCTGATCACCGAGGTTCCAGTGTCGCTGTTTCCCTGTCATTTGGGATCGACTCGTGAAAGGGTTAATGCTGATCCTTCGTTGTAACAGCTTGCTTCCTGTTTGCAAAACAGGGCATTGTGCAGCCGATAGACTGGTCTCAACTTGCACCTTGTTCCTTGTCGCGATATATGTATATATATATATAAGGAGAGGGACCGGTTACAGCAGAACTGCGCTGAGAAGAGCAGGCTGTGTCTCCGAGGGGTGCTCAGCCCGTTACCAGTCCAAGAGGTTCAAGAGAATCAACGACTTGTAAAGGGTGAGGAGGGAGTGAACAGTCAAGTCCCTCACTGAGGCTGTAGGCCCTCCTCAAACGGATCTCAGTGACTGAGCTATACAAGGTGGGGTGTGCTTTACTGCTGATCCGATGAATAGTCTTTAACCCTGGAGCGTTAAAGCTCTTTCCATCTCTCTCTCTCCACCGATGCTGTCTGACCAGCCTTTTCTGTTCTTAAGTTTCACATTTCCGGCAAACAGCAGCATTTTCCTTTTGGAATGTATTCCTCCTCAGGTGGCACTTCAGATCCATGTTGTCTCCATCTCCGAGGTCTCTCTACACTCCTTTCTTTCTCGCCTCTTGTAGAAGCGCTGATTTTAATTGGTGGCGGTGTCTTCAACTGTACTAATCTCTCGAATTCCCTCTGTGGCGTTCCTTTACCCTTTCATGGGATGTGGGTGTTGCTGGCAAGGCCAGCGATTGTTACTCATCCCCAATTGCCCTTGCAAGGCCATTTTGCTCTGGGTCTGGAGTCACATGGAGACCATAAGACCATAAGACGTAGGGGCAGAAACTAGGCCATTCGGCCCATCGAGTCTGCTCCACCATTCAATCATGGCTGATAAGTTTCTCAACCCCATTCTCCCGCCTTCTCCCCGTAACCTTTGATCCCCTTACCAATCAAGAACCTATCTATCTCTGTCTTAAATACACTCAATGACCTGGCCTCCACAGCCTTCTGTGGCAATGAATTCCATAGATTCACCACTCTGCCTAACAAGAATCCAAACACCTCCCCCTTATAAAAATATTCAGTGACCCCGCCCCCACCAACTTCGGAGGCTGAGAGTTCCAACGTTGGTCAACTCTCTGAGAGATAAAAAACTTCTCCTCATCTCTGTCCCTCTGTTATGTTTTAATGTGGAGCCGCTTTGCTCGAGAACCAGTTGCTCTATTGGCAGGTCAGTCGATTACAGTACACTTCAAGACGCAGAGGCCAATATGAAATGAAGCACATGCTGTTTATTTACACGTACAACAGAGCACTAACATGATGGGTACTTCTCCAACCAGACCCGACTCTAAATGACTCATTAACATTGTAGCCCGCGCTACACAGCCATTGGGTAATACAGTCACCTGGTCAATCTGCTCACGTTCTCTTAAAGGTGTATCACACCTCAGATTACCACATCCCTCCTCCTTTTACTTGAAGGTGCATTTTACAATATATTAACTATTGACAAAAATGAACTACTTACAAACTCTACAGGGGAGGCTTTTTCCAAATGTGTCAACTGTCGGAGTTCCACCACTTTGGCTTGTTCATCCCAGGCCTCCCTCTGTCCGCTAGGGCTGCCCTGCAGGAACCTGCAAGGTTACCTCTTCGACTCTCTCAGGGGTCAACAGATCCGACAGGTACGTCCAAAGCCAGAGGAGTTCCTGCCACCTGTGGTGTCGACTCCAACGGGAATGCTTGGCCCACGTTTTCTTGTGGACCTGCTCCCCTTTCCCTGAGGCTATCTCCGTGTCTGATGATTATCCGGCCTTCAGCTGATCCACGGTAGGAGAGGGAGGCCCTGTCTCTGCACGGACTTCACCCGATAGCCATTTGGGCCCTTCTCCAAAGCTCTTTGCAAAAACTGTCCCTCCTACGGTGAAGTTCCTTTCACGGCTGTGTTAGTCGCATTCTGGGCCTCCTGACTTAGGAGCAGGAGTAGGCCTCTCGGCCCTTCGAGTTTACTTCCCCCTTCAATAAGACCATGGCCGATCTGAGAGTATCCTCGACCCCACAATCCTGCCCACCCCACTTGATAATCTTTCACCACCCCACCCCCCCGGCGCCACTACCCACTTGCTTCTCAAGAATCTGTCTAGCTCTTCCTTAAAAATATCCCAACACCTTTTGAGGAAGAGAGTTGCAAAGGCTCACTACCCTCTTGAGAGGAAAGAACTCCCCTCACCTGCCTTAAATGGGCCGCCTATTATTTTATAAGCCATGACTCCCAGTTCGAGATGACTTTGAACATCTCGATTTAATCTCCCCTTAACCTTCCCTTTTTATAAATTCATTCATGGGGTGTGGGCGTCACTGGCCGGGCCCAGCATTTATTGCCCATCCCTAGTAGACCCTTGAGAAGGTGGTGGTGAGCTGCCTTCTTGAACCGCTGCAATCCCTGTGGTGTAGGTACACCCACCGTGCTGTTAGGGAGGGAGTTCCAGGATTTTGACCCAGCGACAGTGAAGGAACGGCCGATATATTTCCAAGTCAGGATGGTGAGTGACTTGGAGGGGAACTTGCAGGTGGTGGTGTTCCCCATCTATCTGCTGCCCTTGTCCTTCTAGATGGTAGTGGTTGTGGGTTTGGGCGGTGCTGTCTAAGTTGGGAGGGTGCTTGGTGAGTTGCTGCAGTGCATCTTGTCGATGGTACACACGCTGCTGCTACTGTGCGTCAGTGGTGGAGGGAGTGAATGTTTGTGGATGGGGTGCCAATCAAGCGGGGCTGCTTTGTCCTGGATGGTGTTGGGCTTCTTGAGTGTTGTGGGAGCTGCACTCATCCAGGCCAAGCGGAACAATCCCGGCTTCTCCAGCATCTCCACAGAGCTGAAGTCCATCATCCCCAGTGTCAAATCTCCTCGTGTGTGTCAGTTCCACGCCGTGTGTGGATGATTCATTGGTTTCTGCTCCTTGATGCCCAGGATCATGGCGACGCCGGGGTCCACGCCCGAGACGGAGGCCAAGACGCCGGAAGCTGGGACCGCCCGGTACCACCAGCAGCTGGACCCTGCCCAGCTGCAGGCCTTCATGCCTTCCCTCAACATCGACATGGCCAGGTTCGTGGAGGAGATTGACAGGGGGAACCGGGACGTCTGCCGGCAGCTGGGGAAGGGCTTCAAGCACCGGATGAGGAGCGAGCTGAGGCGGCTGAAGACCTTTGAGGGCTTCGACCCCTTTGTGAGCTGGAGCCCCGAGGAGATGGCGAGTCAGGGCCTCTACTACACGGGGCTGAGGTGGTGCGTGCAGTGCTTTTGCTGCGGGGGGGTTTTCTGCAGCACCAGCGTCTCCAGATCGCCCGGCTCGGAACACCGCCGGTTCGAGCCCGAGTGCGGCTTCGTCAAGCGGCTGGACGTCGGCGACATCCCCAAGTACGCCCTGCGGGTCCGGCCGCCAGAGGACATCCCGCGCGGCCAGCGGGAGCGGCTGAGGGAGGCGGACGCCAGGCTGGAGACCTTTGAAGGCTGGCCCTTCTACGTCAATGTGGAACCGGGCCTGTTGGTGGCCGCAGGCTTCTTCTACACGGGTAAGGTTCAGAGAGGGGACAAAGCTCGTCGGTAAAGTTGAGTCAGAACGTGTGGGGACGGATAGGCCAAGCAGCCTCCCCCTCCCCCCACCCCCACACACACCCGCTCAGCCCGGGGTTTGAGCATCGCTGGCAAGGCCGACATTTTTTGCCCACCCCCTAATTGGCGTTTGAGAAGATGGCACCGAGGTGCCATCTTGAATCCATTTTGGGGGGTGGGCCCACGGGTAAAGGGGCCTTGGTTGTTCTCCGGGAGTCTCAATTGGACTTTCCAATTCCTAAATGTAGAAAATCATGTTCGGGTACAGCCAGCGCAACAGGCCATTCGGCCCATCTTATCCATGCAGGCTCCCCTCGCCCTTCCTGCCCTATCCCGCCCCCTCGTCACTACCCCCCACCCCCCCCCACCCCTCCTATTCCTTCCTCCCTCCCCACGCGTTGATGCAGCTTCCCCTTCAATGTATCCATACCATTCACCCCGGAAACCCCCACCCCACCCCTCTCCAGGAAAGAACAGGTAAGGGCAGCGGCAGGTTCAATCCCCTAAGGGACAGTGGCGAGTCACACAGAATCACGCAGAGTGCAGAAGAGGCCCTTCGGCCCATCGAGTCTGCAAAGACACGTGAGAGACACCTGACCTACCTCCCTAACCCCATTTACCAGCACTTGGCCCCATAGCCTTGAATGTTATGATGTGCCCAGTGCTCATCCAGGGACTTTTTAAAGGAGTCCAGCGAGCTTTTACTGCAATCCAGATTGTCGCCATTACTGACATGAGCGTTTTAATTCCAAATTTGTTTTAGCCAAGTTTAAATGATTATGCCAGGATTTGAACCCAAACCTTTTGGATTATTAGTCCACTTACATAACTGCTATACTCCTTGTGGGGGAAGGGGTTGGACACCTTTCAACCTCCTATTCCCAAATCTCCCAACAATGGGAACATTCCTCAGCCAATGTCCGACGGAGACTCATTGATAGGGATTGAATGTTGGTGAGTCAACAACTCCATTATCGTTGTAGTGTGTACCTCTCACAATAGTTGGAGTATACTGGATGAACCTTAGCCTGTTTGCATCCTGGTTTTTCTCTATCCCTGTGATTCCATGAAGGGTAGCTGCTCCAGCAGCGAATTCCTCTCTGCCATCCAACATATCCCAAACTCTCCTTGTTCCCAGTTCCTAACTGCACAAAATGATATGCAGTGCAGCATCGAAATAGGCTATTCAGCCCAACTAATCCATGCTGGCTCCCCTCACCCACCCTTCCCCATCTCAACCCCCTCAGCACCCCCTTCTATCCCTTTCTCCCTCATGTGTTTATTCAGCTTCCCCTTAAATGCACCTATACCAATCAGCCCAGCCACTCCCCCGTCCTCCCCCACTCTTTGGAGTTTCTCCTGATTTCCCGATTGGATTTCTTGGTGACCACCTTACATCGAAGGCCTCCAGCTCTGCCCTTTCCCCACATCCCTTCCGTATCCACTCAATCGAAACCTTTCCTCCTTTTAACGATGTCCATTAGGTCAACCCTCAGTCTTATTTCTTACAAGAGAAAAGAGAGCCAGTCTGTTCATCGTTAATGGACAGATATGACCTCTTAGTTCTTGCAATATCCTTGTAAATCTGTTTCTGTACTCTACAGTGTTTCTATAATATGGTGAGCAAGGCGCTTGAGATATGCAAACACTATCCCCAGTTTGAGTAAGATACTCTTGACAATGGCGGCTATTATCTGATTGTGGTTGACCCAATGCAGTTGAGATTAAGCCCTGCCAAACCATCACATTGGGAGATTTCCTCTTGAAATGGTGGTTTTTTAGAGGTCACTGCGTTGCGTTCCACCAGGCCCCTCATTTCAGGGGACAACCCAGTGTCGAAGAGAGGGGACCATCGCCAACCAGGTTTAGCGAGACTGAGCGGAACTGTGTAACTGTGATTCACATCAAGCCATGATCGTCCCCCACTCATCCAACAGGGGTCAAGGATCAAGTCCAGTGCTTTTCCTGTAATGGGAGCTTAATGAACTGGGAAGAAGATGATGATCCATGGAAGGAGCATTCCAAATGGTTTCCAGAGTAAGTTGACTTTTTCCTCTTGGTGTGTCTGTGTTACCCAGGGTGGTGGGACAAGTTCCAGAATGGTCCATTTCTCTGGGGCAAGGTATCAGCCAATGAACAGTGGACCCTGGTCAGTCTACAGAGAGATAATGGGTACATCCTGCAGGAACTCTCTGCCCTGGACTCATATCAACCCAGAAACAGGAGAGTCGGGAGCACGGTTCAGTAAACCAAGGGACGAGAGTGCTATGTGTTCCCTGAACACAGAAGTGTGAGTGTGTGTGTTCCCTGAATCGGGGGTGTGAGTGTGTGTGTTCCCTAAATCGGGAGTGTGAGTGTGTGTGTTCACTGAATCGGGAGTGTAAATGTGTGTGTTCCATGAATTGGGAGTGTAAGTGTGTGTGTTCCCTGAGCAGGGGAGTATGAGGGAGTGTGTTCCCTAAATCGGGAGTGTGAGTGTGTGTGTTCCCTGAATCGGGAGTGTGAGTGTGTGTGTTCCCTGAATCGGGGGTGTGAGTGTGTGTGTTCCCTGAATTGGGAGTGTAAGTGTGTGTGTTCCGTGAACAGGGGAGTATGAGTGTGTGTGTTCCCTGAATCGGGGGTGTGAGTGTGTGTGTTCCCTGAATCGGGAGTGTGAGTGTGTTTGTTCCCTGAATCGGGAGTGTGAGTGGGTGTGTTCCCTGAATCGGAAGAGTGAGTGTGTTTGTTCCCTGAATCAGGAGTGTGAGTGTGTGTGTTCCCTGAATCGGGAGTGTGAGTGTGTGTGTTCCCTGACTCGGGAGTGTGAGTGTGTGTGTTCCCTGAATCGGGAGTGTGAGTGTGTGTATTCCCTGAAGACGGGAGTGTGAGTGTGTGTGTTCCCTGAATCGGGGGGTGTGAATGTGTGTGTTCCCTGAATCGGGGGTGTGAGTTTGTGTTCCCTGAATCGGGGGGTGTGAGTGTGTGTGTTCCCTGAATCGGGAGTGTGAGTGTGTGTGTTCCCTGAACACAGGAGTGTGAGTGTGTGTGCTCCCTGAATTGGGAGTGTGAGTGTGTGTGTTCCCTGAACTCGGGGGCGTGAGTATGTGTGTTCCCTGAATCGGGAGTGTGAGTGTGTGTTCCCTGAATCGGGGGCATGAGTGTGTGTGTTCCCTGAATCGGGAGTGTGAGTGTGTGTGTTCCCTGAATTGGGAGTGTGAGTGTGTGTGTTTACTGAACTCGGGAGTGTGAGTGTGTGTTCCCTGAATCAGGGGTGTGAGTGTGTGTGTTCCCTGAATCGGGGGTGTGAGTGTGTGTGTTCCCTGAATCGGGGGTGTGAGTTTGTGTTCCCTGAATCGGGGGGTGTGAGTGTGTGTGTTCCCTGAATCGGGAGTGTGAGTGTGTGTGTTCCCTGAACACAGGAGTGTGAGTGTGTGTGCTCCCTGAATTGGGAGTGTGAGTGTGTGTGTTCCCTGAACTCGGGGGCGTGAGTATGTGTGTTCCCTGAATCGGGAGTGTGAGTGTGTGTTCCCTGAATCGGGGGCATGAGTGTGTGTGTTCCCTGAATCGGGAGTGTGAGTGTGTGTGTTCCCTGAATTGGGAGTGTGAGTGTGTGTGTTCACTGAACTCGGGAGTGTGAGTGTGTGTTCCCTGAATCAGGGGTGTGAGTGTGTGTTTTCCCTGAATCGGGAGTGTGAGTGTGTGTTTTCCCTGAATCGGGAGTGTGAGTGTGTGTGTTCCCTGAATCGGGAGTGTGAGTGTGTGTTCCCTGAATCGGGGGCGTGAGTGTGTGTGTTCCCTGAATTGGGAGTGTGAGTGTGTGTGTTCACTGAACTCGGGAGTGTGAGTGTGTGTTCCCTGAATCAGGGGTGTGAGTGTGTGTGTTCCCTGAATCGGGAGTGTGAGTGTGTGTGTTCACTGAACTCGAGGCGTGAGTGTGTGTTTTCCCTGAATCGGGAGTGTGAGTGTGTGTTCCCTGAATCGGGAGTGTGAGTGTGTGTGTTCACTGAACTCGGGAGTGTGAGTGTGTGTTCCCTGAATCAGGGGTGTGAGTGTGTGTGTTCCCTGAATCGGGGGTGTGAGTGTGTGTGTTCCCTGAATCGGGAGTGTGAGTGTGTGTTTTCCCTGAATCGGGGGTGTGAGTGTGTGTGTTCCCTGAATCGGGAGTGTGAGTGTGTGTTCCCTGAATCGGGGGTGTGAGTGTGTGTGTTCCCTGAATCGGGGGTGTGAGTGTGTGTGTTCCCTGAATCGGGAGTGTGAGTGTGTGTTTTCCCTGAATCGGGAGTGTGAGTGTGTGTGTTCCCTGAATTGGGAGTGTGAGTGTGTGTGTTCCCTGAATTGGGAGTGTGAATGTGTGCGTTCCCTGAATTGGGAGTGTGAATGTGTGTGTTCCCTGAATCGGGGGTATGAGTGTGTGTGTTCCCTGAATTGGGAGTGTGAATGTGTGTGTTCCCTGAATCGGGGGTATGAGTGTGTGTGTTCCCTGAACAGAGGAGTGTGAGTGTGTGTTTTCCCTGAACAGAGGAGTGTGAGTGTGTGTGTTCCCTGAACACAGGAGTGTGAGTGTGTGTGTTCCCTGAACACAGGAGTGTGAGTGTGTGTGTTCTCTGAACACAGGAGTGTGAGTGTGTGTGTTCACCTGTATAAAGTACTGGTTCGGCTTCAATTGGAAGTGTGGATGCCGCACTTTAGGAAGGTGGTGAAGACATTAGCGAGAGGGTGCAGAAAAAGTTCATGAGAGTGTTTCCATGGATGAGGAACTTCAGTTATTTAGAAAGATTGTAGAAGTTGGGACTGCTTTCCTTGGAGAAGAGAAGGTCAAGAGGTGATTTGTTGGTGTTGTTCAAAATCATGAGGGGGTCTGTGCAGAGTAGATAGGGAGAAATGTTCCTGTTGGTGGAAGGATTGGGAATGAGAGAGCGCAGATTTAAGATGGTTGGCAAAGTAGCGATGGAGATATGAGTTGAAACATTTTCACGCAGCGAGTGGTTAGGGTCTGGAACGCGCTGCCTGAGAGCATGGTGGAGGCAGGTTCAATCGAGGCTCTCGAGAGGGGGTTAGGCTGTTATTTGAAAAAGGAAGGGCTGCAGGGAGTAGCTGAGGGGAAGGCACTAGGTCAATTGCTCCTACTGAGAACCGGTGCAGACACAATGGGCCGAACGGCCTCCTTCTGTGCTGTAATAATTCTACCATTCTGTGAAAAGTAACCACAAATCTTTTTTGGAGGATTTAAATCGATCGCCTCCAACTTTTGCTCGTAGCAAGTCAGGAAAGAGAACGTGCCCACCTTGTCCAGCCACAGCTCAGTGGGAATCCCTCTCACCTTGGAGTATGAAAGTTGAGGGTTTAAGTCCCACTCCAGCCTCCTGAGTGTTAGCTCGTGGACTGATAGCCCAGTAACACTTCTCTGTTACCTTTTCAAGATGTGCCTACCTTCAGAGTGTGAAGTCACCAGCGGAGATAAACCAGTACGGCTGCAGCTATGTTGGGTTCCATGGAGTTACGGTAAGGGTTTTGTCAAAGGAGAAGAGGAAGCCATTCTGCCCCTTGAAACCTGTAGCTGGATCGTTTGCAACAGTGATCAGCTCCACCGCTGAAGGACGAGACCTCTACGACCTAGCAGGACAAGGGTGACGGACACAAGGGGAACACTGCCACTTGGAAGTTCCCCTCCAAACCACTTACCATCCTGACTCGGACATATATCACCGCCGGGCCATAACCCTGGAACTTCCTGCCGGTCAACATTATGGGAGCGCTTTCTGCGCATAGGACAGCAGGAACAGGAGGAGGCCCATGCAGCCCCTTGAGCCCGTTCTGTCATTCGGTGAAGTCATGGCTGACCTGTGGCCTAACTCCACTTCCCCGCCTTTTCCCCATAACCCTTAACTCCACAGGACAACAGGAGTCTGCCAAAACTCCAGATTAAAAAATTAACAATTGACCCAGCGTCAACTGCTGTTTGCAGAAGAGAATTACAAACTCCCCCCACCCTACAGTGCGTGGAAGTGTTTCCTAATTTCACTCCTGATAGACCCGACCCGAATTTTCAGATTATGGCCCCTGGTCCTAGTCACCCCAAAGCAGCGGAAATAGTTTCTCTCTCTCCACCCTACCTGTTCCCCTCAATATCTTGAAAACTTCGATCAACTTGCCCCAAAACCCCAGTTTGTGCAATTACCCCTCGTTATTTCACCGACAGGGACCGAGGCAACACCACTGTCCCAAGGGGCAATTAGGGATGGGCAATAAATGCTGGGCCCGGCCAGCGATGCCCACATCCCCAGAGTGAATGGGGGAAGATGGTGATGTAGTGGCAACATCACTAATAATCCAGAGGCCCAGGCAGATGTCCTGAGGACGTGGGGTTTAAATCCCCCCCCTCCCCACCCCACAGCAGCTGCAATTCAGTGAATGAATCTGGAATTGAAACCTAGTCTCAGTGATGGTGATTGTCAATTGCTGTTAAAAAAAACCCCATCTGGTTCACTAATTCCCACTAAGGAGGGAAATCTGCCGTCCTTACCCAGTCTGGCCTACATGTGACTCCAGACTCACAGCCCATGTGGTTGACTCTTAACTGCCCCTCTGAAGTGGTGTGGCAAGCCCGCTCAGTTCAAGGGGCAATTAGGCATGGGCAACAAGAGCTGGCCTTGCCACATCCAGAGAGGAAAAAGTCACCACCCCTCTTTCTCTTTGCAACCGCATTTTAATCTTATTCATGTCTATCCCACACAAAACTTAATATTGAATCTTGTTTCAACCAGTGTGGGAGGGGGTGCACATTTTCTCTAGCCCCCACTACTCGATCTGCTGCACCTTTAGTTCAAGCATTTAATTCACGCATCAAAATGGCCTATTATTTACCTACACTATTGTTAGACGCAGAAGAAAGGAGACTTTAACCAAGTTTCTTTCAATAAACTCAGAATGATTAATTTATTGTAAAACAAAACTTACTTTTTAAAACAAGCTGCAAGAACCGGTTGACACACAATTTGTAAGCTGGAAGTGTAACTATCTACCCCTTTTAACATTCCCCAACACACGCACACAAAAAAAAGGACAAACAAATAAGGTCTCTGCAGAGGTGGGCGTTTGGAGATAAAGCTTTAAAAACAGGATGAAGCTCACATGATTTTTGATGCTGTCAATCTGGTGCTCCCTTGTGCAAGGACGGGGCCACCAGTCCCAGTAGATGTCTGGAGGTTCTCATCCACGGAACTTCAGTGTGGGGGAAAGCAGAGCTTGATCAATCCTTCTCGTCTCAGTCTCTCGGGGCAAGCTCCCCTGAGAGGTGGATTCCTAGTCCGGATGCTGATAACCACACTGGATATCAAGCAAGGCAAAGGAAAACTGGAGATGGACAGCTTTTCCCTTTCTCAGTCCATTCCGAATTGAGTTGGAAAGAAAACGAGGTCAAAATATAAACCTGCTCGTCACCAAGTGATCTCCAAAAAAAAAAATACCAGGGCCTTTGCCTTTAAAACAGATTTCACCCACCCCCAGCCATTAAAGTAATTATAGTTCAAAGAAGCAAATAGCTCTCCTCCTTGAGTGCTACGCCGGTCAGGCGATTTCGTAGAATAAAGCGTGTGTTTGTTCGCATTCCAAGGTGAATGTGTGACCTTTTTAAAAAAGAAAAAATCCCAAGTGTTCAAGTAATGTCCAGGTCCTTCCAAAATTTTAAAGAGGAGTAGTCGTTCTTGTAGACACGGGTCAATCTTCTGCACACACCTTTTCAGAGCCGAGGGTGGTTCCGCAGATTGAGCTCCACCGGGAATATTTTTTTCACCTGAGGCAAATTTGTGGGGGCGCCTGATGCTCGGATTTATTGAAAGTTATTGAGGGGCGCTGACAGGGCGGATAGAGTTACAGATCACTCAGGGGGTCCAAGTTGCTGTG
>JANJGN010000033.1:9899839-9909839 GCA_026770705.1 Isurus oxyrinchus | reverse complement strand
GTGGGGGGGGTGGTGGGTGGGGGGGTGGGGGGGTGGGGGGGTGGTGTGGGGGGGGTGGTGGGCGGAGGGGGTGGTGGTGGTGGGGTGGGGGGTTGGGGTGGTGGTGGGGGGGTGGTGGTGGTGGGGTGGGGGGTTGGGTGGTGGTGTGGGGGTGTGGGGTGGGGGGTTGGGTGGTGGTGGGGGGTGGTGCTGTGGGGGTGGTGGGGGGTTGGTTGGTGGTGGGGGGGTGGTGGTGGTGGGGTGGGGGGGGTGGGGTGGGGGGTTGGGTGGTGGTGGGGTGGTGGTGGTGTGGGGGGGGGGTGGGGTGGAGGGGGTGGTGGGTGGGGGGGATGGTGGTGGTGGTGTGGGGGGGGTGGGGTGGGGGGGTGGTGGGCGGGGGGGGGGGTGGTGGTGGTGGGGTGGGGGTGGTGGGGTGGTGGTGGTGTGGGGTGGGGGGGTGGTGGGCGGAGGGGGTTGTGGTGTGGGGGGTGGTGGGGTGGGGGGTACTTGGACCCCACAATGTTCTGATGCAGAGGTGAGCGACAGCTGCCAACCTTATCCTGAGACTGTGTCCCAGTCGCACCCCCTCCCCACCGCTAATTCGAGACTCTGCAGCCAGGGAGGAAGTGGCTTATCGACACCGACCCCATCAAAGCCTCCGAGAATGCTCCAAGTTTCGACTGGAACATTAGAGGGCTTGGTAAATCGCAATCTCGGGGATTCAGGTAAACAAACAAATTCACAGACAGAAACTCGTTCCTCTCGGGTGACTGTTTTGTCAAAGAGGCAGAGGGTAGACGAGACCATCCGAAAATTCTAGCCCTCCCTCCCCAGTGGGTTCCCCCCCCCCCCCCCCCCCCCCCCCATTTTAGAACCCCATTCTTTGTTGGTTGCCTCCAACCTTCCCTTCAGGTTAAAAGGGGTCAAATTAACCAGGGAGTCTTCGAACACATCAGTTCAACAAGTCAAGGTGATGTTTCTGATTGGAGTCATTCAGTGAAGGTTCCCTGGGAGGAGGGGGCTATCCTGTGATGAGAGGCTGAGTGTATTGGGTTATATCCTCTGGAGTTCAGAAGGATGAGAGGCGATCTCGTTGAAACACACAAGAACTCTGAAGGGGTTTGGCCGGGGTGGACACTGAGAGATAGTTTCCGCTGGTCAGGGGGAATCTAAAACACGGGGGCACAGCCTCAGGATAAGGGGGCCAATTACGTAGGCCTGAGATGAGGAGAAATTTCTTCACTCGAAGGGCTGTGAATGTTTGGGATTCTCCACCCCAGAGGGTTGTGGACGCCCCATTATTGAATATATTTAAGGCTGGGACAGACAGATTTTTGGTCTCTCCGGGAGTGAAGGGATATGGGGAGGGGGGCAGGGAAGTGGAGTTGAAGCCCAAGGTCAACCCTGATTGTATTGAATGGCGGAGCAGGATTGACAGGCCATCTGGTCTACCCCTGCTCCTATTCCTTGTGCGTCCCTCCTCGGCCCCACCTGACCTCGGGAGCGTGCGCCGGGATATCAAGCCGACTGGGTTTTTTCTTCCACCCGTCGGATTGGCCGACCCTGAGGTCTCCGTGTTAGCAAGAGGCCCAAGTCCTGATGGCGGCATCGACCCTGTCCCAACCGCTCTGCACCTGGGCCTACCATCAGCGCCAAAGAGAGATCGTGGGGGTGGAGGGGCATGAGCCAGGATTCCGGCCCGTGATGTGGGACCTCCCGATCTTGTGGGTAGATTACCATCTCAAACCTCTTTCTTTGAATTCCTAGGTCTTGCTGACCATATTCAGTGTTTCTGCTGTGGAATTCAGCTATCGAAATGGGAGGAAGGAGATAATGCATGGGCAGAGCATAAGAGACACTCCTCGGAGTAAGGATATGTATAAAGCTGTGTTTATTCATGCTGCAACGCCAGGTGGGGTCGGTGGGGTGGGGTGGGTGGGGAGACACTACTCGCGCTTGCACGGAAGAGTGTCAGTCACAGAGAGCTCGAGACGTTGGTGTCTCATCATTCATTTCACCAATCGCCATTGGTCAGGCAGCCTCAATGAAACTTTGAGATGCAAACTGCAACCTGGTATTGAGGAGTAAAGTGAAGCAGAATCACTTTAGGATTAACCATGTCCCAAATGTTCAATTCATTTGCCAACCTTGTTAAAACTCTTATCAGGAACGCATTGAGGAATTGATTTTAGAACAGAACTTTTTTTTTGCAGAACGACGTTGAGAGACATTGAAATGTATGGGCCTACTCCGTTTTGTATTATTCATTAATGTTTAGTACTTTCCACAAATAGGTGCTTGATGGCTGGCACGGACACAATGGGCTGAAGGGCCTGTCTCTGTGCTGTATATCTCCATGACTCTATGACAAATGAATGCATTTGCTAGCAGTGGGGGAGGTAAAGCTGCATTGATATTGTGACTGACGTGGTGTTCCAGCATTACCCTGGGGACCTGGATTCAAATCCCACCATAGCAGATGGTGAAATTTGAATTCAATAAAGAATCTGGAATTAATGACTATGAAGCCATTGTTGTAAAAGCTCATCTAGTTCACCAACGTCTTCCTGCCGTCCTTACCTGGTCTGGCCAATGTCCTCCTGCTGTCCCTACCTGGTTCACCAATGTCCTCCTGCCGTCCTTACTTGGTTCACCAATGTCCTCCTGCTGTCCTTACCTGGTTCACCAATGTCCTCCTGCTGTCCTTACCTGGTCTGGCCTACATGTGACTCCAGACCCACAGCAATGTGGTTGACTCTTAACTGCCCCTCTGAAATAACCTAGCAAGCCCACTCAGTTCAAGGGCAATAGAGATGGGCAATAAATGCTGGCCTTGCCACTGATGCTCACATCCCATGAGTGGGTATATTTTTTAAAGAGGATGCTAACGTATAAGATCCTGAGGGGATTTGACCAGGTGGAAGCTGAGAGGCTGTTTCCCCTGATGGGGGAGTCTAGAACTAGGGGACACCATTTAAGTATAAAAGGTCTCCCATTTAAGATGGAGATGAGGAGAAATTATTTTCTCTCCGAGGGTAGTTGGCCTGTGGAATTCTCTTCCCCAGTGAGCAGTGGAGGCTGGGTCACTGAATATATTCAAGGCTGAATCAGACAGATTTTTCATTGACAAACGTAGAAACAGAAAAATAGGAGCAGGAGTAGGCCATTCAGCCCTTCAAGACTCCTCTACCATTCACTATGATCATGGCTGATCCTCTATCTCAACATCGTACTCCCGCTCTCTCCCCATATCCCTTGATACCTTTAGAGATATATTTCCCTCTTAAATATATTCAGTGACTTGGCCTCCACAGCCTCCTGTGGTAGAGAATTCCATTGGTTCACCACCCTCTGAGTGAAGGTGTTTCTCCTCATCTCAATCCTAAATGGTCTACCCCGCATCCTGAGACTGTGACCCATGGTTCTAGACCCCGCCCCACCGCCAGAGGAAACATCATCCCTGCGTCCAGTCTGTCCCGCCCTGTCAGAATTTTATATGTTTCAATGAGATCCCCTCTCGTTCTTCTAAACTCCAGTGAATACAGGTCTAGTCGGCCCAATATCTCCTCATACGATAATCCTGCCAACCCAGGAATCAGTCTGGTGAGCCTTCGCTGCACTCTCTCTATGGCAAGTATATCCTTTCCTTTCTTAGGTAAGGGAGTCAAGGGTTATGGGGGGTGCAGGGGAGCTGGCAGGAAAGTGGAGTTGAGGCCACAGTCAGACGATCGGCCATGATCTCATCGAATGGGGGAGCCAGTATGAGGGGCTGAATGGCCTACCTCATGTCCTTGTGGCTCCCCTGGGGAGCGCCTGTTCACTCTTTATAGCTCTTGCACTTGCGACAGGGGTCTTTATTCACCACGGTTGCTCTGCATTCAAACAATAAATAGAAAATGTACACTTAAAACCAACTTAGGGCTTGAGGCAATGACTCTGGGGGTTAGAAGATTCATTGCTGATGAGGTGGAGCTGTGCAGGAGCTGGGATTGGCGTGATGTCGATGACCCTGTGGCCAATCGGAGCATCCGCCTTGAGGAGAGACGGCCATGTCTTATACAGAGCTCGGAATTATTTACTTGCAATGAAACCTCAAGCGACTGAGAAACCCCAGGTGAGCCAAACTCAACGCCGTTCTGCTTTTGTGTTCCAGATGCCCATTTCTTCTCAGGAGAGAGCAGGCAGGTGCCAGAGATGTGGAGGGAGAGCAGCTTAAGGAATTACCCTTCACTACACTGGTAACGTAGGCATTTCCCTTGTCCCCGTGCTATGATACAGCAGGTGATATTTACTAGGCTGACCAAATCCACAAGGGAAACTTGGCCAAGCTATCACAACGGTTTTGCAATTCGTATTTATTACAAGAGGGCTTGTGCACCGAATTCAGAAGTAATGAGTCGACTAACATCTTTAGAGATTTTAAAAATTAAAAATGAAAAAAAAATTAAAATAAAAAAAAGTAAAATATTTCTTAACAAAAGAAAGGAATAAAACACATGCATAAGATTATAGTTAAACAGTTGCTTCATGTTATAACAATTCCCAAAATTCCTAATTAACCAGACTCCCAACTACACACCCCCTTTAAGGCAACATCCCGAAATAGATTTTAAATTTAAATAGGCAACCCAGCAAGGTTACCACAGCACCCACTCGACAGTGGGATTCCAAAGGCTTTTAACACAAGTTTGATTATTGAGCAGCAGACTTCTGCTGTGCACCTAGAGACATTTCCCCAAGTCGGTTTCACATCGTGTATCTTTCAGCTCTCACACGGCCACCCCCACAACAGCCTTCCATCCTTCTTTAAATATATTTCTCCTTCCGTGATTTGTAAACCCCATTGTTCTCCCATGTCTTTGGAATTTACTTTCTCCATAATATAAAAATCTTTTATGTTGTCATTATAGCCAGCACTTTTCGGAAAAATCAATGTAATATCCTTGCCCTCTTTATCTTGCCAATTGTTAAAAACTTTATTATTTCTCTTTGAAAACCCAACAGCATCTCCCCTAATCTAAAAATGCAAATTCCCCTTTACTTGGCTCAGCCATTAGTATTTCAAATGCCTTTTTACACCTAGCTCTTTTGATAATTTAAACAGTCTATATGTCTCTAATTTAATTAAACCAGCCACACACAGAATTGCATACACACGCACATACACGCAGAAGGCTACTTTACAATATCCCGCAAAAATACTATGAGAAATGTCCTGAAGAGATATTCATGTCTATAATGTTATTGGAAATTAGTTTTAAATTGGAATTGTAGTAGGGTCTGTGTCTATGTGTGTGTCTATGTTTGTGTGTGTGTGTGTGTGTGTGTGTGTGTGTGTGTGCATGTGTCTCAATTGGATTAAAGACAGCTAATCTGGATGCTTTGATGTGTAGTAGTTTTAAGATGTTAATTAGCTAAACATAAGGAGAAGGTAAAGTGTGAATTTACATTTGTTGAATAAACGATTCAAAAGCATGGGTAAAATCTTGCACCTAGCTGGGAGACACCAAGCAATGTGTTTATATAACTGATCAAATTAGTGGAATGAAAATGTTATTGTTAGAAGATGTGACGTTTAGAGCCTAGGATACGGTGGAAAAAGTGCATTCAAAGGAGTTTGTGTGTGTAGATCAGAGGCATTTAAGATCTAAGCAGTCTGTAAGCCCCACAACTGTGTCTGCAAAGGAACCAAATTGCAAGGGACCTCATTTTGAATTCATAAAGGTTAAATGTGCTTTGCCTGGTGTCTGTTTAAAGTCTATGGGTTATTGTTGCCTTGGTGAAGATTTACCTGGGAGTGATTAATTTGGGGATTTGTTTGAAAGTTATTATGGTAGTAATTTGTAGACATGTGTATGTGTTTTGTTATTAAATTAATAAATGTTTAATTTAGTTTTATATAAAAACCTCTTGAGGCTTGGTGGTCTTATTCCTGAATTCAGAGCTGCATCTCAAACATACCGATTGAAAATAAGGTTATGACAGTTGTTCAAGTTTCCCTCTGGGTTTGAAACAACTCAGCCTTTACCAACTGCTGTGTCATAACAAAAATATGATAGTTTTATCACACCAACAGGAATTACTTCTCGTAGGGATTTGTGACAGCAAATGCTGTTAACCCCCATTGTTTCATCCTGTATTCATGTTAGACCCACAGTAATGGGGGGGGGGGGGGTCACCAGGCTTGCGTGTGAACCCGAACCCACTCAGCCTTTGTCAAATTCGACCCCAGGATGTGCGACGGTCAACAAGGCCAACATTCGTTTCCCGCCCGCGGGCGGAACTTGCTGGGCCATTGTGCTGACAGTAGTCACATGTGAGACCAAGAATTGCATTGACATAGCAGCCACCACAACCTCAGACTGTCCCCAAAGCGCTCGCAGTCAAAAGTTACAATACAGGAAACCCGGCAACCAATTTGCGCACAGCAAGACCCCACAGCCAGCAATGAGATAATGACCAGTTGTAGCGGTGTCGGTGGGCCAAGACACCAGGACGACAGGGAGAACTCCCCTGCTCTTCTTCCAGTGGTGCCAGGAGGGTCCTTCCCCCCTCCCTCACCCACTCCCCACAACACGAGAGGAATCTCAGTTCAACACCTCACGTGAGGGGGCAACACCCCAGGCAATGTCAGCCCAGATTTTGTGCTTAGGGTTCGGGAACACTTGGAACAAGTAGAGGATCGGCCATGATCCTGTGGAATGGTGGCGCAGGCTTGAGGGCCTATGACTTAAGGTTCTTCAGTACGGCCTGAAACCTTGCCTCACAGGCCATCTGGATGGCTTCACCTTCTTGTCCGGAAGTGTAATCGAGTCAAGGATTCATTGAGCTCTGTGAGTTGAGAATTTTCTTTTTTTTTTAATAGAACGAGGAACCCGGGGAGACCGAAGATTCTGTCGGCGGAGGTAAGTTTATTGACCGGCGGTAATAAAAACATTAACGGTTGCCAACAGTTCACCCACCGGGGATCAGTGGTGAATTTTTCTCACAGCCTAGTTTTCGAATGACAAGTATCAATCAGTCAATTAAAAGGCAGTGTCTCCACATCATGGGGCGAGGCAGTCTTTCAGCCTCAAGTAAATTGTTGTTTGAAGCTTGTGGTTGTTTTCCCGCGGATTAAAGAGAAGAAATTCTTAACAAACAGCCACTTGGTCTGACAAACCTTGAACCTTGCTGAAAAGAGAAGATGTTGCTGAAGCTTTACATCTCACACTTATCAGGACAAACACAAGAATACCCAAATTTCAAACAATCACAGCAGTTTATACTATAAGAGAAAAGGGCGCTGATTGACTGGCAAGTCGACTCTGATTGGCTGAAGCGTTGCCATGGACAGAGCAATGGGGAATTAAAGGCTCCGTAAGCTCCCAAGTAATTAAAAAAAAAGCTGCAAGGCTTGACCATGTTCCTTTTATTTGCAGAGAATCGATCCCTATATCCCTTTTCTTATATAGTATAAATTGTTGTGATCTTTTGAAATTTGGCATTCTTACATTTGTCCTGATGAGTTCCAGACAAAAAGCTTCAAGATGCACTGAAGGGACTCATCAAGGCTCCTTTAACAGCACCTTCCAAGCCCTTGACCTCTACCATCTAGAAGGACAAGGGCAGCAGACACATGGGGAACACCACCACCTGGAAGTTCCCCTCCGAGCCACTCACCCTCCTGACTTGGAAATATATCGGCCGTTCCTTCACTGTCGCTGGATCAAAATCCTGGAGCTCCCTCCCTAACAGCGCGGCAGGTGTTCCTACACCACACGGACTGCAGCGGTTCAAGAAGGCAGCAGCTCACCACCACCTTCACAAGGGGCAATTAGGGATGGGCAATAAACGCTGGGCCCAGCCAGCGACGCCCACATCCCCGTGAATGAATAAAGAGAAACACATTCCCGCTCCCTAAACGTCTCCTCCTTTAAGTTGCATCTTACATCCCATCTCCTTGACCAAGCACTTGGTCACCTCAGTCAAGGGTCAACCACATGGGCTGTGGGTCTGGAGTCACATGTAGGCCAGACCAGGTAAGGACAGCAGATTTCCTTCCCTGAAGGGACATTAGTGAACCGGATGGGGGTTTTTACGACAATCGGTGATTGTTTCAGGGTCACCATCACTGAGATGGGTGTTCTTGCACTTTCCTAGAGCCACCGTCACATCATGAGTGACCCCCGCCAACGATCGCCGGTGCGACACGACTGGACATGTCTTCCCCTCCCTGCCACCCCCCCCCCCCCCCCCCCACCTCACAACCCACCCCACAGCCGTGTGCTCTTGTGGCCGAGTCGAAACCACACAGGGAGGGGACCCCTCCAGGATATGTGGACCCCATCAAATGGTTTCATCGTCCCCAAATCTTCAATCGGCTCAATATCCTCATCCAAGTGAAGCAGCTCCCAATCTCACGCGAGTCCATATCCCCGGCATTACAACGATGGCTGCACTCCGGAAGTATTTTGCTTGGCTGGGAGGCGCAGTGGGGTGTTCGGAGGCTGGGAAGGGCGCTATAGGAATGCAAACCTTTCCCTCGTAACTCAGCGCTTTTGCGTTTCGTTTTTCCCATTTGCTTCTTCCAAGATGTCGTTATATTTGAGGACTCTGGGTCTACACTCGATGGAGTTTAGAAGGGATGAGGGGGGGATCTGATTGAAACTTACAGAATACTGAAAGGCCTGGATAGAGTGGACGTGGGGAAGATGTTTCCATTAGTAGGAGAGACTAGGACCCGAGGGCACAGCCTCAGAGTAAAGGGAAGACCTTTTAGAACAGAGATGAGGAGAAACTTCTTGAGTCAGAGGGTGGTGAATCTATGGAATTCATTGCCACAGAAGGCTGTGGAGGCCAGGTCATTGAGTGTATTTAAGACCGAGATAGATAGGTTCTTGATGGGTAAGGGGGTCAAAGGTTACGGGGAGAAGGTGGGAGAATGGGGTTGAAAAACTTATCAGCCATGATTGAATGGCGGAGCAGACTCGATGGGCCGAATGGCCTAATTTCTGCCCCTATGTCTTATGGTTTTATATTTGTTTTGCAGAGACACCATCCGGTGAGGATAGCTGGGCTCGGACAGCAGCAATGATGAGGAGACGTTTAAGGAAACTCTACAGCTCCCTCCGCCTTCAGCGCCGTCTCCTTCAACGACTGCCTGTCATTCGACCTCCGCAGGGTCTACGCGGAGCTGCACCTGGTCCTGAAGAGCGTCAGGGACAGGCCGCTGCAGCGGGTCACCCTGGCCGAGTTTCTCCGCGACCTGGACCGGAGGTGACCGTGCTGGAGGGCGAGGCGGGCAGCGGCAAGTCGGCCCTCCTGATGATGGTGGCCATCCTCTGGGGGTCCGGACGCTGCCCCCTCCTGGCCCGCTTCCAGCTGGTCCTGCTCCTGTCCCTGCGCTCGCTCGGGCCGGGCCAGAGCGTGGCCGCAGCCGTCCGGGGCCAGTTGCTGGGGGGGGACGCGGAGCTGAGTGACGGCGCCCTGAGGGAGCTCGTCCGCCGCGCCAGGAGCCGGGTCCTCCTCCTGCTGGACGACTATGGTGAGGCCGACTCTGGGGCCCCCCCAGTTCATCGAGGAGGAGCTGATCCGCAGGACACCACCTGAGCAGGGCCACGGTCGTGGTTGGGCTGCGGACGAACAGGACCGCCAGCTTCAGGGCAGTTTGCCAACGCCGTGGTCTCCATCGCCGAGTTCCCCGCTCTACGGCTCCATCCACATCTTGAAGACCTTCTTCTCGCATGACCTGCCCCGCCTGCGGAGTCTCATCCACAACCTGGGCTGGTCCAAGACGTTGCAAGGCACCTTGAAGACCCCGGCCTTCGCCCTCGCCGTTTGCCAGCTGTGGGTGCAGCGGCCGCTGGAGGCCTCGCTGCACTGCCTCGCCCTGTTCCAAGCCTTCCTGCGCTACTGCCTCCGGACGGGCCCCGGGGGGGAGAGGGCACAGGCCGGCTGGGCGGCCTGCGGCAGGTGGCGCTGACGGGGGTCTTCGGGTCGCGCTTTGAGTTCGCCAGCGAGGATCTCGCTCGGGCCGGGG
>JANJGN010000033.1:9874839-9884839 GCA_026770705.1 Isurus oxyrinchus | reverse complement strand
AACCAGCCTACAACCCCGCGGGGGTCAGCGGAACGTTCCCATGGGAAAACTCAAAACTCTGTTCGCTCTGTCTTGCAGCTGCTTCTCTCAGGGAGCTCCAGAACCTCAAAGTGCTGGATATCCCCAGCATCAGTTTCTCCCACCCTGAGGAGTCGAAGGCTTTCGGTAGGTTGGCTCGTCTATGCCTTGCTCTTGTCCTGCAGTAAAGAGGGAATTGACAGAAACGTAGCCGGTGGGGATATGCTGGGGAGGGGGAGGGAGGGAGGGGGGTCGGGGGGTGACTTATTTAAACTGTCGCCTCTGGGAATCGGGAAGAACGGTGGTTTAACTCTCTGCTGGGTATTGACAGCAGTGCAGAGTGAAATTGGGCTAAGACAGAGTCATTGTCCACTCAAAGCACCACCTGTTTTCTCTCTCCAACGAGGGCTACCAGACCTGCTGAGTGTTTCCAGCGCGTCCCTGTGTTTAATGTAAGACTCGCATTGTACCCAATGCATCATTTTCCCCCAACAGACGGATTCGCTTCAAATATTCCTGCGCAGAGCAAGTGGGTCATTCCCCTACATATTACATAGGATTCCACAGGATACACCATTCAGAAACCGGCCATACAGCCCAGCCAGTCCCTGGTGGTGTTTATGGTTCACTCGAGGCTCCCCCCCCACCTCATTTTCCCTCATCCGAATCTATCAACGTAACCCTCGATTCCCTCCTCCCTCATCCGCTCGTCCGGCTTCCCCTCAAACGTATCCGCACTATTCACCTCAACCACACCCCCTCTGTGGTAGCGAGTCCCACATTCCCACCTCTCTCTGGGGTAAAGAGGTTTCTCCTGAAATCCCTACTGGGTTTATCAGTGACTGTCTTTTAAACTGACGGTCCCTAGTCATGCACCCCCTGGCAAGAGGGTACATTCTCCCTGTGTGTCCCACTCGAACAAAGCCTTTCATTGTTTTAAAAGCACCCCACCCCCACCCCTACCCCCTACCCCTTCACAGGAGGCCCAGCCTGTCCAAACCGTTCCAAATTTCCAACCATTTCGGGAAAACAAGGAGGTGGATAGATGTGAATCTGTGCTGAGTACAGGGGGAAATCAAAACTTGCATTTGTATGGCACCTTTCACAGCCGCCGGACGCCTCAAAGCGCTTTGCGGCCAACGTCGTCACCGGTAGACGTGTCAGCTCAATTGCGCACTGCAAGATCCCACAAGCAGCCCTGCCATAACAGCCGAGTATCTCTTTTTAATTCACTCATGGGGACGTGGACATCATCCGGCTGGGCCAGCGTTTATTGCCCATCCCTAATTACCCTTGTTCAGGGGCCACTTAAGAGCCAACCACGCTGTGGGTCTGGAGTCACATGTAGGCCAGACCGGGTCAGGACAGCAGATTTCCCTCCCCTAAAGGGGACGTTAGTGAGCCAGATTGGGTTTTTTTTTATAACAATGGTTTCGCAGTAATTATTCCACGTTTAATTCCAGATTTTCACCGAATTCAAATTCCACTATCTGCCATGGTGGGATTTGAACCTGGGTCCTCCAGGAAATTTGCAATGGCAAGTTGGTGGGGAGGGGTGGTGGGTGGGGGGCTTGGAAATCACCGGATTATTAGTTGACAATACCACTGCGCCATTGGTTGAGGGGTAAACGCTGGCCGGAGGAATGCTTGGGGATTAGCTCCGCTGTTTGGCTTTGGAGTAGGCGCCAATGGGATTGAATCACTCCCGCCCGAGCAGTCGGCGGGCAAGACCCCAGTCTAGTGTCAGGGCAATTTCAACAGCACAGCAGCCCCCACCCCGGACGAAGCGCTAGGGGAGGTGGCGGGGGGGGGGGGTGGAGAGACACCAGCCTCGACTTTTGTGCTGGAGGCCCAGGGAGCAGGAGGTGAACCCCAGACCTTCCCCGTTCAGTGGCGAGCACTTACCCGCTGAGCCAGGGACATGGGGAGGGGGTGGGTGGGTGGGTGGAGGTGGGAGGTGGGGGGGGCTGGGGGTGGGGGTGAGTGGTAGCAGGTGGGTAACCCGCCACCTGCCTGCGTCCATCCTGATTAGGCCCAAGGCGCGAAGGCCCCTTCCACAGCGCCTCCCAAACCCGGGGCACCCACCTCCTCGGGTGTACCCACGCCACAGGGGACTGCAGCGCTTCAAGAAGGTGGCTCACCACCAGCTTCTCAAGGGGCATTTAGGGACGGGCAACAAATGTTGACCTAGCCGGCGCCCACACCCCATGATAGAATGTTATTTTTAAAAAGCATAACTCCCCCGTTGTGGTATTTAGTAGGGGGAGTGGAGGCACAGTGGTATTGTCACTGGGCCATTTCTCCAGAAGCCGTGGGTGATGCTCTGGGGGCCTGGGTACAAGTCTCACCATGGCAGACTGTGAACATTGTCTTTAATAAAAATCTGGAATTAAAAGTCTATCATGAGAGCATAATATTTTTCCGGCTTATTGTAAAGTAGGTTTGTGGGGGTAAATAGTTAGGGGCGTGTGTTTGTGTGTGAGTGCGCTTGTATGTGCATGTGTATGCGTGTGCGTATGTGCATGAGTGTGTGTGCACGTGTGTGCGTGTGTATGTACATGTGCGTGCCCGTGTGCATGTGTGTGTGTGTGTGCATGTGTGTGTGTACATGTGCGTGCACATGTGCATGTGTGTGTGTGCGTGTGTGCGTGTGCATGTGTGTGTGTGCACATGTGTGTGCATGTGTGTGTGTGCGCGTGCGTGTGTGTGTGTGCGTGCGTGTGTATGTGCGTGTGCGCGTGCGTGTGTGTGTGTGTGTGCGTGCGTGTGTGTGTGCATGCGTCTGTGTGCGTGTGCGCGTGCGTGTGTGTGTGTGTGTGCCTGCATATATGTGTGTGCCTGCGTGCGTGTGTGTGCGTTTGTGTGTGTGTGTGTGTGTGCCTGCGTGTGTGTGTGTGCGTTTGTGTGTGTGTGTGTGCCTGCGTGCGTGTGTGTGTGTTTGTATGTGTGTGTGTGTGCCTGCGTGCGTGTGTGTGTGTTTGTATGTGTGTGTGTGTGCGTATGTGTGTGTGTGTGTGCGTGTGTGTATATATGCGCCTGCGTGCTTGTGTGTGTGTGTGTGTGTGTGTGTGTGTGTGTGCCTGCGTGCGTGTGTGATTTAATTCCATTTTGTAGCCAAGCAGCTGCAAGTTGATGTTATCTAAAGAAGTAAGGTGTAAAAGTGTCTTTGAAATGCTAAGTAGGTAAACATGTTTGGTGTCTTTGCACTTTTAGATAGATGAAGGGGGATTTGGATTTCAAAGGGATCTCAGTCTATTTGCAACTACCCAGATAAGCAAGGCTAAGGAATGTGTTTATTTTTCCCAAGGGTTACTGACAATATATAGTGACAACATGAAAGTTATATATTATGAAAAAGATAAAGTTACAAACCCATATGGAAAGAATGTAATTTACATATTAAAAAGGGAGAATCATATATAAAGGAGAATGAGGCTATGAGTCAGGGGAAGGCATTGTGAGATCTAACAGAAGTGTGTGAAATAGCTTTAATGAAGCCTCCAGT
This sequence comes from Isurus oxyrinchus, assembly GCA_026770705.1. Lineage (NCBI taxonomy): Eukaryota > Metazoa > Chordata > Chondrichthyes > Lamniformes > Lamnidae > Isurus > Isurus oxyrinchus. The sequence goes on along the minus strand of JANJGN010000033.1, from coordinate 9,881,316 downwards.
ATTTGTACATAAGCCTGCTGTCTACTGAAACTGAAGCTGGACAAAGTCATTTGGAATTCCACTGTCCAGGGTATTGTGTTAATTTGCTGGATCTGATTAAAATCTAAAATTTATTTTTGGACCATTTCCTTTAAGGGGCGGGGGGGGGGGGGGGTGGTTACTAGGATAATTAGGAATTTTAGGAGTTCCTATGGTTGTAGTTTGCAGTCTTAAGGATGTGCTTGAAATCTTTCCTTTTGTTAATAAATATTTTAATTTAGTTTTAAAAAATCTCTAAAAGTCTCGGTGGACTTATTACTTCTGAATTCAGCACAAGCACCTGGAAATAAAATGCAAATTGCAAAACTATTGTGATAGTGCCACCAAGTTTCTATTGTGGATTTGATTAGCCCAGCACACATCATCTACCGCATCGTAACAGAGTCTAGTGGTGACCATGAAACAATTGCCGATTGTTGTGAAAACCCATCTGGTTCACTAATGTCCTTTAAGGAAGGAAACCTGCCATCCTTACCTGGTCTGGCCTACATGTGACAGCAATGTGGTTGGTTCTTAAATGCCCTCTGAACAAGGGCAATTAGGGATGGGCAATATATGCTGGCCTAGTCAGCGACGCCCACATCCCATGAACAAATTAAAAAAAATTATGATGCCACATGATGTGGCTGTGAATAAAGTATAGGGGAAGAAATTCAACAGATATGCCCGGGTGTCGAATGAGGGGGTAAATGATGATGAATTAAAAAAGAGACATGTTATCTAATGGTGAGAGCTCTGAGATGCAGAGGGATCTGGGTGTCCTAATGCATGAATCGCAAAAGGTTAGAATGCAGGTGTTATGACCGGTGCAGTTGGTGAAGCGGAGTTATTTTTAAAATCCCATAGGGAAACTTTAAGCAACTGTCATAACCTATAATTTTAAGTGTTTTGTTTGAGTTGTGACTCTAAATCCAGGAATCAGACCACCAGTTCTTGGGGTTTTACATTAAGCTAAATGAATAATTTTATTAATTTACACAGGTTAAAATATATATACACATGGCTACAAATTACTACTATCATAACTTACAACAAACTCCCAAACTAATCTCCATTAAGGTAACAGCAACCCATAGACTTAACCAAAACACCAGGCAAAGCATTTTCACCTTACGAATTCAAAATGAGGTTCTTTTCACTTTGGTTCCTGTGGAGCCGGTTGGAGGCTTGTAGCTGCCTTTTGATCTCACATTACGTCTGCTCTGCACACCCAGAACAGTTGTCTTGTTATACCTACTGCTCCCGTTGAATGTTAGTTCCCATTGTATCAACAACCTCTGAACTAAACCCCTCTAACAATAAAACCCCTTTCATAATACCAATTTTATTAGTAGCTTGGTAGCTACTAGATAGGTATCATTTTTCACCCCATGTGCAAACGCTATTTCTTTTGCATATGAAATCTAGTACACATCAAAGCACCCAGACTAGTCGGCTTTAATCCAAGTAAGACACACCCACAGACTTAACTCCTATTTTAAATAAAAGCCTTTTCCAGTAATATTATATATATTAATAGCTTCATGAGAGCAGGTGAAGCAAGCAGTTAGCAAAGCTAATAGAATGTTATTGTGCATTGCGAGGGGGATTGAATACAAGAGTAGGGAGGTTATGCTTCAGTTGCACAGAGCATTGGTGAGACCAAACCTGGGGTACTTTGTACAGTATTGGTCTCCTTATTTAAGGAAGGATGCAAATGAGTTAGAGGCAGTTCAGAGAAGGCTGAATAACACTGTTCAGTAGCAGCGGGAGGTTTAACCGAAATGAAGTGAAGAATAAAGTCAGTAAAGTTGAGGCTGAAGGCATTTAGAGCGTCATTAAGTTAAATTAGGAAATGAGGGGAAAAAAAAATGAGTGTTGGGTTTGAGTGGCTCGTAGCTCAGTTTCAAGTCTTCTTTTTCCAGCTCACGTTCTTGGCTCCCTTGTGAAACTGGAAGAGTTGCACCTCTGTAACAGTGAAGGGACCATCACTGCTGCCGCTCCACTAACTCAGCAGTTACAGAACCTGCAATGCCTCCGGGTTCTCGCCATCACCAAGACTTTGGACGATCAGAGTTTGCTGAAGCTGGGTGAGTCACCCCGTCACAGTAAATTAAGGCAGTCTGCTGGTGTGGGTGAGTGGCCGGAGGTGGGCTATAACAACAACTTGCGTTTATGTAGCACCTTTAACGTAGTGAAGAACCACCCCCCTGAGATGCCTCCTCAAAGTTTATATTAGAATAAAGGTCATGGTATGAGGAGGGGTGAGATATTGGCATGGATGGAAGATTGGTTAGCTAACAGGGTGCAGAGAGTAGGCATAAATCATTTTCTGGTTGGCAGGATGTGATGATGTCCCATGGGAAACAGGGCTGGAGCCTCAACTTGTAACTGTTTATATAAATGATTTGGATGAAGGGACTGTTGGTATGGTTGCTAAATTTGCTGACGGCCCAGAGATAGTTAGGTAAGTAAGACGTGAAGAGGACATACGGAAGCCACAAAAGGATATGGATGGGTCAGGTGAGTGGGCAAAGACCTGGCGAGTGGAGTATAATGTGGGAAAATGTGAGGTTGTCCATTTTAGCAGGACAAATAAAAGTGAAGCATATTCTCTAAAGGGTGAGAGGTTGCAGAGGGATCTGGGTGTCCTAGTGCATGAATCACAAAAGGCTGGAATGCGGGTGCAGCAAGTAATTCAGAAAGTTAATAGAATGTGAGGGGAATTGAATACAAGAGAAGGGAGGTTATGCTTCAGTTATACAGGGCATTGGTGAGACCACATCTGGAGTACTATGTACAGTATTGGTCTCCTTGTTTAAAGAAATGGGTTAGAAGCAGTTCAGAGAAGGTTTACTTGACTAATACCAGGAATGGGTGGGTTGTCTTATGGGGAAGGGCTGGACAGGTTAGGATTGTATGCGCTGGAGTTTAGAAGAGTAAGAGGCGACTTGATTGAAGATTCTCCCACAAGAGGAAATATCCTTTCTACATCCACCCTGTCAAGGCTCCTCAGGATCTCAATGATATTGGAATCCGTGGTTCCCAACATCCAGCACAACGCGTAAGACTGGGAGCCGGGAGACACACTGCACAAAGGCTTTGAAGGTGTCTGGCTGGGGCTTCAGTTGGTTGGTGTAAATTCGAGACGTGTTCAGCTCCCTCACTCATTTGTGCTGCCCAACGTCTGGAAAAGCCCCCTCCATCCAAGGTCGCTGAGGTCCTCGTTCAAGCTCAGGCTCAGTTTATTATCATTGAGACCCTGCAGAGTCTTGACAGGGTGGGTGTGGCGAGGATGTTTCCTTTTTGTGGGAGAATCTAGAATTGGTGGGGGGGGTGGGGGTCACTGTTCAAAAATAAGAGGTCGCTCAGTTGGGACAGAGATGATGAAAATAGTTTTCTCTCAGAGGGTTGTGAGAATTTGGAATTCCCTTCCCCAAGAGGTGATTGAGGTAGAATGCTCGAATATCTTTAAGGCAGACGTAGCTAGATTCTTGATAAGCAAGGTGGGGGGTGAAAGGTTACTGGGGGTGGGCAGGAATATGAGGTTAAAATCGGACCAGCCATGATTGTATTGAATGGTTGAGCAGGAGCGGAGTGCTCCTAAGTCCTATATTTGTATCAAACAAAATTCAACCCCAGACGTGTTAGGTGGCATTGGGAACAGGTGACCATGAAAATCTTGGTCAATGAGGTAGCTTTAAAGGAACATCTTAAAGGAGGGGAGAGGGAGAGAGAGAGAGAGAGAGAGAGAGAGAGAGAGGGCGGGGTACAGGCTTAGGGAGGGAATTCCAGAGTTGAGGGCCCCCAGCAACTGAAGGCACAGCCCCCCACGGTGGATCGAATAAAATCTGTGATGTGCAAGATTCCGGAACTGGAGGAGCGCAGAGATTTCGGAGAGTTTAGGGCTGGAGGAGATTAGGGAGATAAGGTGGGGGGGGCTGGGGGGGGTGGCAGGGGGGGATGGCCATAGAGGGATTTGAAAACAAAAATGCGGGTTTTAAAATAATTGAGGTGTTGCTGGACCTGGAGCCAGAGAGCGCAGGTGTCCCCATGAGACAAGCACGTTCCATTTTTTGCTTTGTGAATGAGTTAAAACGTAAATTCCTAGCGGGCTGTTCTGGGACATGTTAAAGTCCGATGCCAGCTTGTCTCTCACTGGCTGCCTTCCTTTCCTTTCCATAGCTATGGTGGCCAGAAGTGGTCATCTCTCGAGGCTTCACAAACTGAACCTGAGCTTGAACGAGGACCTCAGCGACCTTGGATGGAGGGAGTTTTTCCAGACGTTGAGCAACATGAATGAGCTGAGGGAGCTGAACATATCTCGAATTTACACCAACCAACTGAAGCCCCAGCCGGACACCTTCAAGGCTTTTGTGCAGTGCGTCTCCCGGCTCCCAGCCTTAGTGACTGTCCACATGCTGAGCTGGATGCTGGACGTCATGGATTTCAATATGTTCAACGTCATGAAGGAGAACCACCCTCAGTCTAGATGTCTGCGCCTGCTGTGGCAATGGACTCTCCCGTTCACGCCAATTGTGCAGGCCGAGGGGTAGAGATGAGCATCGGAAGGGGGCTGGAAAGGGTAGCTGCCTCCCTGCTACCCCACCCCCCACTTCTCCCCCTCCCCCTCTCCGGTTGGGGAGTCTAGAGCTAGGGTGTCAGGACTTAAGATGAAGAGAAGGGATAAGAGGATCGGGCGGGAAGGTGGAGTCGAGGGAGAACCTCAGCCACGATCGTATTGAATGGTGGAACAGGCTCGAGGGGCCGAATGGTCTCCTCCTGCTCCTCTTTCTTATGATATTAAGACCGATCAGGTTAAGGATAGAACTACCCAATCGTGGTCCCGTTGTTGATTTTGTGGGACCGCTTTTGTTAGGCATTTTGGGTGAAGGGTTAAGAACAGGCCTCACATTGTTTGACGTCATAATGTGGTACAGCACTAAATGAGGCTATTCGGCCCCTTCAAAACTGTGCTAGCTCTTTTCTGGCTTCTCATCCCCTTGCCTCTTTAATTGCTCTGCAAATGTTTGTCCCTTCAAGTATCTATCCAAGTTCCTTTAGAGCATTTTTTAATTCTTTAACAGGATGTGGGCATCGCTGGCTGGGCTAGTATTTACTGCCCATCCCTAATTGCCCCTTGAGATGGTGGTGGTGAGCTGCCTTCTTGAACCGCTGCAGTCCATGTGGTGTAGGTACACCCACCGTGCTGTTAGGGAGGATGTTCCAGGATTTTGACCCAGCGACAGTGAAGGAACGGCCGATATATTTCCAAATCAGGATGGTGAGTGACTTGGAGGGGAACTTGCAAGTGGTGGTGTTCCCCATGTGTCTGCTGTCCTTGTCCTTCTGGACGGTCGCGGGTTTGGAAGGTGCTGTCGAAGGAGACTTGGCGAGTTGCTGCAGTGCATCTTGTAGATGGTACACACACTGCTGCTACTGTGCGTCGGTGGTGGAGGGAGTGAATGTTTGTGGATGGGGTGCCAATCAAGTGGGCTGCGTTGTCCTGGATGGTGTTGAGTTTCTTGAGTGTTGTGGGAGCTGCACTCATCCAGGCCAAGTGGGGAGTATTCCATCACATTCCTGACTTGTGCCTTGCAGATGGTGAACAGGTTTTGGGGAGCCAGGAGGTGAGTTACTCACTGCAGAATTCCCAGCCTCTGACCTGCTCTTGTAGCCGCACTATATATATATGGCTGGTCCAGTTCAGTTTCTGGTCAATGGTAACCCCCAGGATGTTGATAGTGGGGGATTCAGTGATGGCAATGCCATTGAATGTCAGGGGGCAATGGTTGGATTCTCTCTTGTTGGAGATGGTCATTGCCTGACACTTGTGTGGCACAAATGTTACTTGCCACTTGTCAGCCCAAGCCTGGATATTGTCCAAGTCTTACTGCATTTGGACATGGACTGCTTCAGTATCTGAGGAGTCACGAATGGTACTGAAGACTGTACAATCATCAGCGAACATCCCCACTTCTGACCTGATGATGAAAGCAAGGTCATTGATAAAGAAGATAACAATAGTTGGGCCTAGGTCACCACTCTGAGGACCTCCTGCAGTGATGACCTGGGACTGAGCGACAACTGAACCTGCTTTGAGTCTCCTTCACTGGGTAGATCGCAGGGTCTAACGACGGTTGGAGAAAGCCCGTCGCAAAGTCTGTGCGTGATGAGCAGGATGGAGTGATGGTGGACAGGGTGGAGAGGAGGGTGTTGGACCTCCCCCTGCTCAGGGTCCCTCGGTGTCTGCGGTGGAAGGCAGGTGAACACTTTAAATAAGGAAAACCGCTCCTGAGAAACCGGGAGCAACTGGAACGTTCTCACCCTCCCAGGTTCCACGATCGCTCCGAATCAGTTCAGAAACAGGAGGACAGACACCTGGTTATGTTGAAGACACCTCCTATGATCAGCTTATTCACTGATTCTGTCAATATGCTTGGCTGACTCAGTTTCAAT
>JANJGN010000033.1:9799839-9867339 GCA_026770705.1 Isurus oxyrinchus | reverse complement strand
AAACTCATTATACCTGCAGGGGCGCTAAAAGCCACCATCTTTCTCCTAAGGTGAACAATGGATTTTTACCAGAGACATAGGGACTGCTTGTTAGCTTGCAACTGACCCCTTAATGACCAACATCACATGACCTAAGTTCCTGGTCTTTGGAAGGTTTGAACATTACAGTTCTGGACTCACAACTCAGTCTGCTGTTTAGCCTCCAGCATGCAACCATCAGAGCAGGACTCCAGGCTGACCAACAGCCCGCATCAAGCCTACTCCTCTCTGGAGGTTTATGCCTGTCTGTCTTCAGACCAGGTGTCTGTACATCAACCTCATTGTGCCGCATCCCCATCAACTTTAAAGGGATTCCGCAATAGCTAGCTGAACCTGCTTGAACTGTAGCTGCTCTGTGAAGGAACACTCACTGGACTCGGACTTTCTGGACTCTGGAAATCATGTGAAATGATCTCCATATTTGTGGTGCTTTTTCTTTTAAGCTATTCATAGTTGTAATAACTCACCTTTCCTTATTATATTATTGTGTGTGTGTCTGTGTGTGTGTGTGCGTGTGTGTGTGTGTGTGTGTGTGTGTGTGTGTGTGTGTGTGTGTGCGTGTGTGTGTGTGTGTGTGTGTGAGAAGTTGTGATCACCCCCCCCCGGGTTTGAATGTATGAATAAACTATACTTCTGATTTAACCCTAAAACGAGCTTACTGGAAGTCACATTTACAATTGATCTCATAAGGAGAGGGTTTAGGGAAACATGCCACAGTCTATTTCAAAATTTAAAGCAACTCTGCTTACGGACTGATGATGAGAAAATAAATGAGTTCAGTTTTGCCTCCTGTTATGACCGAGCAGTTGGTAAAGCTGAGTTATTTTTTAAAAAGATCCAAGAGGGAAACTTTAAACAACTGTCATAACCTATAATTTTAAGCAGTGTATGTAAAATGCAACTGTAAGTTCAGGAATCATACCATCAGCTCTCGAGAGATTTTATATTAAGCTAAATGAAACATTTTATTAATTTACACAAGTTAAATATATGCACATGACTACAAATTACTATGATCATAGCTTTTAACAAATTCTCAAACTAATCTCCATTAAGGCAAAAGCAGCCCATAGACTCAACTGGACACCAGGCAAAGCATTTTCACCTTACGAATTTAAAATGAGGTTCTTTTCACTTTGGTTCCAGTGGAGCCAGTTGGAGGCTTACAGCTGCCTTTTGATCTTACATTGCTTCTGTTCTACACACACACAAACTGGGCGTCTTGTTATACCTGGCCCAGCCTGCTGAATGTAAGTTTGCATTGTATGACCAGTCTCTTCTAACATTAAAACCCCTTTCATGGTACCAACATTTAACAATATAATCATATTGCTTGATCTCTGCTCGCTAGGTGTCAGAATTCACCCCACATCTTGAATGCTCTATTCAAAAAATGCAAATGCATTCTTCCTCTCTGTTTATATATCAAAACTAGTACACAACAAAGCACCCAGACTAGCCGGCTTTAATCCAATTAAGACACACCCACAGACTAAACCTCTATCTTAAAAGAAATATATTTTCCAATGATAATATGTCCATTAATAGCTTCATGACACTCCTTTCCCTGCCTATAACAAATGCAATATTCTGCCCCTCACAGCGGTGTGCCCATGATGTAATGAGTATCGTCCTTCCTGGGAATATTGTTCATATCAGCCCTGACCCTTCCCCATCCCCCAATCCCATCCCTTTCCTTCACACCCACCCCCACCCCCCCCCAACCGTTCCTGCATTCCTCAGACCAATCGGTTGGAAGGGAGTGCTTGGAAGATTTTCGGAGGGGTGCGATGAGTGACATCATGCTGTTCATTCTTACTCAAACCTCATGGTGATGCAAACCCTGGAGGCCAACATGGAGGCAAGTGTCATGTCTGCTGGGGGGGTGGGTGGGGGGGCTGCCTGTGTATTTTGGGGGGAGGATGGGGGGATGGGTGGTGTTGTGTGTGGGTGCAAAGTGGAAGAGGAAGAAGCAGAGCAAAATTCTGAAGAAAAGAGAATGGAAGACAGAAGATGCTAATTGTATACTAATTGTATTTAATTGTGTTCCGATAATGGGCATTAATGGGGGATTCACTTGGGTCCCTATGAATAGGAGCAGACTGAAAATGCAGTTGGCAGGTTAAGAGGGGCATATTGGTATTGAGTATTTCTGTCAATAAATATTTCTGAAAGTGTGTAAATATGGGCTCCAGTTCCACCCTTCACTACTTGTCTTTCCAGGGCATAACAGCAACTAAGATGGCCGACTCATATACCAGGCACTCACAACGACAGCAATGCCACAGGAGGTCCAACAGTGCTTTTGAAACAGATGCTTTTGCTGTGAAGTTCTTTAGTCAACCCACCAAATAGTGGTACAGTGGTTTAGCCCACATCTGTGGGGTGTCCTATAATACTTTGACCCAAAATGTTACTTCAGTCACCGATTAAAGCAATGTTTCCAAAGCTGAGCTCCTGGAAACCCACGGGGTACAAAATTGGCAATATTTGGTGGTATCTGCTATCAGCCTTTGAAATGATAATTCTACTAGTTGCGGCCGAGATGGATTCCACTCTTGTTCCATCCCACGCATCCATGGACTTATCAATCTTTTTTGCCTGATCAACCTTGTTAAAGCTTTGGAATTTTTTGAACACAACCCATTGAATTCACAATGAAAAGGAGAGGGCGAGGGATGATGCACAAATAGGGCCCACTGTCTCTACTCCACATCCTGCCTCTACTCCTTGATTCCTTTAGTGCTCATAAACCTGTCAATTTTTGCCTTGAATGCTCTTGGTGAATCAGCATCCACAGTTCTCTGCACCTGAATTCCAAAGGTTCCCACCTCCCTAAACGAAGACATTTCTCCTCATCTCAGTCCGAAATGGCAGACCCCCTTACCCTGAGGCTGTGACTCCCACATTCTGGACTGTCCAGCCGGGGGGGAGGGGGGAGGGGGGGAGCATCAGGAGTATTAAAGGCTTCAATGCTTCCCTCAAAGGTTGTGGTGTGGGCGCAGTGAGTGGGGGGGGGGGGGGGGGGGGGTGCTGGGGAAGGGGGGGAAGGTGAAGAGCTACTGCTCACAGCCTCAGGAAAAGAGGAACGGTGATCATGTTAGAATCCTGGTCAGTGGAAGGAGCAGGGGAACGACCCAAGCAGACAAATGCCCACAGGGTTGAAATGTCCCGAAAGTTTGGACAAAGAGGGTATAAAAAAATCAGTGAGTTTAGAAGCTGGGTGTAGATACAATGAACGTAAGGAATAGGAGCAGGTGGAGGCCATTCAGCCCATCAAGTCTTCCACCCCCACATTCAATAACATCATGGCTGATAAATAGGAATTGTGAAACCAATGATAATTTACATTTGTAGACATCAGTAAAATGTCCCACAACACTTGAAAGGAGTAAAATCTTTTAAAATTTCATTCGGGGTCACATAAAGAGTCTGGTAGTTACGTTTCTGGGCTAATGATGCAGAGGTTTGGACTAATAATGTGAGTTCAAATCCCTTTACAGCACCCGGGGTAATTTCAATGCTATTAATTCATAAATCTGGAATAAAATGCTAGTTTCTACTGATAGGGATCGTAAAACTATCGTATTGTTGTCAAAAACCCATCTGTTTCACTTTAGGGATGGAAATCTGCCCTCCTTACCCGGTCTGGCCTACACGTGACCCCTGACCCTATGTGGTTGACTCCTAACTGCCCCCTGAAAGGCCGAGCGAGCTACAGCGGGTGTACCTACACCACAGGGACTGCAGAGGTTCAAGAAGGCAGCTCGCCACTACCTACTCGAGGGGCAATTAGGGACGGGAGATAGACGCTGGGCCCAGCCAGTGATGCCCGCGTCTCGTGAATGAATAATAAAAAAAAATTGCAATTGAGCCAACCACATAGGGTCAGGGGTCACGTGTCGGCCAGACCGGGTAAGGAGGGCAGAGTTCCTTCCCTGAAGGGGCATTAGTGAAGGCACAAAGAAGGTGATTGTAAGGAGCTGCTGGAAAGGAGGAGGGGGAGTTGGAGAAGTTTTCGGGAGGGAATTCCGGAGCTCAGGGCCCAATTAGTTGAAGGAATGCCGACACTGGTCGAGTGATGGAAATCGGGGACGCTCATGAGGCCAGAATTGGAGGGGCGCAGGGATCTCGGAGGGTTGTAGGGCTGAAGGAGTTTGCCGAGGGGGGAAGGGGGTGTGGAAGAACAAGGGCATGGAGCTGTCACCTACTCTGTATTCCTTCCCACATCACCCCCAGCCACTGACTTGGCAGTTCCCTCAAGGCCCCATCCTGTGGGCCACTGTTAATGTGTGGGCCTGGCTATCTAGTGCCAGCTCTCCTTCAGTGGCTGTTGCTGTCCACTAGCTCTGAGGTAGGATGTTGTGGCTACAAATCCCCCCCTCGGGGATTCGAGGAGGTAACCGTGGGCAGCACTTCCGGTGCAGTAATGAGGGGTGCTGCAGTACTGAGGGGTGCTGCTGTACTGAGAGGGTGCAGCAGTACTGAGAGGGTGCTGCAGTACTGAGGGGGTGCAGCAGTACTGAGGGGGTGCAGCAGTACTGAGGGGGTGCTGCAGTACTGAGGGGGTGCTGCAGTGCTGAGGGGGTGCAGCAGTACTGAGGGGGTGCTGCAATACTGAGGGGGTGCTGCAGTACTGAGGGGGCGCTGCAGTGCTGAGGGGGTGCAGCAGTACTGAGGGGGTGCTGCAATACTGAGGGGGTGCTGCAGTACTGAGGGGGTGCTGCAGTACTGAGGGGGCGCTGCAGTACTGAGGGGGCGCTGCAGTGCTGAGGGGTGCTGCAGTGTTGAGGGTTGCTGCAGTACTCAGAGGGTGCTGCGGTGCTGAAGGTGTTGCTGTGCTGAGGGATGCTGCAGTGCTGAGGGGGTACTGCACTCCTGACACCCCTGTCTCTCAGATGAGACATTAAATTGAGGCCTAGTCTGCCATCTCAGGTGGGGCAAAATGATCGAGTGCTGTGTTTAATGTGATAATTCTTCCTCTTTTACAGAGAAAAGATCACCTGACCTTTACAGCAATGGGTATTGGCCTATCTGCTGGTCTCTGGGATCCTCCTGTGCATGTTGTGCCTAATATGCCCACTGGTTCAATTCAACATTATATCTGGTGTGTATATCTGCCAATAGTGCATGTAGAAGGGTCACATTTCTGAAAGACACAGGGGTGATTATGAAAACTCAGGAAACATTCCTGGCCTGGTCTCAGTAGGTTCCTTACACTTTTGGATACAGATTAGAAAATGCTACCAGAAATCTTAGTCAAACGACAGGTACAGAAAAGGGTGAGATACAGAGTAAAGCTCCCTCTACACTGTCCCCATCAAACACTCCCAGGACAGGTACAGCGCAGAGTTAGATACAGAGTAAAGCTCCCTCTACACTGTCCCCATCAAACACTCCCAGGACAGGTACAGCACGGGGTTAGATACAGAGTAAAGCTCCCTCAACACTGTCCCCATCAAACACTCCCAGGACAGGTACAGCACGGGGTTAGATACAGAGTAAAGCTCCCTCTACACTGTCCCCATCAAACACTCCCAGGACAGGTACAGCACGGGGTTAGATACAGAGTAAAGCTCCCTCTACACTGTCCCCATCAAACACTCCCAGGACAGGTACAGCACGGGGTTAGATACAGAGTAAAGCTCCCTCTACACTGTCCCCATCAAACACTCCCAGGACAGGTACAGCATGGGGTTAGATACAGAGTAAAGCTCCCTCTACACTGTCCCCATCAAACATTCCCAGGACAGGTACAGCACAGGGTTAGATACAGAGTAAAGCTCCCTCTACACTGTCCCCATCAAACACTCCCAGGACAGGTACAGCACGGGGTTAGATACAGAGTAAAGCTCCCTCTACACTGTCCCCATCAAACACTCCCAGGACAGGTACAGCACGGGGTTAGATACAGAGTAAAGCTCCCTCTACACTGTCCCCATCAAACACTCCCAGGACAGGTACAGCACGGGGTTAGATACAGAGTAAAGCTCCCTCTACACTGTCCCCATCAAACACTCCCAGGACAGGCCCAGAGAGTCGACACACAGAAAGGGAAGTGCGGCTGCCTGACTGAACCCTCCCTCCAGCATTGCTGTGTGGATGCCCCATGGTGTCGCTGACCCTCCCACTCAGCCCCTCCCTGCCGTCTCCTCCCCGTGCTGCCCTCACCCTCCAATAACCACCCCAGCGCCGACTGGCTATGGAGTCTCAGGGCCCGGAGTGACTCAGGGGCAGGGAAACCCATCGTGGGTGGGACTCTCCACGGGATGAGGCGGGACCCCAGCTAGGAGTCCGTTGAACTTGCGGAGGGACCGGAAGATGCCAGCGGCGGCAGGCGGGTGCAGAACATTGCGCCCAGGGTCTGGGCAGGCTGGCACTCGTGGTTTAACGCAAAGAGGGGGAGGGTGTGGGGTGGGGGGTTGGTTTGGGGGGGGGGTGGTAACAGGACAAAGCTTGCCCCTGAGTTTAGGCTGATCCATTGACCGGGGACGGGATAGGGCTCAGGACTCAGGGTTGATGTTTAACATTAACCAGATCAATCTGCATCTGATCCCTGTTGGGGGTCCTGAAGCAACATTCCGGAAATATCCGACCACCCCCGAAGGGGTAGAGGGAGGAAACAACACACGGGAATCAGTTGACACTTAAGATTGTCTTTTGAACATTGTTAGGAGCTAGATATTGATTTAAGGAAGTTATATTTGTGTTTGTGGGTGTCAGGAACAAGCTGTAGCTTTAAGTTTAGTTTATATTGTTTCCATTCGAGTGTTAAGAAAGGTGAAATCTGGGGTTGGTTTCATTTTAGAGGGTTTTTTTGAGATGGAGCCAAGAAGTCTCTAGGCCCTCTTTGTATACATGCATTTTTAATGAGGTTTTGCGACTCTTGAAGTGAAGAGATGGGTCACCAAGGGGTTAGCAGTTTAGGGAAGTTAAAACAAACACAAAAAGTGGGTAAAAGCTGTGCTGTTGCCGAGCCACAGGGGGTCAGGGAGAGAGCCACAGGGGGTCAGGGAGAGACAGAAAGGGGCATCAGTTGCTATGATTATACCACAGAGTAAAGGCAACAAAGGACTGAGGTGGACATGATGCCAGGCCGCTAGGAAATGAGTTTAGAGAACTCATAAGTATTGCTCTAAGGTTAAAATAATAGCGGATTTCAGCGGAGTTTTCTAGATATCTCAAGGGAGATGCCAATTGTGGAAGGGCTTCTTGTGAATATTTGGAAGTCTAATGGAAAAGTAGACATCTTTGTAACTGAGCAGCTGTAGGCTTGGTGTGGGAATAGTGATCCCTCTTCAGTGGAGTGTGGGCTCTGTAAGAGTATTGCTGGGGTAAAAGGGATAGCATTGGGTTTGAAGCACTTTCTCTTGGTGTTTGTGTTGAAATCTTTACAAACTATTGGTTACTGAGTGTAATAGAGATAATGTTTCTTGTTTATTGGACCTTTTATCTTGTTGTTAAAAAGTCAACAGCAGGTTCCTGTGAATCTGTTTCACTAAGTCCCCACCACGGATTAATGAAAACTGAGCTCTTGGGGTGAAAGGGATCAAAGGGTATGGGGAGAAAGCGGGAGCACGTTATTGAGTTGGATAATCAGCCATGATCATGATGAATGATGGAGCAGGCTCGAAGGGCCGAATGGCCTCCTCCTGCTCCTAGTTTCTATGTTTCTATGATGGGTGATCAAGCCAGCTTCCATCCTGGGATCTGACTTGCCCTGTAACGACATCAACTGGGATCACAGGAACGTGTCAGGGATAGAGGAGGGGGTGAAACGTCTCACAGCTCTCAAGGAAAGAATGGGACTATTTTACTCTTTCATGGGATGTGGGCATCGGTGGCAAGGCCAGCATTTGTTGCCCATCCCTAATTGCCCTTGAACTGAACGGCTTGCTGGGCCATTTCAGAGGGGCAGTTACAGAGCCAGCCACATTGCTGTGGGTCTGGGGTCACACGTGGGCCAATGCAGGAAAGGATAGCAGATTTCCTTCCCTAATGGGCGTGAGTGAACCAGATGGGTGTTTACACCAATCAGTGATAGCTTCATGGTCACCATGACTGAGATTAGCTTAAGATTCCAGGTTTATTATTTGAACTGACATTCCGCCAGCTGCTACACTGGGACCCATGTCCCCAAAGCATTCGCCTGGGCCTCTGGATTACACACCCAGTAACATTGCTACTACACCACCATCTCCACTTGTAATTGTAGGGGAACAAAGGGGCTCAGGGAAGACAGTGTGAGTACAATATAAGTGCGTTTGCAATATAAGAGAAAATAAAGACTGTTAAAATGAGTAGGTGGTGACTCAGTCAGTGTCACGCTCACCTCTAAACTGAAAAGTCCCAGTTTCAAGTCTCAGTCCAGTCTTTGACCACAGAAGTCTGCACTGCCACTCCAGTGTGGTACTGAGAGAGTGCTGCACAATTGGAAGTGCCGAATATTGGATGAGACATTACACCAAGGGCCTCATCTGCCTGCTCGGGTGAATGTAAAGTCATTCCATGTCCACTTTTCCGAAGGAGATCAGCAGGAGTTTTTCCTGAAGTCCTGGCCAATATTTATCCTTCAATCAACATCACAAAAACAGATTATCTAGTCATTCTGCTGTGGGAGCTTGCTGTGCGCAAGTTGGCTTTTGCGTTTCCTATATTACAACAGTGACTGTGATTGAAAAAGTAATTCACTGGCTGTAAAGTACCTTGGGGGCGTCCAGTGGTTGTGAAAAAGATGCTACTTAAATGAGGCCCTTTCTTACTTCATTAGCTTAGAGACAAAGACGTGATGTGATCCGTCGGGCTTTGTCAAGGTGTCAGTGCCTCTGGGTGTGGGACTGAGTTGCAGGACAAGCCCTGTGGTCTTCAGGACCGCAGCAAATCCTGGCAGCTCACGAGTTTCAGCTACTTCACAGGGAGAGGTGGGCGCTGCAGAGACAGGTTGGAAACTGAGGGGGCTCCTCATAATGTAGGATGCCCCTCGGATCGTCAAAACAAATAACACTTGAAGAGGGACAGTGGTCGGGGGAAAAGCCCTCGGCTTGGTTCATCTGGTCCACAGAGTTGATTTTAGTGTCAATTGTTATGCGTTTAATTGTGTGAGTCTGGTAACTGATCTACGCTCACTGTGTTTGATTGGTTGAGCTTGGGTGTAGACTCAGAGTAAAGTGAATAGACACCATCAAAGCGACTCAAAGCTGAGATGTAAGCATGGTGCAGACATTTTGTGATTGCATAGATATTTTAAATGCCTTGTAAATGAACATCTTGCACATTTAGAAACTAGTCTCATCTCTGCATAGCTCCGAGGTCGAAATATAACATACAACAATGGCCGTTGATGCTTGCAGCTCCCCCCACTCTGTCTCCCTGCAACCCTGCAAACCCCGACTAGTCGTGAGGCGACCCCTATTAAGTTGGCAGCCTCTGGAGTTGGCACTGGGGGAGGGGCTGTCCACTGTTAACAAAACGTCAGTGAGGCTGGTAAACTGCCCTGAGCTGGGGCATTAAATGAGTAAATCGACTGCCCGGCTCAGAGGGCCCTGCATTACTGCCCTTCCCGGGGAACCTCCCCGGCAGCGGGATTGTGTCGGGAATGGCTACCCCAACGGGGCTCGATATCCCCCCCACTTTGTTCTCCCAACCACCGCCCCCTCCCCATCTCCACACCTCTAAGCACCATTCAGCCCCGAGGCTCAGAGACAGAAATCAGGCACAGCACCAAGAAAGGTCAAAGAGGGAGACAGAGATCAGTTTAATTCGCACGGCTCAAATTAATCTTTTATTTATCACTCAGAGTACAAAACAGAAGCCTCGATGTTGCGAATAACCGACTGGGCTGGTTTTCCTTTGGTTTATCGGAGAGAAAGAGCTTCTTAGAATTAGAGTTGGGGACACCTGGAACCTGTATCACCTTTTCCCCGGGACCCTCATTCAACCTCCGGCTCCAAGTCTCTGAGTCTCGATTTGTTACTGGGCCAGTGAGCTGCCCTGGGATACAGGATCTGGCCTTTCTCCTTGCCCCTTTCTCCTTGCCCCAGCTGAAACCAGGAAAGGGGATGGGGAGGTGAGGCCTGACCGACCTTGGACAACATTCAGGCTTGGACTGACAGGTTGTATCTAAGATTCACGCCACACAAGTGCCCGCCAATGACCATCTCCAACAGGAGAGAATCTAACCACCTGCCCTTGGCGTTCAATGGCGTTGCCATCGCTGAATGGGGGAGGCTCACCAGCCCAAAAGGGGAGGGAGGAGAGGGGTAGATGTTGTTGGGGGTGCTGGAAGGGCAGGAGATGGGTAAGCAAGCTTGGGTGGAACTTACTGCTCGCGGGTCCTCCTTGGGGTGCAGGCTGTCCGAGCTGGAGGGACTCTGGCCCCACCCAAACCAAGCGAAATGGAGACAGGCCCTTTAGTGATGATTAATTGGCCTCTTAAGTGACTCAGATGGACAAAGTGTGAGAAGAGTGACTGACACTAACACTGCCGCTGGAGGTGGGGGTGTCAGCGGGCATAGTGCCCGCCCACTGCCATCCCACTCAATTGTACACCCACCGCCTGCTACCTGGGAAAAGCGTAAAATTCCAGCCCAAAAGAGGGAATGGGGAGGATCCCGGACACCTGTCTTGCTCTCACCATTTGATTCCAAACTCCCCACCCTCCATTATCAATGTCTCACTTAATGATTTGAATTGGTCAGGATTACACTCGATTTCGAAGGCCCCCCTGTCTCCAGCTTTCCTCCGGTCCGGAGTTACAGGTAGGGTGTGGGGTTTATGGAGGTATCGCACATCTGGATGTGTACGTGAGAGATCATTCCGGGGTAAACGTCTTGAATATTCAGCAGCCTCCCAATCACCTCCCCTTTTGTAACGCTCCCAGTGTAACGCTGTGCAGTAATGGGGAACATCTTGACGCAGTAACCTGGAGTTGGAGAGATTTCATTAATTGAATCCATACAGCAGGAACTAGAACAGTAATATTGATCCCACACTGACTCCACTTCTGCCACACTGAGCACCTATACAAGGGTCTATTCCTGTGGTTCTTAACCAGTACAACTGACAAAGCAGCTCTCGCTAAACGCCGCACTGTAGCCTAAAGTTCCTCAGAAACAGGAGCAGGAAGATGCTATTCGGCCCATCGAGCCTGCTCTGACATTCAATAAAGTTATGGACAATCTGATTGTGGCCTTAACTCCACTTTCCTGCCTGTCCCCCCTAAACCCTGTCTCCCTTATAGGTCAAAAATCTCTCTAACTCAGCCTTGAATCTATTCAGTGACCCAGCCTCCACCGCTCACTGGGGGAGAGAGTTCCAAGCACTAACGGCCCCTGAGAGAAGAAATTCCTCTTCATCTCCGTCTTTAATGGGTGACCCCTTGTTCTGAAACTGTGCCCCCTCGTTCTAGATCCTGATCTCAGTCCACATTGTTTGTTTAAGGGTTGGGGTGGGGTTTGAACTATTGGACATTTTGACTCACAGATAAGAGGACAGCCCATGAGCCATGGAGGTGCAGGAACAGAGGGACCTGGGCGTAAGTCTTTTGAGTCAAAACCAAAGAAACTAAACTAACAGATCAGGGGAACTAATGAGAAAGCAGCCCCTTAAAGGGAAACTACAAACACAAAGACAAAGCTTAAAGGGAACTTAAGTACATTAAACTAAAATCTGATCAAGAGGGTCAGTAAAACATGACAGACTCCAAGGGGCCCACCGAGCATGGACAGCCCTGGTAGACCCCGCGTCCTCCCTCTACAGGGACACCCAGCCGTGAACGTAGCTGCAGAGGATGGGGAGACCTGTGCATATATGTACACAAATCTTTGAAGATGGACGGACATTATGAGACAGTGCCGGGGAGGAGGGAGCGGAACCTCCCAGTGCAAAAAGTCAGTAGATTAGATTATCTCCCTGTCATGGGGGTCACTGCTGCTGTCCCACTCCAAAGGGACACTTGACTTGACAGTTGGTCAGGAATGATAGTGTTACAGAGACCAGTGCATTCACATCCTTCCAATAGTGTGGTGACCAGAACTGCGCACAGTACTCCAGATGTGGCACCTCTTGTGCTAAATAACCCAGTGTCAGGCCACAGAGTCAGCAGGCTACAGACTAAGCAGGGATGCATTGAATGGTGTGAAATCCTCTCTCACCTGATCCTTCCAGCATCGCTCCATTATCAATCGCATTGTTGTTACCAAAGGGATTCAGCTGTCTCACCATCCTGCCGGTAAAGGGGGCATGAACTTTCGACCCGTCACTGCAAATCACATCGACTCCCAAGTGTGTGCGTCTACCCCTGGGCACAACAAAAGAGAATTAGCCCCGAGCCTCTCGCCATCTCTCCGTTCAACTCTCTCCCTGGGATGTCGGCCATGTCTGATGGACACCCCCATTATTGAACCAAAACAGGACACAGGTTCCCCCAAGCCTCAGATGTCACGTTAGAAAAATTACCAGGGAACCTCCTGTGGCTTACACTCCAGTTAAATGTTGGGAAGTCTGAAACCATTGCTCCAAACACAGTTCCCTAAATACCAGCTCCATCCCGCTCCCTGCCAACTGTCTGAGACTAAGCCCGTCTGTTTGCAAATTTAGTTCCAGCTTTGATCCAAAGGTGAACTCCCAGTTTCATATTCGTGCCCTCATTGAGATTGTCCATTTCCACCTCCGTAACATTGTCAAACTTCATCCCTGTCTCAGCTCATCTGCTGCTGAATCCTCATTCGTTCCTCGTTATCTCGAGACTTGACTGTTCCAACAGCCTCCTGGCTGGTCCCCCACATTCTACCCTCTGTAAACATGAGGCCATCCAAATCTCTGCTCCCCCTGTCTCAGCAAGTCCCATTTCTTTCCCATCCCTGTGCTTGCTGAACGACACCAGCTCCCGGTCAAGCAACATTCTCATTCTTGTTTCAAACCCCCTGTACTGACCAAACCCTCCCTATCTCTGTAACCTCCTCCATCCCCACCACCCTCCAAGGTCTCTGTGCTCCTCCAATTCCGGCCTCTTGATCATTCCCTCCTTTAATCGCCCCACAATTGGCGGCCGTGCCTTCAGCTGCCTGGGCCCCAAGCTCTGGACTTCCCTACCCACCTCTCTTACTCTCAACCTCTATTTCCTCCTTAAAACACACCTCTTCAACCTCGTCCCCTCAATATGGGCCTTGGTGTCAAATTCCAGTTCACAAAGCGCCTTGAGATGTTTTACCAGATGCAAGGCGCTATATAAATGCAAGTGTTGCTGGCTGAGGGGCAGCACGGCTTCATTGATAACCACAGTGTGACAATTACCTGGGTGCTCCATACTCTCCTCTGCCGTATCTATCTTTCCCTCTCACTCTGTTTGTGGGATTGCCATCACACAGTTGCCCCCATCTCCCAGCTGTAACTGTACGAGAGAGAATTTAACACAGAAAAGGGGAAATGTGACATCCTGCATTGGTAAAAATGGTAAAACCAAAGGTAAAATCGAGAACAATCCCTTTGATTCTTTGCGCAGGGAGAATAGGGATGGGTTGAGACTGGGTGGGATGTTGAAAGGTTTGGGGAGTGGGGTGGAGAGTGGGATTAGACTGGGTGGGATAGTAAAGGATGAGGGAAGTGAGGGGCAAAATGCAATTAGACTGGGTGAAATATTAAATGATGTAGGGAGTGAGGGGGAGAGTGGGATTAGACAGGGGGTGATATTAGTGGTGTGGGGAGTGAGGGGGAGAGTGGGATTAGACAGGGGTTGATACTAATGGTGTGGGGAGTGAGGGGGAGAGTGGGATTAGACTGGGGGTGATATTAATGGTGAGGGGAGTGAGGGGGAGAGTGGGATTAGACTGGGGGTGATATTAATGGTGAGGGGAGTGAGGGGGAGAGTGGGATTAGACAGGGGGTGATATTAGTGGTGAGGGGAGTGAGGGGGAGAGTGGGATTAGACAGGGGGTGATACTAATGGTGTGGAGAGTGAGGGGGAGAGTGGGATTAGACAGGGGGTGATACTAATGGTGTGGAGAGTGAGGGGGAGAGTGGGATTAGACAGGGGGTGATATTAACGGTGAGGGGAGTGATGAGGAGAGTGTGGTATGGAAGGGTTCGGGGGCTGGGACTGGGACTACTGTAAATTGTCTCCAAAGAAGGGAATGTCCCATTGTGCTGGGGACTCCCAGCCGGTGAAGCAGAGGGAAGATTACTCACATTCTGCATTCTTACTGCAAACTCCACCTGGGTGTCTCTGGGCAGCTGTGTTACCCTGAGCTTGGTCCTGACACTCGGTGCCCACACTCTCTGGTTCAGGTTATGATGAGAGAGCTGGTGAGCTTCAGAATAGCCAGAACAGCTGAACTCCCAAGGTGAGGTGAGAGGGACTGCCCTTGACATCAGGGCAGCATTTGACCAAGTGTGGAGCCATTGCAAAACTGGAGTCAATGGGAATCAAGGGAAAAGTCTCCACTGGTTGGAGTCATACCCAGCACAAAGGAAGATGGTTGTGGTTGTTGGAGGTCAGTCATCTCAGTTCCAGGACATCACTGCAGGAGTTCCTCAGGGTAGTGTCCTCAGCCCAACCATCTTCAGCTGCTTCATCAATGATCTTCCTTCCATCATAAGGTCAGAAGTGGGGATGTTCGCTGATGGTTGCACAATGTTCAGCACCATTCGTGACTCCTTACATACTGAATCAGTCCATGTGCAAATGCAGCAAGACCTGGACAATATCCAGGCTTAGGCTGACAAGTCACAAGTGTCAGACAATAACCATCTCCAACAAGAGAGAATCCAACCTTCACCCTATGGTGTTCAATGGCCTTCCTCACTGAATCCCCTATTAACAACATCGTGGGAGTTACCATTGACCAGAAACTGAACTGGACCAGTCATATAAATACTGTGGCTACAAAAGCAGGTCAGAGGCTCAGGAATCCTGTGACGAGTAACTCACCTTCTGACACCCCAAAGCCAGTCCACCATCTACAAGGCACAAGTCAGGAGTGTGATGTAATACTCCCCACTTGCCTGGATGAGTGCAGCTCCCACAACACTCAAGAAGCTGGACACCATCCAGGACAAAGCAGCCCCACTTGATTGGCACCACATCTACAAACATTCACTCCCTCCACCAATGATGCACAGTAGTAGCAGTGTGTGTACCATCTACAGGATGCACTGCAGGAATTCACCAAGGCTACTTAGACAGCATCTTCAAAACCCATAACACCAACACCCAGAGGGACAAGGGCAGATGATAAATGGGAACACCACCACCTGGATTTTCCCATCCAAGTCACTAACAATCGTTACTTGGAAATACATCTCTGTTCCTTCACTGTCGCTGGATCAAAATCTGGAACTCCCTCCCTAACAGCACGGTGGGTGTACCTACACCACAGAGACTGCAGCGGCTCAAGAAGGCAGCTCACCACCAGCTTCCCAAGGGCAACTAGGGATTGACAATAAACACTGGCCCAGCCAGCAATGCCGTGAATGAATTAAAACCAACCTACTGCTGTCACTGCGACCCTCAGGAACTTGATTTGGAGAGTAACTCACATGGAGATGTGACATGGGAAGTGTCACACAATGGCCGTTCAACAAACTGCAGTCATCGGAACGAGACTTTTCAGCAAGAATGTAGAACAAAATAAAGTCCTGCATTTCTATGGCGCCTTTCACAACCACAGGACATCCCAAAGCAGCTTTGCAACCAATAAACTGCTTCCTGAAGTGTAATCACTGGAATAACGCAGGAAATGTGGCAGCCAATTTGCACACAGCAAGCTCCCAATAACAATGTGATCTCTTTGTGTGTGTTTTTGATTGAGGGGTAAATAATGACCCAGAAGACAGGGGAGAATGACACCATTCTTCTTTGAAAGCAGGACCTTTTATATCCCCCCAAACAGGAGGATGAGGCCTTAGTTTAACAACTTAATCAAGAGGCAGCCCCTCTAACAATGCAGCATTCCCTCACTGCAGCAGGACTACTGACATAGAGTTTTGTATTCACCTTTGGGGTGGGACTTGTACCCAGAACCTTGCAATTAAAAAGCCAGCATGTCACCCAGTGTGTCACAGCTATAAACAGACAATTAGACTGAGATATACCTTAATTTACTTAGTGGGACCTTAGGGAAAAGACCCTCGTAAACAACTCACTCAGCACGATTGAGAGGAAGGAATCTCCTTGTCTCAGTTCCTGCCTGTCTGACCATGCTGAGCTTTGAACTGTTCACTGTAAACACCTCAAACAATCAGAAATTATTCCACAGCATGTCCTCCAAGACTGAACACAGACGGACTTACCCTGAGTGAAGAGAATGAAGAGGATCAATCCCCGCAGCATGATGGTGCCTCAGAATATCTGGGGAGAAAGGTTCAGATGATATCGGGTTGGTCTTCTGAATAAATTATCAACACAAACCTTCATTCATATTGGGTAGCGCTTGAGCCAGCTTTAACCCTTCAACCAATGTGAGTGATCAAATGGGCCAATTCGTAAACCCAATCTGACTTCCTACAGCGTGATGGAATTATACAATCTTACAACACATGGGGAGGCCATTCACCCCACTGTGTCTGTGCCAGCCCTTTGTGAAAGACCCATCCAATTAGACACATTGCCCCTACAATTTTATGACGTTCAATATTTATTCAATTTCCTTTTGAATGTTATAAATGAATCCACTTCCACTGACTTTCCTGGGAGCGCTCCAAGAACATGCCTTACCCTGATCTTCCCTCCAGCTCTTTCATCAACTTGCATTGAATCTGTGACTTGCTGGATGATGATCCACCCACCACCGCCGGTGGAAACAATTTCTCCTTATTCACACGATCGACGCCATTCTCGATTGGGGAAGCCTTGAGTAAATCTCCCCTTAATTTTTTCTACACTAAGGAGGACAAGCCCACTCACTGCAGCACACACCAAGGTGAGGGGAAGTGAAGCGATGGCAGAGTGGTATTGTTATTGGACTGGAAATCCCGAAACCCAGGTTCCAATTCCAGAATGTAGATGGGGAAATTTGAGTTCAACAAATATCTGGAATTAAAAGTCTAATGATGACTGTGAAGCAATTACAGTAAAAATAACACCCATCTGGTTCACTAATGCCCTTTAGGGAAGGAAATCTGCCATCCTCACTTGGTCTGGACTACATGTGACTCCAGACAAGTGTTTGAATTTAAATATGCCCTCTGAACAAGGGCAATTAGGGAGGGACAATAAGTTCTAGCCAGAGATTTCTACATCCCAAAAACGAATAAAAAATAAGGAAAACTGCACTGAGGTCTGAGAGCTCTTTAGGTCTCCCTCACATGATTAATAAATGTTTAACAGCGCTGGGAAAAGTTGGCAAGGAACGGGGTTATGGGGTCATTTAAGGACACCTAATGGCTGAAACTCTCATCTCCTCCAACACTTACACCAGCTAAACACTTGCCAAGGCTACTGGTAAGGTGGTCATTGACCAATAGGGACCCAACATTGGAACCAACACTTTGTTGATTTCCATTCAATGATTAATCGCAGGAACTCGTCCTTTGACACAGCATGACTGGGTTCATCAGAATAGCAGAGTGAGAGAGTTTGAGTGGTCTGGTTAATTTTATCAGATTACTTACCTCCCCATAAGAGTAAAGCTCCCTCTACACTGTCCCCATCAAACACTCTCAGCAAAGGTACAGCACGGGGTTAGATACAGTGCAAAGCTCTCTCTACACTGTACCCAACAAACACTCCCACAGGTACAGCACGGGGTTAGATACAGAGTAAAACACCCTCTACACCGTCCCCATCAAACACTCCCAGGACAGGTACAGCACAGAGTTAGATAGAGAGTATAGCACCTCTACACTGTCAACATCAAATATTCCCAGTACAGGTATAGGATGGGATTAGATACAGAATAAAGCTCCCTCCACACCTTCCGCATCAAACATGCCCAGGGCAGATAAAGCACGGGGTTAGATACAGAGTAAAGGTCCCTCTACGTTGTCCCCATCAAACACTCCCAGGACAGGTACAGCACGGGGTTAGATACAGAGTAAAGCTCCCTCTACACTGTCCCCATCAAACACTCCCAGGACAGCTACAGCACGGGGTTAGATACAGAGTAAATCTCCCTCTACACTGTCCCCATCAAACACTCCCAGGACAGGTACAGCACGGGGTTAGATACAGAGTAAAACTCCATCTACACTGTCCTCATCAAACACTCCCAGGACAGGTACAGCACGGGATTAGATTCAGTGTAAAGCTCCCTCTACACTGTCCTCATCAAACACCCTCAGGACAGGTACAGCACAGTGTTAAATACAGAATAAAGTTCCCTCTAAACTGGGCCCATCAAACAATCCCAGGACAGCCACAGCATGGGGTTAGATACAGAGTAAAGCTCCCTCTACACTGTCCCCAGCAAACACTCCCAGGACAGGTACAGCACGGGCTTAGATACAGAGTAAAGCTCCCTCTACACTGTCCTCATCAAACACTCCCAGGACCGGTACAGCACGGTGTTAGATACAGATTAAAGCCCTCTCTACATTGTCCCCATCAAACACTCCCAGGACAGGCACAGCACGGGGTTAGATACAGAGTATAGCTCCCTCAACACAGTACCCATCAAACACTCCCAGGGCAGGTACAGCACGGGGTTAGATACAGAGTAAAGCTCCCTCTACACTGTCCCCATCAAACACTCCCAGGACAGGTACAGCACGGGGTTAGATACAGAGTAAAGCTCCCTCTACACTGACCCCATCAAAAACTCCCAGGACAGGTACAGCATGTGGTTAGATACAGAGTAAAGCTACACCTACACTATCCTCATTAAACACTCCCAGGACAGGTACAGTACAGTGTTAGACACAGAGTAGATCTCCCTCAACACTGTCACCATCAAACACTCACAGGGTAGGGACAGCACGGGGTTAGACACAGAGCAATGCTCCCTCTATGCTGTCCCTATCAAACACTCTCAGGACAGGAACAACATGGGGTTAGATGCAGATTAAATTTCCCCCTACACAGTCCCCATCAAACAATCGCAGGACAGATACAGCATGGGGTTATATAGAGAGTAAATCTCCCTTTACGCTGACCCATCAACCACTCTCAGGACAGGAACAGCACAGGGTAAGATACAGAGTAAAGCTCCCTCTACACTGTCCCCAGCAAACACTCCCAGGACAGGTACAGCACGGGCTTAGATACAGAGTAAAGCTCCATCTACACTGTCCGCATCAAGCACTCCCAGGACAGGTACAGCACAGGGTTAGATACAGAGTAAAGCTCCCTCTACACTGTCCCCATCAAATACTCCCAGGACAGGTACAGCACAGGGTTGGATACCGAGTAAAGCTCCCTCTACACTGTTCCCATCAAACAGTCCCAGGACAGGTACAGCATGGGGTTAGATACAGAGTAAAGCTCCCTCTCACTGTCCCCATCAAACAATCCCGGGATAGGTACAACATGGGGTTAGATACAGAGTAAAGCTCCCCCTACACTGTCCCCAACAACATTCAAAGGACAGGTACAGCACAGTGTTAGGTACAGAGTAAGGGTCCCTCAACAATGTCCCCATCAAACACTCGCAGGACAGGTACAGCAGTGTGAAACACAGAGTAAAACTCCCTCTACACAGTACCCATCAAACACTCACAGGTCAGCTAGAGCACAGGCTTAAAAACAGAGTAAAGCTCCCTCTACACTGTCTCCATCAAACAAACCTGGGAATGGAACAGCACGGGATTAGATGCAGAGTGAATCTCCCTCTACACAATTCTCCTTCCTCGTGTGCCTCTAGTCCACGTCTGAAACTCTTTAGGTCTCCCTCACATGATTAATAAATGGTTAACAGAGACGGGAAAAGTTGGCAAGGAACGGGGTTACGGGGTCGTTTAAGGACACCTAATGGCTGAAACTCTCATCTCCTCCAACACTTACACCAGCTAAACACTTGCCAAGGCTACTGGCAAGGTGGTAATTGACCAATAGGGACCCATCAAACATTGCCAGGACAGGTACAGCACAGGGTTAGATACAGAGTAAAGCTCCCTCTACACTGTCCCCATCAAACACTCCCAGGACAGGTACAGCATGGGGTAAGAAACAGAGTAAAGCTCCCTCTACACTGTCCCCATCAAACACTCTCAGGACTGTTAGAAACTGGGGTTAGATAGATAATAAAGCTCTCTCTGCACAGTAAGCATCAAACACTCCCAGGACAGGAACAGCAAAGGGTTAGATGCAGAGTAAATCTCTCTCTACACAGTACCCGTCAAACACTGCCTGGACAGGTACAGCACGGGGTAAGTTAGAGATTATAGTTCCCGCTTACACGCTCCCCATCAAACACTCCCAGGACAGGTACAGAACGGGATTAGATACAGAGTAAAGCTCCCTCTACACTGTCCCCATCAAACCTTCTCAGGGCAGGTACATAACGGGGTTAGAGACAGAGTAAAGCTCCTCTACACTGTCCCCATCAAACACTACGAGGACGGGTACAGCACCGGGTTAGATACACAGTAAAGGTCCCCTACACTGTCCCCATCAAACGCTGGCTGGAGTTTTACAGCACAGTGTTAGATACAGAGTAATTTTCCCTCTACACTGTCCTCATCAAACACTCCCAGAACAGGTACAGCACGGGGTTAGATACAGAGTAAAGCTCCCTCTACACTGTCCCCATCAAACACTCCCAGGACAGGTACAGCACGGGGTTAGATACAGAGTAAAGCTCCCTCTACACTGTCCCCATCCAACACTCCCAGGTCAGCTAGAGCACAGGTTTAGAAACAGAGTAAAGCTCCCTCTACACAGTCCCCATCAAACACACCCAGGACAGGTACAGCACGGGGTTAGATACAGAGTAAAGCTCCCTCTACATAGTCCCCATCAAACACTCCCAGGTCAGCTAGAGCACAGGTTTAGAAACAGAGTAAAGCTCCCTCTACACAGTCCCCATCAAACAATCCCAGGACAGGTACAGCACGGGGTTAGATAGAGATTATAGTTCCCGCTTACACGCTCCCCATCAAACACTCCCAGGACAGGTACAGCACGGGGTTAGATACAGAGTAAAGCTCCCTCTACACTGTCTCCATCAAACACTACCAAGACAGGTACAGCACGGTGTTAGATTCAGAGTAAAGATCCCCCTACACTCTCCCCATCAAACACTCGCTGGACTTTTGCAGCACAGTGTTAGATACAGACCAATTCTCCTTCTACACTGTCCCCATCAAACACTCCCAGGACAGGTACAGCACGGGGTTAGACACAGAGCCAAGTTCCCCCTATACTGTCCCCATCAAACAATCACAGGACAGATACAGCATTAGGTTAGGGAGAGAGTAAAGCTCCCTCTACACTGTCCCCATCAACCACTCCCAGGACAGGTATAGCATGGCTTCCTTTACATTGTCACAATCAAACGCTCTCAAGGTAGGTACAGCACAGGGTTGGATACAGAGTAAATCTCCCCCTACATTGTCCCCATCAAACACTCCCAGGACAGGTACAGCACGGGGTTAGATACAGTGTAAAGCTCCCTCTACACTGTCCCCATCAAACACTCCCAGGGCAGGTACAGCACAAGGTTAGATTCAGAGTAAAACTCCCCCTACACTGTCCCCATCAAACACTCGCTGGACTTTTACAGCACAGTGTTAGATATAGAGTAAAGCTCCCTCTACACTGTCCCCACCAAACATTCCCAGGACAGGTACAGCATTGGGTTAGATACAGAGTAAAGCTCCCTCTACACTGACCCAATCAAACAATCCCGGGATAGGAAGAGCACGGGGTTAGATACAGAGTAAAGCTCCCCCAACACTGTCCCCATCAAACACTCCCAGGACAGGTACAGCACGGGGTTAGATATAGAGTAAAGCTTCCCCTACACAGTACCCATCAAACACTCACAGGTCAGCTAGAGCACAGGTTTAAAAACAGAGTAAAGCTCCCTCTACACTGTCTCCATCAAACAAACCTGGGAAAGGAACGGCATGGGGTTAGATGCAGAGTGAATCTCCCTCTACACAATTCTCTTTCCTCTTGTTCCTCTATTCCACGTCTGAAACTCTTTAGGTCTCCCTCACATGATTAATAAATGTTTAACAGAGACGGGAAAAGTTGGCAAGGAACAGGGTTACGGGTCGTTTAAGGACACCTAATGGCTGAAACTCTCATCTCCTCCAACACTTACACCAGCTAAACACTTGCCAAGGCTGCTGGCAAGGTGGTAATTGACCAATAGGGACCCATCAAACATTGCCAGGACAGGTACAGCACGGGGTTAGATACAGAGTAAAGCTCCCTCTACACTGTCCCCATCAAACACTCCCAGGACAGGTACAGCACAGAGTTAGATACAGAGTAAAGCTCCCTCTACACTGTCCCCATCAAACACTCCCAGGGCAGGTACAGCACGGGGTTAGATACAGAGTAAAGCTCCCTCTACACTGTCTCCATCAAACACTCCCAGGACAGGTACCGCACGGGGTTAGATACAGAGTAAAGCTCCATCTACACTGTCCCCATCAAACACTCCCAGGACAGGTACAGCACGGGGTTAGATACAGAGTAAAGCTCCCTCTACACTGTCTCCATCAAACACTCCCAGGACAGGTACAGCACGGGGTTAGATACAGAGTAAAGCTCCATCTACACTGTCCCCATCAAACACTCCCAGGGCAGGTACAGCACGGGGTTAGATACAGAGTAAAGCTCCCTCTACACTGTCCCCATCAAACCCTCCCAGGACAGGTACAACACAGGATTAGATATAGAGTAAAGCTCTCACTTCCTTGTCCCCATCAAACACTTCCAGGACAGATACAGCAGAGGGTTAGATAGAGATTCTAGTTCCCTGTACACCATCCCAGGCAAACATTCCCAGGAAAGGTACAGTACTAGAGTTAGATACAGAGTAAGGCTCCTTCTACACTGTACCCATCAAACCCTCCCAGGACAGGTACAGCTCAGGGTTAGATACAGAGTAAAGCTCCCCCTACATTGTCCCCATCAAACACTCCCAGGTCAGCTAGAGCACAGGTTTAGAAACAGAGTAAACCTCCCTCTACACTGTCCCCATCAAGCAATCCCGGGACAGGAACACACGGGCTTAGATGCAGAGTAAATCTCCCTCCACACTGTACCCATCAAACAATCCCAGGGCAGGTACTGCATGGGGTTACAGACAGAGTAAATCTCCATCTACACTGTCCCCAAACAAACACTCCCAGGACAGGTACAGCACGGGTTTAGATAGAGATTAAAGCTCCCTCTACACTGTCCCCAACAAACACTCCAAGGACAGGTACAGCCCGGGGTTAGATACAAAGCAAATCTCCCCCTTCACAGTCCCCATCAAACTCTCTCAGGGCAGGTACAGTATGGGGTTAGAGACAGAGTGCAGCTCCCTCTACACTGTCCCCATCAAACACTCCCAGGACAGGTACAGCACGGGGTTAGATACAGAGCAATGATCCCCCTACACTGACCCCATCAAATAATCGCAGGACAGGTACAGCATGAGGTTAGGTAGACAGTAAAGCTCTCTCTACACTGTCCCCATCAACCTCTCTCAGGACATGTACAGCACGGGGCTAGATACAGAGTAAAACTCACTCAACATTGTGCACATCAAACATTCTCACGACAGGTACAGCACGGTGTTGGAAACAGAGTAAAACTCTCACTTCCCTGTCTGCAGCAAACACTCCCAGGACAGGTACAGCATGGGTTTAGGGACAGAGTAAAGCTCCCTCTACAGTGTCCCCAAACTAACACTCCCAGGACAGGTACAGCACGGGGTTAGATACAGAGTAAAGCTCCCTCTACTCTGTCCCCATCAAACACTCCCAGGACAGGTACAGCACGGGGTTAGATACAGAGTAAAGCTCCCTCTACAGTGTCCCCAAACTAACACTCCCAGGACAGGTTCAGCACTGGGTTAGATACAGAGTAAAGCTCCCTCTACACTGTCCCCATCAAACACTCCCAGGGCAGGTACAGCACGGGGTTAGATACAGAGTAAATCTCCCTCTACACTGTCCCCATCCAACACTCCCAGGTCAGCTAGAGCACAGGTTTAGATACAGAGTAAAGCTCCCTCCACACAGTACACATCAAACACTCCCAGGGCAGGTACAGCATGGGTTTAGGGACAGAGTAAAGCTCCCTCTACAGTGTCCCCAAACTAACACTCCCAGGACAGGTACAGCACGGGGTTAGATACAGAGTAAAGCTACTTCTACACTGTCCACATCAAACACTCCCAGGACAGGTACAGCACAGGGTTTGATACAGAGTAAAGCTCCCTCTACACTGTCTCCATCAAACACTCCCAGGATAGGTACAGCACGGGGTTAGATACAGATTAAAGTTCCCCCTACACTGTCCCCATCAAACAATCCCAGGACAGGTACAGCATAGGGTTAGACAAAGAGTACAGCTAATGCTACACTGTCCCCATCAAACTCTCCCAAGTCAGGTAAAGCGCCGTGGTAGATACAGAGTAATGCTCCCCCTACACTCTCCCCATCAAACACTCGCTGGTCTTTTACAGCACAGTGTTAGACACAGACTACTTCTCCCTCTACACTGTCCCCATCAAACACTCCCAGGGCAGGTACAGCATGGGGCTAGATACAGAGTAAATCTCCCTCTACCCTGTCCCCATCAAACACTCGCTGGACGTTTACAGCACAGTGTTAGGTACAGAGTATATCACCCTCTACACTGTCCCCATCAAACACTCCCAGGACAGGTATAGCCCGGTGTTAGATACAGAGTAAATCTCCCTCTAAACTGTCCCCATCAAACACTCCCAGGACATGTACAGCACGGGGTTAGATACAGAGTAAAGCTCCCTCTATGTTGTCCCCAACAATAACTCCCAGGACAGATACAGCACGTTGTTAGATACAGAGTAAAATTCCCTCTACACTGTCACCATCAAACACTCTCAAGGTAGGTACAGCACAGGGTTGGATACAGAGTATATCTCCCTCCACACTGTCCCCATCAAACAGTCCCGGGACAGGTACAGCACGGGGTTAGATACAGAGTAAAGCTCCCTCTACACCGTCCCCATCAAACACTCCCAGGGCAGGTACAGCACAGGGTTAGATACAGAGTAAAGCTCCCTCTACACTGTCCCCATCAAACCCTCCCAGGACAGGTACAACACAGGATTAGATATAGAGTAAAGCTCTCACTTCCTTGTCCCCATCAAACACTCCCAAGACAGGTAAAGCACAGAGTTAGATACAGAGTAAATCTCCCTCTACACTGACCCCAACAAACACTCCCAGGACAGGTACAGCACGGGGTTAGATACAGAGGAATGCTCCCTCCGCACTGTCCCCATCAAACACTCCCAGGACAGGTACAGCACGGGGTTAGATACAGAGTAAAGCTCCCTCCACACTGTCCCCATCAAACACTCCCAGGACTGGTACAGCACGGGTTAGATACAGAGTAAAGCTCCCTCCACACTGTCCCCATCAAACACTACCAGGACAGGTACAGCACGGGGTTAGATACAGGGAAAAGCTCCCTCCACACTGTCCCCATCAAACACTCACAGGACAGGTACAGCACGGGGTTAGATACAGGGAAAAGCTCCACCTACACTGTCCCCATCAAAAACTCTCAGGACAGGCAAAACACAGTCTTCCTTACAGATTAAATCTCTGTCTACACTAACCCCATCAAACACTGCCAAAGGTACAGCACGGGGTTAGATACAGAGTAAAGCTCCCTCTAAACTGTCCCCATGAAACATTCCCAGGACAGGTAGAGCACAGAGTTAGATAGAGAGCAAAGCTCCCCCTGCACTATACCCATCAAACACTCCCAGGACAGGTACAGTACGGTTTAGATACACAGTAAAGCTCCCCCTAGACTAAATCCATTAAACACTCACAGGGTAAGTGAAGAACGGGGTTAGATAGAGAGAAAAGCTACTTCTACAATGACCCATCAAAAACTCTCAGGGCAGGTACAGCTCAGGGTTAGATACAGAATAAAATGACCTCTGCACTGTCCCCATCGAACACTCTCAACATGTACTGCACGGGGTTAGATACAGAGTAAAGCTCCCTCTACACTGTCCTCATCAAACACTCCCAGGACAGCTACAGCACGTGGTTAGATATAGAGTAAAGCTCCCCCTGTACTGTCCCCATCAAACACTCCCAGGACAGGTACAGTACAGGGTTAGATTGAGAGTAAAGCTCCCTCTACACTGTCCCCATCAAACACTCCCAGGACAGGTACAGCACGGGGTTAGATACAGAGTAAAGCTCCCTCTACACTGTCCCTATCAAACACTCCCAGGACAGGTACATCATGAGGTTAGATACAGATTAAATTTCCCTCTACACTGTCCCCATCAAACAATCCCCCCAGCACCGGTACAGCACGGAGTTAGATACAGAATAAAGCTCCCTCTACACAATACCCATCAAATATTCCCAGGGCAGGTACACCACGGGGTTAGGTACAGAGTATAGCTCCCATTACACACTCCCCATCAAACTTTCCCAGGACAGGTACAGCATGGGGTAGATACAGATTAAAGTACCCCCTACACTCTCCCCTCAAACACCCTAAGGACAGGTACCGCACTGAGTTAGATAGAGAGTAAAGCTCCCTCTACACAGCCCCAACTAACTCTCCTAGGACAGGTACAACACGTGATAAGATACAGAGGAAAGCTCCCCCGACACTGTCCCCATCAAACACCCTCAGGACTGATACAGCACAGTGTTAGATACAGATAAAGTTCCCTCTAAACTGTGCCCATCAAACAATCCCTAGACAGGCACAGCACGGGGTTAGATACAGAGTATATCTCCCTCAACACAGTACCCATCAAACACTCCCAGGACAGGTACAGCACGGGGTTAGATACAGGGAAAATCTCCACCTACACTGTCGGCATCAAAAACTCCCAGGACAGGTACAGCATGTGGTTAGATACAGAGTAAAGCTACACCTACACTATCCTCATTAAACACTCTCAGGACAGGTACAGTACAGTGTTAGACACAGAGTAAAGCTCCCTCTACACTGTCCCCATCAACCACTCTCAGGACAGGTACAGCACAGGGTTAGATACAGAGTAAAGCTCCCTCTACACTGTCCCCATCAAACACTCCCAGGGCAGGTACAACACGGGGTTAGATACAGAGTAAATCTCCCTCTACACTGTCCACGTCAAACACTCCCAGGACAGGTACAGAACAGGGTTAGATACAGAGTAAAGCTCCCTCTACACTGTCCCCATCAAACACTCCCAGGGCAGGTACAGCACGGGGTTAGATACAGAGTAAAGCTCCCTCTACATTGTCCCCATCAAACACTCCCAGGACAGGTACAGCACGGGGTTAGATACAGAGCAATGTTCCCCCTACACTGACCCCATCAAATAATCGCAGGACAGGTACAGCATGAGGTTAGGTAGACAGTAAAGCTCTCTCTACACTGTCCCCATCAACCTCTCTCAGGACATGTACAGCACGGGGCTAGATAAAGAGTAAAACTCACTCAACATTGTGCACATCAAACATTCTCAGGACAGGTACAGCACGGTGTTGGAAACAGAGTTAAACTCTCACTTCCCGGTCCACATCAAACACTCCCAGGACAGGTACAGCACGGGGTTAGATACAGAGTAAAGCTCCCTCTACACTGTCCCCATCAAACACTCCCAGGACAGGTACAGCATGGGGTTAGATACAGAGTAAATCTCCCTCTACACAGTTCCCATCAAACACTCCCAGGACAGGTACAGCATGGGCTTAGATATAGAGTAAAGCTCCCTCTACACTGTCCCCATCAAACACTCCCAGGACAGGTACAGCACGGGGTTAGATACAGATTATAGTTCCCGCTTACACGCTCCCCATCAAACACTCCCAGGACAGGTACAGCACGGGGTTAGATACGGAGTCAAGTTCCCCCTATACTGTCCCCATCACACAATCACAGGACAGATACAGCATTAGGTTAGTTAGAGAGTAAAGCTCCCTCTACACTGTCCCCATCAAACACTCCCAAGACAGGTAAAGCACAGAGTTAGATACAGAGTAAATCTCCCTCTACACTGACCCCAACAAACACTCCCAGGACAGGTACAGCACGGGGTTAGATACAGAGGAAAGCTCCCTCCGCACTGTCCCCATCAAACACTCCCAGGACAGGTACAGCACGGGGTTAGATACAGAGTAAAGCTCCCTCCACACTGTCCCCATCAAACACTACCAGGACAGGTACAGCACGGGGTTAGATACAGGGAAAAGCTCCCTCCACACTGTCCCCATCAAACACTCACAGGACAGGTACAGCACGGGGTTAGATACAGGGAAAACCTCCACCTACACTGTCCCCATCAAAAACTCTCAGGACAGGCAAAACACAGTCTTCCTTACAGATTAAATCTCTGTCTACACTAACCCCATCAAACACTGCCAAAGGTACAGCACGGGGTTAGATACAGAGTAAAGCTCCCTCTAAACTGTCCCCATGAAACATTCCCAGGACAGGTAGAGCACAGAGTTAGATAGAGAGCAAAGCTCCCCCTGCACTATACCCATCAAACACTCCCAGGACAGGTACAGCACGGGGTTAGATACAGAGTAAAGCTCCCTCTACACTGTCCCCATCAAACACTCCCAGGACAGGTACAGCACGGGGTTAGATATAGAGTAAAGCTCCCTCTACTCTGTCCCCATCAAACACTCCCAGGACAGTTACAGCACGGGGTTAGATATAGAGTAAAGCTCCCTCTACACTGTCCCCATCAAACATTCCCAGGACAGGTACAGCACGGGGTTAGATATAGAGTAAAGCTCCCTCTACACTGTCCCTATCAAACACTTCCAGGACAGGTACAGCATGGGTTTAGATACACAGTAAAGCTCCCCCTAGACTAAATCCATTAAACACTCACAGGGTAAGTGAAGAACGGGGTTAGATAGAGAGAAAAGCTAATTCTACAATGACCCATCAAAAACTCTCAGGACAGGTACAGCTCAGGGTTAGATACAGAATAAAACGACCTCTGCACTGTCCCCATCGAACACTCTCAACATGTACTGCACGGGGTTAGATACAGAGTAAAGCTCCCTCTACACTGTCCCCATCAAACACTCCCAGGACAGGTACAGCACGGGGTTAGATACAGAGTAAAGCTCCCTCTACACTGTCCTCATCAAACACTCCCAGGACAGCTACAGCACGTGGTTAGATATAGAGTAAAGCTCCCCCTGTACTGTCCCCATCAAACACTCCCAGGACAGGTACAGCACGGGGTTAGATACAGAGTAAAGTTTCCTCTACACTGTCCCTATCAAACACTCCCAGGACAGGTACATCATGAGGTTAGATACAGATTAAATTTCCCTCTACACTGTCCCCATCAAACAATCCCCCCAGCACCGGTACAGCACGGAGTTAGATACAGAATAAAGCTCCCTCTACACAATACCCATCAAATATTCCCAGGGCAGGTACACCACGGGGTTAGATACAGAGTATAGCTCCCATTACACACTCCCCATCAAACTTTCCCAGGACAGGTACAGCATGGGGTAGATACAGATTAAAGTACCCCCTACACTCTCCCCTCAAACACCCTAAGGACAGGTATCGCACTGAGTTAGATAGAGAGTAAAGCTCCCTCTACACAGCCCCAACTAACTCTCCTAGGACAGGTACAACACGTGATAAGATACAGAGGAAAGCTCCCCCGACACTGTCCCCATCAAACACCCTCAGGACTGATACAGCACAGTGTTAGATACAGATAAAGTTCCCTCTAAACTGTGCCCATCAAACAATCCCTAGACAGGCACAGCACGGGGTTAGATACAGAGTATATCTCCCTCAACACAGTACCCATCAAACACTCCCAGGACAGGTACAGCACGGGGTTAGATACAGGGAAAATCTCCACCTACACTGTCGGCCTCAAAAACTCCCAGGACAGGTACAGCATGTGGTTAGATACAGAGTAAAGCTACACCTACACTATCCTCATTAAATACTCTCAGGACAGGTACAGTACAGTGTTAGACACAGAGTAAAGCTCCCTCTACATTGTCCCCATCAAACACTCCCAGGACAGGTACAGCACGGGGTTAGATACAGAGTAAAGCTCCCTCTACACTGTCCCCATCAAACACTCCCAGGGCAGGTACAACACGGGGTTAGATACAGAGTAAAGCTCCCTCTACACTGTCCTCATCAAACACTCCCAGGACAGGTACAGCACGGGGTAAGATACAGAGTAAATCTCCCTCTACACTGTCCCCATCAAATACTCCCAGGGCAGGTACAGCATGGGGTTAGATACAGAGTAAAGCTCCCTCTACATTGTCCCCATCAAACACTCCCAGGACAGGTACAGCACGGGGTTAGATACAGAGTAAATCTCCCTCTACATTGTCCACGTCAAACACTCCCAGGACAGGTACAGAACAGGGTTAGATACAGAGTAAAGCTCCCTCTACACTGTCCCCATCAAACACTCCCAGGGCAGGTACAGCACGGGGTTAGATACAGAGCAATGTTCCCCCTACACTGACCCCATCAAATAATCGCAGGACAGGTACAGCATGAGGTTAGGTAGACAGTAAAGCTCTCTCTACACTGTCCCCATCAACCTCTCTCAGGACATGTACAGCACGGGGTTGGAAACAGAGTAAAACTCTCACTTCCCAGTCCACATCAAACACTCCCAGGACAGGTACAGCACGGGGTTAGATACAGAGTAAAGCTCCCTCTACACTGTCCCCATCAAACACTCCCAGGACAGGTACAGCACAGGGTTAGATACAGAGTAAATCTCCCTCTACACAGTTCCCATCAAACACTCCCAGGACAGGTACAGCACGGGGTTAGATACGGAGTCAAGTTCCCCCTATACTGTCCCCATTACACAATCACAGGACAGATACAGCATTAGGTTAGTTAGAGAGTAAAGCTCCCTCTACACTCTCCCCATCAAACATTCCCAGGACAGGTACAGCACGGGGTTAGATACAGAGTAAAGCTCCCTCTACACTGTCCCCATCAAACACTTCCAGGACAGTTACAGCATGGGGTTAGATACAGAGTAAAGCTCCTTCTACACTGTCCTCATCAAACACTCCCAGGACAGGTACAGCACGGGGTTAGATACAGTGTAAAGCTCCTTCTACACTGTCCCCATCAAACACTCCCAGGACAGGTACAGCATGGGGTTAGACGCAGAGCAAAGTTCCCCCTACACTGTCCCCATCAAACAATCTCAGGACAGATGAAGTATGAGGTTAGGTAGAGAGTAAAGGTTCCTCTACACTGTCCCCATCAAACACTCCCAGGGCAGATAGAGCACGGGGTTAGATACAGAGTAAAGCTCACTCAACATTGTCCGCATCAAACACTCTCAGGACAGGTACAGAACGGTGTTGGATACAGAGTAAAACTCCCTCTACACTTTCCCCATCAAACACTCCCAGGACAGGTACAGCACGGGTTTAGAGACAAAGTAAAGCTCCCTCTACACTGTCCCCATCAAACACTCCAAAGACAGGTACAGCACGGGATTAGATACAGAGTAAAGCTCCCTCTACACTGTCCCCATCAAACACTCCAAAGACAGGTACAGCACGGGATTAGATACAGAGTAAAGCTCCCTCTACACTGTCCCCATCAAACACTCCCAGGACAGATACAGCAGAGCTTTAGATAGACATTCTAGTTCCCTGTACTCCATCCCGGCAAACATTCCCAGGAAAGGTACAGTACGAGAGTTAGATACAGAGTAAGGCTCCTTCTACACTGTACCCATCAAACTCTCCCAGGACAGGTACAGCTCAGGGTTAGATACAGAGTAAAGCTCCCTCTACACTGTCCCCATCAAGCAATCCCAGGACAGGAATACACGGGCTTAGATGCAGAGTAAATCTCCCTCCACACAGTACACATCAAACACTCCCAGGGCAGGCACAGCATGGGGTTAGATACAGAGTAAAGCTCCTTCTACAGTGTCCCCATCGAACACTGCCAGGACAGGTACAGCATGGGGTTAAATACAGTGTAAAGCTCCCTCTGCACTGTACCCATCAAACACTCCCAGGAAAGGTACAGCACGGGGTTAGATACAGATTAAAGCTCCGTCTACACCATCCCCATCAAACACTCCCAGGACACGTACCGCACGGGGTTAGATACAGGGAAAAGCTCCACCTACACTGTCCCCATCAAAAACTCTTAGGACAGGCAAAACACAGTCTTCCTTACAGAGTAAATCTCTGTCTACACTAACCCCATCAAACACTCCCAAAGGTACAGCATGGGGTTAGATACAGAGTAAAGCTCCCTCTAAACTGTCCCCATTGAAACATTCCCAGGACAGGTAGAGCACAGAGTTAGATAGAGAGCAAAGCTCCCCCTGCACTATGCCCATCAAACAATCTCAGTACAGGTACAGCATGGTGTTAGATACAGAGTAAAGTTCCCCCTACACTGTCCCCATCAAGCACTCCCAGGACAGGTACAGCGCAGGGTTAGATACAGAGTAAGTCTCCCTCTACACTGTCCCCATCAAATACTACCAGGACAGGTACAGCATGGGGTTAGATACAGAGTAAAGCTCCCTCTCACTGTCCCCATCAAACACTCCCAGGACAGGCACAGCACAGGGTTGGATACAGAGTAAAGCTCCCTCTACACTGTTCCCATCAAACAGTCCCAGGACAGGTACAGCATGGGGTTAGATACAGAGTAAAGCTCCCTCTCACTGTCCCCATCAAACAATCCCGGGATAGGTACAACATGGGGTTAGATACAGAGTAAAGCTCCCCCTACACTGTCCCCAACAACATTCAATGGACAGGTAGAGCACAGGGTTAGGTACAGAGTAAGGCTCCCTCAACAATGTCCCCATCAAACACTCGCAGGACAGGTACAGCAGTGTGAAACACAGAGTAAAACTCCCTCTACACAGTACCCATCAAACACTCACAGGTCAGCTAGAGCACAGGCTTAAAAACAGAGTAAAGCTCCCTCTACACTGTCTCCATCAAACAAACCTGGGAATGGAACAGCACGGGATTAGATGCAGAGTTAATCACCCTCTACACAATTCTGCTTCCTCGTGTGCCTCTAGTCCACGTCTGAAACTCTTTAGGTCTCCCTCACATGATTAATAAATGTTTAACAGAGACGGGAAAAGTTGGCAAGGAACGGGGTTTACGGGTCGTTTAAGGACACCTAATGGCTGAAACTCTCATCTCCTCCAACACTTACACCAGCTAAACACTTGCCAAGGCTACTGGCAAGGTGGTAATTGACCAATAGGGACCCATCAAATATTGCCAGGACAGGTACAGCACGGGGTTAGATACAGAGTAAAGCTCCCTCTACACTGTCTCCATCAAACACTCCCAGGACAGGTACAGCACGGGGTTAGATACAAAGTAAAGCTCCCTCTACACTGTCCCTATCAAACACTCCCAGGACAGGTACAGCACGAGGTTAGATACAGAGTAAAGCTCCCTCTACACTATCTCCATCAAACACTCCCAGGACAGGTACAGCACGGGGTTAGATACAGAGTAAAGCTCCCTCTACACTGTCCCCATCAAACACTCCCAGGACAGGTACAGCACGGGGTTAGATACAGAGTAAAGCTCCCTCTACACTGTCTCCATCAAACACTCCCAGGACAGGTACAGCACGGGGTTAGATACAGAGTAAAGCTCCCTCTACACTGTCCCTATCAAACACTCCCAGGACAGGTACAGCACGAGGTTAGATACAGAGTAAAGCTCCCTCTACACTGTCTCCATCAAACAATCCCAGGACAGGTACAGCACGGGGTTAGATACAGAGTAAAGCTCCCTCTACACTGTCTCCATCAAACACTCCCAGGACAGGTACAGCACAGGGTGAGATACAGAGTAAAGCTCCCTCTACACTGTCCCTATCAAACACTCCCAGGACAGGTACAGCACGGGGTTAGATACAGAGTAAAGCTCCCTCTACACTGTCCCTATCAAACACTCCCAGGACAGGTACAGCACGAGGTTAGATACAGAGTAAATCTCCCTCTACACTGTCTCCATCAAACACTCCCAGGACAGGTACAGCACGGGGTTAGATACAGAGTAAAGCTCCCTCTACACTGTCCCCATCAAACACTCCCAGGACAGGTACAGCACGGGGTTAGATACAGAGTAAAGCTCCCTCTACACTGTCTCCATCAAACACTCCCAGGACAGGTACAGCACGGGGTTAGATACAGAGAAAGCTCCCTCTACACTGTCCCTATCAAACACTCCCAGGACAGGTACAGCACGAGGTTAGATACAGAGTAAAGCTCCCTCTACACTGTCTCCATCAAACAATCCCAGGACAGGTACAGCACGGGGTTAGATACAGAGTAAAGCTCCCTCTACACTGTCTCCATCAAACACTCCCAGGACAGGTACAGCACAGGGTGAGATACAGAGTAAAGCTCCCTCTACACTGTCCCTATCAAACACTCCCAGGACAGGTACAGCACGGGGTTAGATACAGAGTAAAGCTCCCTCTACACCGTCCCCATCAAACACTCCCAGGACAGGTACAGCACGGGGTTAGATACAGAGTAAAACTCCTCTACACCGTCCCCATCAAACACTCCCAGGACAGGTACAGCACGGGGTTAGATACAGAGTAAAGCTCCGTCTACACTGTCCCTATCAAACACTCCCAGGACAGGTACAGCACGGGGTTAGATCCCGAGTAAAGCTCCCTCTACACCGTCCCCATCAAACATTCCCAGGAAAGGTGTTGTGTTCATTAACTGCAAATGTACTCGTGACCTGTACCATCCTTGGGGCAATGGGTGGTTCGCTGGAGGTTTGGGAGATACAAATGATTTCATTCACGAAACAAACTCATCCAGACTCTCAGCCAATGATTGATTTGATCGGTTAACATAGGCAGCCAATTTTGTGCACAGCAAGATCCCATCAAGCAGCAAAGTGGGACTAAAAGTTAGCGGGTAATTCTCTTCTGATGGCATTGGTTGAATGAGGGAAAAGTCATGGTGTAGCCTAGCGACTGGGAATTGGATAATTGTCGGAAGAGATAAATTTTCCAGGGTTAGGGGGGATAGGGTGACGGTGGGGGGAGGGTGGGGGGGTGGGTTGGATTACCAGAGTTGCTCTTGTAGAGCACTGGCAGGGACACGATGGGCTGAATGGCCTCCTTCTGTGCTCTAAACGTTCCATGCCCCGATGAACCTCCTCCGACGGGCAGCACGAGACCTTTGACAATGACGGGGCCCTCGAGTCACCTCCAGAGATGCCGGAGCCTTTTACCATCGGGGGCGCCATTTCCAAGATGAAGGGGGCCCAGTCTGCGCACCGAGCCCTGGGTGGAGACTGGAACCCCAGCCTTCTCGATGGAAGCGAGAGTCCCAACAATGAGCTGTGCCGTCTCCTCAAGCCAACGCGCCATTGGATAAAGCCCTTCTAGAAAATTCTCAGGCATTTCATATCCTTCAAATTAAATGGAGGGAGGGTATTGGAGGGAGGGAGGGTTAGAAGGATCTGCTGATGGGTGGAGGGGGTGGGAGGAGTTTCCTGTGGTGCTTAAACACCAGTATAGACCAGTTGGGCAGAATGGCCTGTGCTCCTAGTTCTATGAGGACAAAATA
Source organism: Isurus oxyrinchus (assembly GCA_026770705.1). NCBI lineage: Eukaryota > Metazoa > Chordata > Chondrichthyes > Lamniformes > Lamnidae > Isurus > Isurus oxyrinchus. The sequence continues at coordinate 9,831,604 of JANJGN010000033.1, read as the reverse complement.
GGAATAATCAACATGGAACGCCAGTTCGAACTGTTTGTTTTCACACAAAGGATGGTCAGCACTTGCAGTGGGAGGAAACAATGCAAGAAAAGATACCAGAATTATTTAAGACACAGTTTAAGGGTGATTAGTAAGATGCTCGAGATAGAATTGGCCAAAAGACCTTGTTGATTGTAGTGGTCTTGGGCACCTTCAGATAATTTTCACAATCTTTGGGGGATCTGGTACCAACAGGCCCTGTCTGCTCAGTCCCAGTTGGCCGCCATTTGAGAAGCCAAGGCGGGTGTAGGTTATTTTTGGAATATGGGAGGCCTGTGTGCCCTGGGGGTGTCCGGGACTAGGCAGAGGGGAGGGGGGGGGAGGGGTGCAGGGGAGGGAGGGGAGTCTACCATTGGGTCTCGCTTACAGGCCCAGTCCAGCCTAACGATCGGGCCTGGTTTAAGTAGCAGGCCACAGGCTCCTGCCCGACAGGAAACAAGCATCACCGGGGCCCTGGGGCCATGGGGACTGATCTCGGGCATCCTGGCAGTTCGAAGGTGGAGAAAAATGTCAAGGTCACGGTTGGGAGGGGAGGTGGGGGGGGCGGGGGGTGGGTTTGCTGCGAGGTTGGGGGTTTCCAATCAGGGAGCCCTTCGACGGAAACCCAGGCTTCACAGTGAGGCCTACTGAAGCACTGGTGACCTACAGGAAATCCTGAGAAGCACGTTTTACGCTGATTCCTCTCGAGCCTTATGTTTCCCGGGAGGGACATAACAGTAAAAACTCGGGGGAAGACAAAAGGAAAGGTCTGAAGGAAGAAAAAACCTTTCTTATTTTCTAGATTTAACTGTTTCTTTTCCTTCTGGGGTTTGCCTAATGGGCATGGGGGGGGGGCGGTAGTTGACAAAGCCCCTCACCCCCTCCTGTTCCCTCCCTCTGTTTCCACATGAGGTGAGTTCAGTAAAATCAGCACCCGTTGGGCCCTGAACTGGAGGGTTGGGTGGGAGATTGAGCGGTGTCTTCCTGAGCCCAGCCTCTGGGAGGCGGTGTGGCGCCGACACTGAAAGGCAAGGGTGACAGGAGGTCAAGGCAAAGAGCCCTTCCCCTGGCGACCGTCAGCTGGTGAACAGTCAACGCTGAACCTCACTGAGTGACCAGAGACCAACCGCCTGGACAAGGTAGACAGGGGAGAAGCTTGTTCCCATTTACTGGCGCTGCGGGGAGCAGGAGATTGAAGGTTTTGGGTAAGGGAAGCTGGGGATGGGGGACGTGAGGAAGAACATTGTTTGACGCAGCGAGCAGTAACGACCTGGAACTCGCATCCCACGAGGGGGCTGGAATCGGAGACGATGAATGCCTTCAAAAGAAAATTGGATGGACGCTCGAGGCGGGGAATAAACTCGCAAAGGGATACGGGGATAGAGCCGGGGGCGTGGGGCGGGGGGCTGGGGTTTGGGAATGGGACTGACCGGATGGTCCTACAGATGGCTGGAATGGACTCGAAGGGGCCGAATGGCCTTAATAGCCCCCTGAAGGCCCCGAGATGCCTCAGGGGGCTGAAGGTTTGGAACAACGAAGATAAAGGATTTTGAGGCCATGGAAATGCGTCCCCTCTGTCGGGCGAGCAAGGGACATGTCAAACTGGGTGGGGGGGGCAAAAAATCAGTTCTGCTTTTAAGCACCGGACGAAACCTCACCTCGCCCCGGCGTTGGGGGGGGAGGTGTCCCGAGGCCTGCCCACCCCCAAAGTCCTCGTGCTTCACTCCAGACCCTTTCGAGTCGAGAACGAGCCCCACCCACCACCCCCCCACCACACCCTACCACCCGCCCCCCCCCCCCCACCCCCCCACACCCCCCCCCCCCCCTTTCCTTCCCCCACCCGGCCCAACATGTTTCCCTCAGGACTCGATGACTCTAATACAGCCCACACCGGGGAGCCGCTGGGGTCAGGGAGTTCCGGTCATTTTGGACATCGGCTTTGCATTTATATAGCGCCTGCAGCGTGGGTTAAAAACCGCCCGGAGGTCTCGGCGGCAGCGCCATCAGGCCGACCGTCGGACGCAGAGTCTGGTAAGGAGATGCCAGGGGCCCGCTGAGGCAAAGCCCGGTCACAGGGTTCGGTTTCGAGGGGGTGTCTTAAAAAGGAGGGACAGAGAGGCGGAGGGGCTGAGGGAGGGGATTCCAGAGCTCAGGGGGTCCCCAGGCAACTGCAGGCCCGGCCGCCGATGCTGGAGGGGCTAAAACCCGGGAGTTGGGGGGGTGGGGGGGGGGGCGCTGCTCACAAGGGCGGATCGGAGGAACGCAGAGACCCTGGTGGGTCGTGGAGCTGGAGGGGGTGAGAGAGGTAGCGAGGGTGCGAGGGCAATGGAGGGATTTGAAAACCAAGGCGGGGAGAATTGTGGTGGTGCTTAACCGAGAACCATCGAAGATTAATTCTCAAGTTTCAAACAAAGACCCTTTGGGTGGCGGAGGGTTGAGGTCTTCAAGAGAGCGTTTTGCCAGGCTGGGTGCAGAGAAGGTGGTTACACTTGGAGCGGAGATCAGCGCTCAGGGTCACACACATAGATTGGCGCCGAATAATCCCAGTCAGGAATAAGGAAGAAACCCCTTTTACCCAGGGAGTGGTGAGAATGTGGAACTCGCTACCACAGGGAATGGTGGAGGCGAACAGTATAGATACACTTAAGGGGACGTTGGATAAACACGTGAGGGAGAAAGGGATAGAAGGCTAGGTTGATGGGATGAGATTGAGATGGGTGCCAAGAGGATTGTGTGGAGCACAAACCATAGCACGGACCAGTTGGGCTGAATGGCCTGATTCCATGTTGTAAATTCACCCTACCCTGCCATTGAGGGCACTTCCTCTTTCCCTATTGTCAGGAGTAGTTCCGGTAGCTGGGGAGTGGGTGGGATATCTCCCTAATCCATCTCCCCCCCCCAACTCCAAACACCAGCCTCCCCCCTTCCCCAGCACCATCTGAAATCTGGCAGTAGTTGGGTTGTATATGAAGGTTGCAAACTATCAGGAAGCGACCGCCAGTGGGCATAAACTGGCATGGGGCAAAACGGGCAGAGGTGGGGCCAATACAGTTTAATAGAGAGAAAAAATATACCCATACAATTGGAAGGTAATATAAAGGATGGAATTATATCTTAAACAGTACTTACCTTCTACCCGTACAACTGATCCATTTCCATTAAAGCTCATGATTGGGAGAGGTTTGAAAATCTTGACCTGACACCCATAGGTGCCACTATGGTTTCGAGTTGCATGGGTGATGGTTAAGACTGAGGATTGAGTTGGTAAGTGAGCCGTGATGGAGACTCTTGGATCAGGAGGGTCACAATGTGACGAATCAGAAACTTTAGCTACTAAAGGACAGGTCTCCTCAGTATTCCCAAAATTCCAGATGAAACTGAGTTCCTTTATGTCCTTGGCTGCTGCCTGTAAGGTGCAGGTCAGACTGATGGCCTCTCCTTCCGTGACCCTGAGAGAGGAAGGGACCTGGGAGACATTCTGCATCAGGCCGTGCGCTGGGAGAAAGGACACAAGGTGTAGGAAATGGACATCGAAGGCGGGGAGGATGCATTAGGAGGTTGGAGAGTCTGTAGGTGCCTGGATCCACTCCGAGGGGGGGCAGTGTCACAGCTGGAGTCTCCGGCTTGCCCTCGAGTGAAAGCTCCCAGCCCCGCGCCCCCCCGCCCCACACCGCAGTCGCCCTCGCTGCACCTCCGGACCCTCCCCACGCTTCCTGTTCACTCCGTCTCACACAGCGTCCAACACACTCACTCCACACGCACCGGGCAGCCTCACTGAAACATCGAATGACATCGGATTTACCGCACAGAGACAGGCCCCTCTGCCCAGCTGCTGGCGCGTGTGGGTCTTAATGCCCCACATGTGCCTCCTCCCACCCTCTCCATCTCACCCCATCAGCATTTCTTTCCATCCCTTTCTCCCTTGTGTGTTTATTCAGCTTCCTCTTAAATGTATCGATGCTGCTCACCTCAACCTCTCCCTGTGGGAGCGAGCTCCACATTCCTTCCATTTCTCCTGCATTTCCTGTTGGGTTTATTCGTGATTATCTTGGCCCCACACCCCCGCCTAGCTTTGGACACCCCCCAACCCTCTGACCCCTATCCTCCCCACCCCTCCACATCACACACCACCCACCCTACCCACCTCTCCCAGAATGGGACGCCTCACTTGGCCAGAGAGACTTCCCAATGAGAGGCAGGCTGTGAGTGTCATGCAGTGAGGACAGAGGCTGTTTGGAGAGCAGGGAGGTCATGCTGTGCAGGGTTTGGACAGCTCGGCAGATAAGTGAAGGACTCCGCAGCCGATCTGCTCGCCGCTCCCGCGTGGAGCTCTGGGGCCTCTCGCTCTTTCTGGTTTTAACACAAAAGCTTCACCTCACACCCAGGGAGGGTTTATGAGCTTGGAGCTGTGCCAACTCTGAGAACCTCGCTTCCTGCCTAGGGGAAGGGTAGGGCAGGGGTAAGTCCTGACTGGAGAGGGCAAAGGCAACCTGCATTTATATAGCACCATGGGCTTTGTGAAACACCCCAGAGGTGCATCAAAGGAGTGTTATCGCACAGAACTTGACCCCGAATTGCAGTAAGGGGTTATAGGGCGGGCAGTCCAAAGCTTAGACACAAAGGTAGGTCTTAAGATCTGTCTTAAAGGAGAAGAGAGAGAGAGAGAGAGAGGCAGGTAGGTTTAGAGAGGGAATTCTGGAATTCAGGCAGCTGAAGGAATGGCCACCAATGGTGGAGGGATTAAAATTGAGCTTTCTCAAGAGAGCAGAAGGGGGAGGTGGTGGTCTAGTGGTATGGTCACTGGACTGGTACTCCAGAGAGGACCTGAGAACCCCAGGTTCAAATCCTACAAGGGCACATGGTGAAATTTGAATTCAATAAAAATCTGGAGTGAAAAGTTTAATGATGACTGTGAAAACACTGCCAATTGTGGTGAAAACCCATCTGGGTTCACTAGTGCCCCTTTAGAACCTGCTGTCCTACATGTGACTCTAGACCCCACATGCAATGTGGTTGAAACTTGAACAGGGGCAATTAGGGATGGGCAATAAATGCTGACCTAGCCAGTGATAAGCAAGTATATATTAAAAAAACTGATTGGAGGAGTGTGTGGATCTTGGAGGCTTGTGGGGCTGGGGGATGTTAGCGGGGGAGGGTTGAGGCTATGGGGGGGATTTGAAAATGAGGATTCTAAAGTCAAAGCTCAATTGGACTCAGAGCCAAGCACAGGGGTGACGGCTGATTGGTGCAAATTAGGACACAGGCAGAGGAGTTTTAGGTGAGCACTTGCAGAAGATGGGAGAGCATTGGAATAGTCAAGTAGAATAGGAAATGGAGGTTGGTGCATTTATTTAGCTCCCAGTATCCTCCCCCTCTTTACACTCCAAACCTGATACCTAATGGATGTGGCTTCAGGAAGGAAGCGATCTAACCTGGGACCTCCTGTTTCTGTGCATCCTGGTGAAGCCTACACCACAGTATCAGAACCGAGGACCAGGTTGGTGAGGGACAAAGGAACAGGAACAGTTCTTCCCTGCTCCTCCACCTCCTCAACAACACCGGGAGACTGAAAATCGACACAGCAGTGAAGGCACGGCCATCTTTCATTGGTGAAGAAATTTGGTCTCATAAGCTTCATGCTTGCTGGTCTTTTGTTTAACCTGAGTTTTAGGCATTTTTGCAACCTAAGCTATAGCCCTTTGTGCGGCTTAAGCTCTGGGCCTTGAGCCTGAGTCCTGGGTCTTAAACAGCCTGAGCCCTGGGCCTTGACGCAGCCTGAACTCAGCACCTTGCCGCCTGAGTTTTGGGACTTTGTTGAGCCTAAGTTCTGGGCGTTTGTTGAGCCTTGAGTTCTGGGCCTTGGTGGAGCCTGGGCTCTGGGCCTTTTGTTGAGCCTGAATTTTGGGCCTTGGTGAGGCCTGAGCTCTGGGCCTTGCAGTCTGATTTCTGGGCCTTGGTGGAGCCTGAACTCTGGGCCTTGAGCCTCAGATTTTGGCTTTTGTCGAGGCTAAGCTCTGGGCCTTTACTGAACCTGAGCTCTGGATCTTGGTGCAGCCTGAGTTTCGAGCCTCCATTGAGCCTGAATTCTGGGCCTTTGTCAGTCCTGAGCTCTGAGCCTTGGAGCAGCCCGAGATCTGGGTATGAGTTGTAGTCTTAGACCCTTTCCTGAAATGCCCAGATAATAGTTAAGGTATCTTCCTGATCAATTATCGACTGCAGGAGGAACACAATGTTAAAAGGAGAGACAGATCAACCCACTAAACAGGAGCAAGAAACAAGGAAACTTAGTGCCAGTGCCAAATTTATTTCAATTACATTGAGATTTTATTCCCCCCTTTGGCTACCGGCCCTTCCCTTCCCCCACAACCCCCACACCCCAGGGCCAAAATAGGGGGTAGCCTCCATGGTGACCAGCTGTGTTCCCCTAGCTCTGAGGGTCAGCATGCAGAGTGATGATCAGAGTGATGATTGGAGCGGCATGTCAGGTTGAGAATTGCGTGGGGTCCTCTTCCTTCCCAAGGCGACTGCATCGTCCTCCCCTCCACTCCTCAGAAGTCTGCCCCCTCGGGTGGGTGTAAAAGATCCCACGGCCTCCATTTCGAAGGAGAGCGGGTTGGGGTTTGCGGAGGGGGTGGTACTTCACCCTGTTGCCCTGGGGCCAATATTTATGCTACAGTCAACATCGCACAAACAGATGTTCTGGGCCATTTATCACGTTGCTGTTTGTGGGATCTTGCTGTGTGCAATGTGGCTGCCGTGTTTCGTACATTACAACAGTGGCCACGCTTCAGAAACAAAAAGGTAATTCCTTGGTCGCAAATAGGGGACATCCTGAGGTTATAAAAGGCGCTATATCAATGCAAGTCTTTCCTGTTGCTTCCCGATGTGATCAGGCCTTCCCTTTTCAAGCTCTGTCCTTCGACCACAGAGGGCTGGCATAACCCAGCTCAACCGGAGTGTGGATTCTCCCTGGACTCTCGGAAGCTGGGACCCTGGTGCTGGCCTGTGTTCCTGCTCCGATTATCAATGAACCACGGCGTACTCCGTCTTGACCCATTCACGTGGGGGGCGGTCCAGCTCAGGCAGGCTGATTTCAGCATAAGCCGCCTCCTCACTCTGTTGCTGGTGGAGACCTGAAGTAGGAGCTTGCACCATTGAATACACCACTCCTGGTGAGTCCTGAACAAGGGAAAAGATAATATAAATACAGCAGCTCTGTGGACAGAAATACACTGTGGTGATCGATTGTTTTGTGCTCGATTATGTGAGACTGTTTACTACTGGTGCTCACTGTGCTTGGTTGGTTAAGTCAGGGTATGGACTCAGACAAAAGCAAACAAACTGTAGAAAGAGCTAGAAGCTTGAGCTAGAAGCATGGAGCAGACATTTCAAAGCACTGTTAATAAAACCTGTTACACATAGAAACTAGTGCCATCTCTGCATAAATCTGAGATATAATATATACAACAGGCACCAGTTAGGATACAGATATCTCCCTGAGAGAGCAAAGACTGAAAAACATCAATCAGTGCGCAGTTATCTCCTTGAGAGAATGGAAACTGAGTGACACCAGTCAGTGTACAGATATCTCCCTGGGAGAGAGGGGACTGAGAGACACCGGTCAGTGTACAGATATCTCCCTGAGAGAGAGGGGACTGAGAGACACCGGTCAGTGTACAGATATCTCCCTGAGAGAGAGGGGACTGAGAGACACCAGTCAGTGTACAGATATCTCCCTGAGAGAGAGGGGACTGAGAGACACCGGTCAGTGTACAGATATCTCCCTGAGAGAGAGGGGACTGAGAGACACCGGTCAGTGTACAGATATCTCCCTGAGAGAGAGGGACAGAGACACCAGTCAGTGTACAGATATCTCCCTGAGAGAGAGGGGACTGAGTGACACCAGTCAGTGTACAGATATCTCCCTGAGAGAGAGGGGACTGAGAAACACCAGTCAGTGTACAGATATCTCCCTGAGAGAGAGGGATTGAGAGACACCAGTCAGTGTACAGATATCTCCCTGAGAGAGAGAGAGACTGAGGGACTCCAGTCAGTGTACAGATATCTCCCTGAGAGAGAGGGGACTGAGAGACACCAGTCAGTGTACAGATAACTCCCTGAGAGAGGGGGGACTGAGAAACACCAGTCAGTGTACAGATATCTCCCTGAGAGAGAGGAGACTGAGGGACTCCAGTCAGTGTACAGATATCTCCCTGAGAGAGAGAGGGGACTGAAAGACACCAGTTAGTGTACAGATATATCTCCCTGAGAGAGAGGGGACTGAGAGACACCAGTGAGTGTACAAATATCTCCCTGAGAGAGAGGGGACTGAGAGACACCAGTGAGTGTACAAATATCTCCCTGAGAGAGAGGGACTGAGAGACACCAGTCAATGTACAGATATCTCCCTGAGAGAGAGGGGGGACTGAGAGACACCAGACAGTGTACAAATATCTCCCTGAGAGAGAGGGGACTGAGAGACTACAGTCAGTGTACAGATATCTCCCTGAGAGAGAGAGGGACTGAGAGACACCAGTCAGTGTACAGATATCTCCCTGAGACAGAGGGGACTGAGAGACAACAGTCAGTTTACAGATATCTCCCTGAGAGAGAGTGAGAGACACCAGACAGTGTACAGATATCTCCCTGAGAGAGAGGGGACTGAGAAACACCAGTCAGTGTACAGATATCTCCCTGAGAGAGAGAGTCTGAGGGACCCCAGTCAGTGTACAGATATCTCCCTGAGAGAGGGGGGACTGAGAGACACCAGTCAGTGTACAGATATCTCCCTGAGAGAGAGAGAGAGAGAGACTGAGGGACCCCAGTCAGTGTATAGATATCTCCCTGAGAGAGAGGGGACTGAGAGACACCAGTCAGTGTACAGATATCTCCCTGAGAGAGAGGGGACTGAGAGACACCAGTCAGTGTCCAGATATCTCCCTGAGAGAGAGGGGACTGAGAGACACCAGTCAATGTACAGATATCTCCCTGAGAGAGAGGGGACTGAGAGACACCAGTCAGTGTACAGATATCTCCCTGAGAGAGAGGAGACTGAGGGACCCCAGTCAGTGTACAGATATCTCCCTGAGAGAGAGTGGACTGAGTGACACCAGTCAGTGTACAGATATCTCCCTGAGAGAGAGGGGACTGAGAAACACCAGTCAGTGTACAGATATCTCCCTGAGAGAGAGGAGACTGAGGGACCCCAGTCAGTGTACAGATATCTCCCTGAGAGAGAGTGGACTGAGTGACACCAGTCAGTGTACAGATATCTCCCTGAGAGAGAGTGGACTGAGAGACACCAGTCAGTGTACAGATATATCTCCCTGAGAGAGAGGGGACTGAGAGACACCAGTCAGTGTACAGATATATCTCCCTGAGAGAGAGGGGACTGAGAGACACCAGTGAGTGTACAAATATCTCCCTGAGAGAGAGGGACTGAGAGACACCAGTCAATGTACAGATATCTCCCTGAGAGAGAGGGGACTGAGAGACAACAGTCAGTGTACAGATATCTCCCTGAGAGAGCGAGGGACTGAGAGACACCAGTCAGTGTACAGATATCTCCCTGAGAGAGAGGGGACTGAGAGACAACAGTCAGTTTACAGATATCTCCCTGAGAGAGAGGGATTGAGAGACACCAGTCAGTGTACAGATATCTCCCTGAGAGAGAGAGACTGAGGGACCCCAGTCAGTGTACAGATATCTCCCTGAGAGAGAGGGGGGACTGAGAAACACCAGTCAGTGTGTACAGATATCTCCCTGAGAGAGAGAGGGAGAGAGACTGAGGGACCCCAGTCAGTGTACAGATATCGTTGAGATGAAGAGATACCCAACGTTGTGTGCTGGATTCACAGATGAGCAGTTCCCGGCTTTGGTTGTAGTCACAGGGCTGTGTCTGCCAGGCGGTGAGCCACTCGAACTACACCCGCCCTTTCAGGATTTTGCTAAGCTGCAGTTGCAGCTGCAGTAACTCAGCCCAGTGAAGCTTGGAGATTGTAAGGAAGGGGCTCTGGCACCAGCAGGGGCCGGGGCTGTGGTACCTCTCGAACCCCAATCTCGCCCATCACTGAAATGGTTCGCAGCCTGAGCGATGGGGGGGTAGCGTCAGGACCAGCCCAGTCTTCGAGGCACCGAGTCTCTAGGTGAAGACGGGGCTTCCCTGCGCACCTCACTGTTGGTCAGGGGTGGGGGGGGAGGGGGGGAGGGGGGCGAGCCGAGGCTATTCAACTGCAGCGTGCCTCACAGCTGAGCCTCCTCGGGCCTTCCCATCCTCCCTCAGTCCCCTCCCTCGCCTCGGCGACAGGCCTCTTCCCATTGCTGAGCTGCGGGGCACAGCTTGAATCGCACATCTAGAGAATGATCAGGTCTGGCAGCAGGAGGCCACTCAGCCCATCATGCTTGTGCCGGCTCTTTGACAGAGCTATCCAGCTCGCGCCCCGATCGTTTCCCCGCTGTCGTGCGATTATTTCTTCCTACTCCAGCATTAATCCAATTCCCCCCTTCTGGAAGTTCCTGTTGAATCTGCTCCCACCGCCTTTTCAGGCAGCGCCTTCCAGATCCCAACAACTCTCCCCTGAAAAGTAACTGTGCCTCATGTCCACCTCCCCCTCCGGCTCTTTGGCCATTTCTCTTCAACCCGTGTCCCTCTGGTCACCAGTCGCTCCTGGAAACAGTTTGGCCTCATTTACTCTGTAAAAGCCCCTCATGATTCCGAGCCCCTCGATTCAATCTCCCCCTTTAACCTCCTCCACTCCAAGGAGAGTGGCTTCTCCAGTCCCTCCACGCGACTGGAGTCCCTCAGCTCCTCCTGCTTTGTGGGGCTCAGTGCCCGTGCTGACGAGATATTTTCCAGGATGGGGGAGGAGGAGTGGGGGCATTGGGGAGGAGGAGTGGGGGAGGGGGGGGAGGAGGTTGGGGTACACCCACCTGATCATCGGATACAGGATACCACCGGTTCCGGATGACTTGTCCGGGCGCCTTGTCCTGAGCTTGACCTGTCAGGAAAGATTACGGACGTGAGGCATTGAACGCACACAGCCCAGGAGGAGCCGCCACCGGTGCAGGCTCCAGAGACCCGAATTTGCACAGCAAGATCCCAGCAGCAGGAAAGCTGGTCGTGGCCTGCGTTATTGTTTCTTTGTGGATGAGAGAATGGGTAAATGTTGCCCCAGAACAACAGCGGGGTGGGGGTGGGGGGGGGGTGGGTGGAGGGAGGGGAGAACTCCCAAATGCCCTGCTTCTAAAAATCCCCGCGGGGTGTCTTACATCCACGCGAGAGGCCTGGTTTGAAGTCCCAGCTGAGAGACAGCTCCTCTGGCAGTGCAGCACTCCCTCGCCGGTTGCCTTGCATTTTATGCTGAAGTCGCTGGAGACTTGAACTTATCACCTTTAGCAATAAATAGCTGTGAGGCCTGAAGTGTTGTGTGTTTTTAATCAAGGAGCCTGGAGAAACTCTCAATCCTTTTAACGTTGCAGATGGTCTGGGTGTCGAGAGAGGTTCCATTCTGATTATTCACAGAGGCAACCCTTGCCATTTTAACCCTCCCTCTGGTTGAAGGCTGGCGAGAGGGCAGTTAAATCGAGCCCTGGGGTGGGGGGGAGGGCACTAACTCAACTCCCCTCCCCCTCTTCTGCCCCCCCCCCCGCCGCACCCCTCCTTTCTCCTCCACCCTCCCCCTTTTCTGCCCATCCCCCACCACCCCCTCCCACCCCACTGCTCCGTCACGTCTCTTCCTTACGTCAACCGTGGCTCCGTGGGTAGAGCCCTCTTTCGATCACCGAGATTCAGGATTCAAATCCCACTCCGGGTCCGGAGCACACAGAGCGAGGCTGACTCTCCCAGTGCGGTACAGGGGGAGTGCGGCACTGTCAGAGGTGCCGTTGTCCAGATGAGCCGTTAAACCGAGGGCCCCACCTGCCTGCTCAGGTGGATGTAAAAGATCCCGTGACACTATCTTGACAAAGAACACCCGGGGGTTATCCGTGGCCTATATCTCCCCCTCCCACCGGACCAACGTAACAAAGAGAAACGATTACGAGGTCATTACCATTTTGCTGATGGTGGGATCTTGCTGTGTACAAACTGGCTACCACGTTTCCTACACAACAACAGTGTTGACACTTCACACAGTACGTAACAGGCTGTAAAATAGTTTGGGATGTTCAGTGGTCATGAAAAGCGCTGCACAAACGCAAGTCTCGCACTTTTCACACACACGCAGACACACACTCACATCCACACAGCCATACGAACATACAAACATTCAAACTAGGAGCAGAAGTCAGCTATTTGGCCGCTCGAGCCTGCTCTGCCATTCAGTAAGAACCTCTTCTCCACAACAGACACCAAGCTAACTGGTCTTTAGTTCCCTTCTTGAATAGAGGGGTTATATTCGCTACTTTCCAGTCTGATGGAACCTTTCCAGAACCCAGCGAATTTTGGAAAATTAGCACCAGCACAACGCCTACATCATTAGCCCCAGAACAACAGCGGGGTGGGAGGGGTGGGGGGAGGGGAGAACTCCCAAACGCCCTGCAAGCAACACAGCCATCTGGGCTCTCGCTCTTTGCTGCAGGGAACAGTCTCAATCCCCCTTCGCTATCCTGTCCCCTACAACCACTACATTCCTTTTTACTCCCACCCCCTCCCCCACCACTTGAATGGCCTCCTGTGCCTCTCTTGACCCGCTCGCCACCTCACTTGCCCTATCCCTCTCACTGCCTTGCTCGCTCCTTCCCGTTCCTTCCCTACCTCTCGACTCCACTCGCCAGAACCCTCCCTGTGACAGGGAAGCGGCGAGAGAGGGAGAGAGGGTGAGCGGAGGGAGTGAGGGTGTTGGGACAGGTGACAAGCTCAGCGGGAGTGTGTTTAAAATATACAGACCGAGCACGCGTGGATGCAGCGTGTTTCTTAGCGCAGTGACCATGTTAAAAGGAAAATGGAGGCAGCACAATTCAGGTAAACTCCGTAACTGACAAGCATGCTAAGTTGAAAATGCGGTATTCTAATTTGACTCTATCCCAACTCCCTGGATGTAAACCAGCCCCTGACAGTTTTCCGGGAGATGGCCTCCTAATTGGTCACCTGCAGGCATGCTGTCTATTTAAAAGTGGTGGGTTCTGGGTGCTGCTGGCCTATTCAGAGGGGGCCAAGCAGGCAGACCCCTCCCAAAGATCCACCGGGAGAGACCGTCCTTGCCCGTGGCCTCGCCTTTTGGTCAAGGGGTCACTGGCTTCTATGGCCCCCCTGATTTGCCGCAGGCAAACTTCCCTGGAGGTGGGACTCCATCAGGGAGATGTCCCGAAGCAACTCCTGCACCCCCCACCCTTTATTTTTCCACATGCCCTCCCCCCCCACCTCCCAGCCCGCCACCAGTTTCAGGGTCCCCGTTACCCAATGCACCAGGTGTGGTGAGCATTGGCAAAGCTTGTCCCAGTACCGTTCTTCACTCACCACCTGACCCTGCATAACGGGCATGGCATATACAAGGGCTGGGAAGCCAGCCGCTCTGGGTATGGGAATGACTAAATGGTCTCTTCTTCTTCAGTTGCTTGAGTTGGGACCGTCAGGAGTGTTGTCGATGATTCTGGTCCCTTTGTAGAATGCGTCAACGCTAGCTCAGTGCCTCGATGTGAAGATGGGAAGATCTCAGCAGACAGTGGGGGCGGGGGGGTGGGGGGTGGGTGGGGAAGCAGGCAGCCTGGACCTTCATACCGCACACAAACTGGAGCGAGAACGGGATCCGGCTCCCCAGGTCGAATAGCTCTTCCGGAACTCGACCCTGAAGGCTTCGCCGCTGAAAGGTGCCCGGCTGGGATGGCGGCGGGGGCGAACGAAAGGGGCAGAAAAGGTGGAGCGGAGAGGGTGGCATTGAAATGTTCGTCGGGTCACTAGCTCTTGTTGACTGGTGAGCGATCCTCGGCCAACTCAAGGACAAAAGCAGGATGTGGTGGAGGAGGTGAACTAAAAGCAGCTTTCTGTCCCAATTTAGCTAGTGCGGGTCACAGTTCAGTCAGGGAGTCCGAGCTGATGTGGCAACATGCACTTTTACATGCGTGCTATGGTCTGGAGCTATGGATAGCAATGGCGGAGGCTCCTGCTCACTTCCCAATCTCACAACTGACCAGGAATCCCTCCTGCTCTTACCGCCTCCCATTGGTGTGCGTTGAAGGGTTTGCAGGTCGATCCTCTTCCTGTTTGGCCGCGCAACGATCTCACCTTCCCTTGGTCATCAAGCCCTGGGGTGGGACTCGAACCCAGACCTTCAGGCTTGGGAGGCAGGTACACTGCGCCACGAGATCGCCATAGTTATGCTTGAAAAATCGCGAAATGAAGATTAAGGGTGTGAAAGTTATCTCTCTCTCTCTCTCTCCCGCTCGTTCTATCTAGCCATCCATCTAGGGTTACCCCGATCTCATTCAGCAACACTTTTGCCCCTGAGACCAGAAGGTCTGTGTTTCAAGTCTTGCATCGCGGAATTAGCCACAAAATCCGAGGCTGACACCACCCCAGTGCAGGACTGAGGGTGTGCTGCACAGTCAGAGGTGTTGTCAGCTCTCTGAGGGTGGGGCAAGTGCTACGGTCTAAAGCAGGTACTGGACAGAGAGGCCGGGTCAGTGCATGATGTATGATAACTGTGTTGATTAGTAGATAAATCAAAGAAGAAAGATCCATCTTTCTAAAGCACCGTTCATGACCTGAGGACATCCCAATGCATATTTTACATTGAAAGCAGGAACTTACAATAGTCTGACAACTTCCAGTTCTTAGTATCCAGGAAGCGACCAGTTAACAAGAATGGAGGAGAAATTGGTTCACCAGTAACAGTGCTGAGTGCACATGCGCATGAGCAGCAGACAATGTTTCAGACGCTGAGTTATTGAACTGGCTATCACCTTGGCTTCAAAAGCATACTGAGAGGGAATTGGCAGACCAAAACTATTCCCTCCATTGCCCATTGGCACTGGAACTGGCAGGGCCCACTCATTTAATCTCCCCCCACCCACCCCCCCCCCCCCCCCCCCCACCACAGCCCATACCAACTCTCACATATCATCGACTCCACTCAACAATTTACTATCCTGCAGTGCCCCATGTGCTTTAATATAGCATGCAATCTTCTGTTCCACAATTGTCTGTCCTTGGAGTGTTTGATGGGAACAGTGCAGAGGGAGCTTTACTCTGTATCTAACCCCGTGCTGTACCTGTCCTTGGAGTGTTTGATGGGGACAGTGCAGAGGGAGCTTTACTCTGTATCTAACCCTGTGCTGTACCTGTCCTGGGAGTGTTTGATGGGGACAGTGCAGAGGGAGATTTACTCTGTATCTAACCCCGGGCTGTACCTGTCCTTGGAGTGTTTGATGGGGACAGTGCAGAGGGAGATTTACTCTGTATCTAACCCCGTGCTGTACCTGTCCTGGGAGTGTTTGATGGGGACAGTGTAGAGGGAGCTTTACTCTGTATCTAACCCTGTTCTGTACCTGTCCTGGGAGTGTTTGATGGAGACAGTGTTGAGGGAGCTTTACTCTGTATCTAACCCCGTGCTGTACCTGTCCTGGGAGTGTTTGATGGGGACAGTGCAGAGGGAGCTTTACTCTGTATCTAACCCCGTGCTGTACCTGTCCTGGGAGTGTTTGATGGGGACAGTGTAGAGGGAGCTTTACTCTGTATCTAACCCCATGCTGTACCTGTCCTGGGAGTGATTGATGGGGACAGTGTAGAGGGAGCTTTACTCTGTATCTAACCTCGTGCTGTACCTGTCCTGGGAGTGTTTGATGGAGACAGTGCAGAGGGAGCTTTACTCTGTATCTAATCCGATGATATACATTTTTTTTATTAATTCATGGAATGTGGGCATCATTGGCCAGGCCAGAATATATTGCCCATCCCTAATTGGGATGGGTAATAAATGAACTTGAGAAGGTGGTGGTGAGCTGCCTTCTTCAGCCACTGTAGTCCATGTGGTGTAGGTACACCCACTGTGCTGTTAGGGTGGGAGTTCCATGATTTTGATCCAGCCACAGTGAAGGAACATCGACATATTTCCTAGTCAGGATGGTGAGTGACTTGGAGGGGAACTTCCAGGTGGTGGTGTTCCCATGTATCTGTTGCCCTTGACCTTCTAGGTGGTTGAGATCGTGGGTTTGGAAGGTGTTGTCTAAGGAGCCTTGGTGAATTCCTGTAATGCATCTTGTAGATGGTACACGCTGCTGCTACTGTGAGTCAGTGGTGGAGGGAGTGAATGTTTGTGGATGGGGTGCCAATTAAGTGGGCTGCTTTGTCCTGGGTGATGCCTTAAGTGTTGTGGGATTCACACTCATCCAGGCAAGTGGAGAATATTCCATCACACTCCTGACTTGTGCCTTGTAGATGGTGGACAGGCTTTGGGGAGTCAGGAGGTGAGTTGCTCTCCACAGAATTACCAATCTCTGACCTGCTCTTGTAGCCACAGTATTTATATGGCTCATCCAATTCAGTTTCTGGTCAATGGTAACGTCCAGGATGTTGATAGTGGGGGATTCAGCAATGTTAATATCATTGAATGCCAAGGGGTGATAGTTACATTCTCTCTTGTTAGAGATGGTCATTGCCTGGCACTTGTGTGGCACAAATGTTACTTGCCACTTGTCAGTCCAAGCCTGGATATTGTCCAGGTCTTGCTGCATTTGGACAGGGACTCCTTCAGTATCTGAGGAGTCGCGAATGGTGCTGAACATTGTACAATCATCAGCGAACATCCCCACTTCTGACCTTATGATGGAAGGAAGGTCATTGATGAAGCAGCTGATGATGGTTGGGCCTAGGACACTACCCTGAGGAACACCTGCAGTGATGTCCTGGAACAGGAATGATCGACATCCAACAACCACAACCATCTTCCTTTGTGCTGGGTATGACTCCAGCCAGCCGAGAGTTTTCCCCCTGATTCCCATTGACTCAGTTTTGCTGGGGCTCCTTGATGCCACACTCGGTCAAATGCTGCCTTGATGTCAAGGGTGGTATCTCTCACTTCACCTCTTGAGCTTAGCTTTGTTGTCCGCATTTGGACCTGTCCTGGGAGTGTTTGATGGGGACAGTGTAGAGGGAGCTTTACTCTGTATCTAACCCTGTGCTGTACCTGTCCTGGGAGTGTTTGATGGGGACAGTGTAGAGGGAGCTTTACTCTGTATCTAACCCCGTGCTGTACCTGTCCTGGGAGTGTTTGATGGGGACAGTGTAGAGGGAGCTTTACTCTGTATCTCACCCTGTGCTGTACCTGTCCTGGGAGTGTTTGATGGGGACAGTGTAGAGGGAGCTTTACTCTGTATCTAACCCTGTGCTGTACCTGCCCTGGGAGTGTTTGATGGGGACAGTGTAGAGGGAGCTTTACTCTGTATCTAACCCTGTGCTGTACATGTCCTGGGAGTGTTTGATGGGGACAGTGTAGAGGGAGCTTTACTCTGTATCTAACCCCGTGTTGTACCTGTCCTGGGAGTGTTTGATAGGGACAGTGTAGAGGGAGCTTTACTCTGTATCTAACCCTGTGCTGTACCTGTCCTGGGAGTGTTTGATGGGGACAGTGTAGAGGGAGCTTTACTCTGTATCTAACCCCGTGCTGTACCTGTCCTGGGAGTGTTTGATGGGGACAGTGTAGAGGGAGCTTTACTCTGTATCTAACCCCGTGCTGTACCTGCCCTGGGAGTGTTTGATGGGGACAGTGTAGAGGGAGCTTTACTCTGTATCTAACCCCGTGCTGTACTTGTCCTGGGAGTGTTTGATGGGGACAGTGTAGTGGGAGCTGTACTCTGTATCTAACCCCGAGCTGTACCTTTCCTGGGAGTGTTTGATGGGGACAGTGTAGAGGGAGCTTTACTCTGTATCTAACCCCGAGCTGTACCTGTCCTGGGAGTGTTTGATGGAGACAATGTGTTTTACTCCCTCTTTAACCCATCTTGGTATTGACCTGGCAGACTCTGGGTGCTTGACTTGAGAGTGTGATTTACTCCCAGCATCTCTGTCTGGGACCTTTAAGGAACACAGAAAATTTTTTAAAGAAAAACCGATGTGAAATAATCTCAATGTAAGAAGAAAAGTGAGTTTTGATTTACCTTTGTTATTTTTCCTCACCAGGATGTAGATCAAAAACACACATAGAAAGACTAACAGGAGGGCGGAAACTGCGGCCAAGGGCATAAGCCAGTCCAGAGAAGATGGGTTCACCATCCCTGAAAGAGGAATCATGTTATCTTCACTTTGTCCAATTGGTCGTTGGACCCCGTCACTTCCAAGCAGAGATGGTAAACACTAATCACAGGCCCCATCACAGGGGATTGTCAGAAAGTAATACAGACCCACCTGGACATCCATGGGCCTTGGGAATGAAGGTGAGGAGATAGAGACTCACTTGGAATTCCTGGAAGTGTCTGCTTTGTCCAGGTTGGCGCTACACCCTCCCCTCCCCCTTCTCCCCTCCAGTCTCATTTCTATGCTCATAGTGGTTTCCAGGGGCTCATTTTTGTTTTCTATCTGGTTTAAGTCCAGACTGGCTTACCCCCCCTTTCCTTCACCCAACCACCCTGAATATTTGCCCCCTCCTCCGCTGACCTTGCCCTGCTCCCCCTGCCAGCCCCCTGGTGACAGCCAAGCACTCAGGATAGTGATTGGGGGTCAGGGGTTAACTTTGCTTCCTCTCACTTCAGGGGCACTGAGGACGATGTCTAGGGCAGCTACCAGCATTCTACTGACAGAGAGCTGGCAAGGATGGGATAGGCTGAATGGCCTCCTTCTGTAATGTAGCCATTCGCTGATTCTGCATGAGACCCACTCAACTAAACCATGGCAACTGGACAAAGGGACCTAGGATAAAAACCAGAGCTGGTGTCTCATGAAACTTGGCCAAGCTGAGAGGTTGCTTGGCCATTTTAGCTCCTCCAACAAAAGGATCCCCAACGTTGAGTCTAACTGTCTCTTAAGTAGCTCTTAGGGTTTTTCCTTCATTGTCCTAGAAAGTATTCCCTTCCAACAGTGGACCAAGGCCTGTGGGATACCAACCCTGGGCTCAACCTACTTCTAGTTTGACCCCACCGTGACCCTTTGTCCGAACGGGAGTTTGAAGTTCGAAGACATGGCTGCAGGTTTCCTTTATCACGTTGTTCATTGGCTTGTCTGCCTCTTGAAGACCAACTCTCACCAACCTCCCCCCACCACCCCACCCCACCATCCTAACCCCCAAAATCCACATTTTCCCGCTCTTTCCTTCAACTTAACCCTGCTAATATGGACCACTTTTCTAAACTAGGTCTTTCAAGCTCATGATAAGTGTAGACGCAGAGAAGATGTTTCCACTTCTGTGGGAAACCCAAACTAGGACCATAAATGTAAGGCTCTCGCTAATAAACCCAGCTTTGCACTGGAAGGTTCAAAGAAGGTTCACCTGGCTGATTCCTGGGATGAAGGGGATTGTCTTATGCGGAACGGTCGAGCAGATGGTGCCTGTACTCATTGGAGTTTAGAGGAATGGGAGGTGGTCTTATTGAGGCCTATCAGATTCCGAGGGGCCTGACAGGGTAGATGCTGAGAGGGTGTTTCCCCTTGTTGTTGGTGGGGGGGGGTGGAATCTGGAACTGGGGGGCATGGTTTCAAAATAAGGCCCCCCCCCCCCCATTTAAGACGGAGACGAGAGGGGAATTTCTTGTCTCAGAGGGTCTCTATAGTGGAATTCACTTCCTCAGTGAGCAATGGAGGCTGGGCCATTGAATATCTCCAAGACTGAAGTGAGACAGACCTTTGATCTACAAGGGGGTCAAGGGCGGTTGGTAGTGGGGTGAGGTGGTTGGAGGTCAGCGATGATCTTATTGAATGGGGGGAGCAGGCTCGAGGGGCTGAATGGCCTCCTCCTGCTCCTATTTCTTCCGTTCAGCAGGGAATTCAGGAGAATGTTCTTTTCTAGGGAAAAGAGTCCCAGCCTGTCCAATCTTCCCTGATAGGTCTCCCCTCTTGGCATTGATCACATTGTAAATCTCAGATCGATTGTGACCTAGATTATTGACGAGTTATGTGAAGTGATGCTGGGGTGATGGGGGTGTCGTGGTAATGTTACTGGGCTAGTAGCTTAGCAGGCACCAGGCTAATGCTCTGAGAACCTGGGTTCAAATCCCGCCCCCACCACAGTAGCCGGTGGAATTTAAATTCAATTAATAAAACCTAGAATTGAAAGCTAGACTCAGTCATGGTGACCATGAAACTATCAGTGGTTGTTGTAAAATCCCATCTGGTTTCACTAATGCCCCCTTTAGGGAAGGAAATCTGCCCTCCTTACCCGGTCTGGCCTCCATGTGACTCCAGACCCACAGCAACGTGGTTGACTCTTAACCGCCCCTCTGGAATGGCCTAGAAAACCAATACGTTCAAGGGCAATTAGGGATGGGCAATGCTGGCCTTATCAGTGATACCTACACCCCATGAAAGAACAAAAAAGTGAGGAAATTTTACACCTATAAACTCAAAGGAAAGGAATTTATCAGACAATTATTAACTGTACAACTCTAAGTCAGCAATTCACATCCATCTTCACCCAAGAGAATGAAGATGAAGATATTGAACTCGGGGAGTGAGACTGTGAAGTTCTTGAGCAAATTGATAGAGAATGTGACAAGGTATTGGAGGTGTTGGCCGGCTTAAAAGTGGACAAATCTCCAGGTTTGGATGATTGTTGTCCCAGACTGCTGAGGGAGGCAAGGGAGGAGACAACAGGGGATCTGACCCAAATTTTTAATTCCTCTCTGGCCATGAGGGAGGTGCCAGAGGAATAGAGAACAGCTAATGTGGTTCCGCTATTTAAGAAAGGTTGTAGAGATAACCCAGGGAACTACAGGCCAGTGAGTCTCACGTCAGTGGTAGGGAAACTATTGGAGAAAATTCTGAAGGACAGACTCTATCTCCACTTGGAGAGGCAAGGTTTGAACAGGGATAGTCAGCATGGCTTTGTCAGAGGGAGGTCATACCTAACAAATTTGATTGAATTTTTTGAGGAGGTGACCAGGTGTGTAGATGAGGGTAGTGTAGTTGATGTAGTTTATATGGATTTCAGCAAAGCCTTTGACAAGGTCCCACATGGGAGACTTATAAAGAAGGCAGATGCACATGGGATACAGGCTAATTTGATAAGGTGGATTCAAAATTGGCTTAGTTGTAGGAGACAGAGGATATTGACTGAAGAATGCTTTAGTGACTGGAAGCCAGTGTCCAGTGGCATACCACAGGGATCTGTGCTGGGTCTCCTATTATTCGTCATTTATATAAACAACATAGATGATTATCTTGGGGGAGCATTAGTAAGTTTGGAGATGACACAAAGATTGGCCGGGTGGGTAACAGTGAGGTTGAGTGTCTTGGGCTACAGGAAGATATAGACGGGATGGTCAAATGGGCAGATAAGTGGCAGATGGAATTTAACCCTGAAAAGTGTGAGGTGATACACTTTGGAAGGAGTAATTTGACAAGGAAGTATTCAATGAATGGCATGACACTAGGAAGTTCTGAGGAACAAAGGGACCTTGGCGTGTGTGTCCATAGTTCTCTGAAGGTGGAGGGGCATGTTAGTGGGGTGGTGAAAAAGGGATATGGGACACTTGCCTTTATCAATCGAGGCATAGATTACAAAAGTAGGGAGGTCATGTTGGAGTTGTATAGAACCTTGGTGAGGCCACAGCTGGAGTACTGTGTGCAGTTCTGGTCACCACATTATAGGAAGGATGTGATTGCACTGGAGGGGGTGCAGAGGAGATTCACCAGGATGTTGCCTGGGATGAAACATTTAAGCTATGAAGAGAGGTTGGATAGACTTGGGTTGTTTTCGTTGGAGCAGAGAAGACTGAGGGGCGACCTGATCGAGGTGTACAAGATTATGAGGGGCATGGACAGGGTGGATAGGGAGCAGCTGTTCCCCTTAGTTGAAGGCTCAGTCATGAGGGGACATAAGTTCAAGGTGAGGGGCAGGAGGTTTAGGGGGGATGTGAGGAAAAACTTTTTTTACCCAGAGGGTGGTGAGGGTCTGGAATGCACTGCCTGGGAGGGTGGTGGAGGCGGGTTGCCTCACATCCTTTACAAAGCACCTGGATGAGCACATTTAAGGCTATGGGCCAAGTGCTGGTAAATGGGATTAGGTAGGTAGGGCAGGTCTTTCTCATGTGACGGCACAGACTCGATGGGCCAAAGGGCCTCTTCTGCACTGTGTGATCCTGTGATTCGGTGAATCGGGAAATTATAAGAGACCTTTTTTACAAATGAAATGAATGATTACAGAGAAGGGCCTACACTCATACGGCACAGTCAACTAGGAGGTGTGATGGGGTGACATGGCGGGTGGAATCTCCATAGATTTCCAGAAACTAAGAAAAGAAAAACTTGCATTTATATAGCGCCTGTCACAACCTCAGGCTGTCCCAAAGTACTTTACAGCCAATTAAGCACTTTAAGTGTAGTCACTGCTGCCAATGTAGGAAACAGTGCAGCCAATTTGCTCACAGCAAGCTCCCACAAACAGCAATGTGATAATGATCAGATCATCTGCTTTTGTGATATTGGTTGAGGTGTCAATATTGGCCCAGAACAGTGTGCTGAACTCCTCTTTGAAACAGTGTACTGGGCTCTTTCCCATTCACCTGAGAGGGCAGATGGGGCCTTAGTTTTGTCAGGAAGATATAATAAGGTTATTGGAATTTATTGTAAAATAGAGGTATCTTGTGCCTACAACAAAAGCAAAAAATAGCTGGAAAAACTCAGTAGGTCTGACAGCATCTGTGGAGAGGAATACACAGTTAGCGTTTTGAGTCCGTATGACTCTTCACCAAAACTAAGGAGAAATAGAAATGAAGTGAAGTATAAACTGTTTAAGGGGGTACAAGCGGAAATCCTGTTGGAGAGAAGAGCAGTACTTCTTCAAGGTAGGCATTCCTTGTGGCAGTCAATTAAACACTAAGATAAAAGCAAAATACTGCGGATGCTGGAAATCTGAAACAAATAACTGGAAAAACTCAGCAGGTCTGACAGCATCTGTATATATGAGTGTGTGTGTGTGTGTGTGTGTGTGTGTGTGTGTGTGTGTGTGTGTGTGTGTGTGTGTGTGTGTGTGTGTGTGTGTGTGTGTGTGTGTGTGTGTGTGTGTGTGTGTGTGTGTGTGTGTGTGTGTGTGTGTGACTTAATTGGATTAAAGGCAGCTGGTCTGAAGGCTTTGATGTAGTAGAAGGTGAGCTGGGTTTGAAATGTTAAATACGCAAACAAAGGTGTCAAGGGAACACTTGCATTTTTAAATAAACAAGACTAGATTGTTTTCAAAAGAGGGAATGAAATGTGTCACCTAGCCAGGTGCAGTTTAGAAACAATATGTTTATTTTTCCCAAAGTTTACTGGTAAAACTTAGTACTATGAGAGGTTTTTATTATCAGAAAGGTAAAGTCCAACGACATAGTGAAACAATGGGAATTTGCATTCAAAGGGAAAAATGTGTATAAAGGAGCAAAGGGTGTGTGTAAGGGTAGGCATTTTAAGATCTAACAAGTATGGAAAGCCTTCAGCATCTACGCCTCAAAATGCTGTTTACCAAGAACTGAAGTTAAGAAAAATGACTTTGAATTAGACTGGTTCAGGGTATTATATGTCACCTTGCCTGGGTTTTATAAAATCTATGTGCCTTACTGTTGCCTTAACAAAAGTGGAACTGGGAGTTATATTAATTAGTGGATTTATAAGTTATTATAGCAGTAATTTGTAGACATATGGATGTGCTAAAAAGTCATTTTTCTTGTTAATAAATGGTTAATCTACTTTTGTAAAAACCTTTAAGATTTGGTAGCCTTATTACTACTGAATTCAAAGCCGCCATCTCAAAACGTACAAATTGCAAAATTATTTGCAATAGTGGTTTCAATTTTCCCTCTGGGATTTGAACAACTCAGCATTTGCCATCACAATTTAATGTATGCATCACTGACAGTGCAGCATTCCCTCAGTACTGCACCACAGTTTCAGCATTGGCTTTAATGCTCAAATCCTGGAGTGGGACTTGAACCCAAAGCTTCACAACTTGGAGGCAAGTCTAGCAGTGTGACCCACAAAGACACATCAGGTACATGTGAGGTGAAGGGTTGAATAATGTTCGTCCCCAGAGAGTGGAGGAAACACTTGTTGGAGGTTGAAGCGTTGATATAGGCAGAAACATGGGCAGACGTATTTATCACACCCATCTGGACGTCACACCTGTAGTGCAGATGCTGCGGAGTGAGTGGGACAGCTTCCAAACTCTTGCCCCTTCCCCAACAACCCCCTCTGCACCCGTCCCTCCCAACACCTGAAATTGGGCATTAGATGGGCAGAAATGACCAGCTTGCAAGCTGTTGGAGGAAGTGAAGGAAGAAGGAAACAGATGAGGCAGAAATGGGCAGCCAAGTGGCAGATGCAGTTTAATATAGAAAAATGTGGCATTTGGCAAGAAAGGTAATGATTGAAATATACCTTTAACAATACCTACCCTGTACCCTCATGACAGAACCCTTGCCATTCAGTACCCTGATGGGGAGGGGTTTGAGGGTCACAATGTGACACCTGTAGATAATATTGTCCCTCACAATTGATTGATTGAGCCTTAAGATTGAGGAATTATTTGGGAAATGAGCTGTGATGGTGATTCTCGGGTCAGGACTATCACACTGTGATGACTGAGAAACCTTGGCCTCTACACGGCAGGACACCTCAGTGTTCTGCCTGGTCCAGGTGAATTTGAGCTCTTCTGGGAGTATAGCTGTGGTCCATTAGGCACAGTTCAAGGTGGTGGCTTCCCCTTCTCTTACCGAGAGGGAAGGGGGGAACTGGGAGGCATTGCCTTGCATCTCTCTGTATGCTGGAGGGAAGGGTTACAGGGGTCAGGGAGTGGTCAGTGGAGAAACAGAATGGGCGAATATTCAAACAGCGAAGAGGGACACTAAACCTCACATGTAAGATTCTTGAGTTCTTTAGAAGGGAAGAGTTGCTGTGATGGCCACTCATGGTCTTCCTCACCAGTTTGTCTTCAGACTCACTTCTCTTGGATCCAGCGCTGATGATCCCCAATTACCCTTTAGGAGGATGAGCTACCATTGGCTCCACACTCACTGGGTGCAATGCCACTTCCTCCCGCCAATATCAAGCCGATATTCAGAGGCTGTACTTCAGGCCTCCTGCCCTTCAATGGGTATCCCGCACGCTGAACCCTTCTGACATGGAAACTGAAACACTGCCTCTGAGCTCAACCTGCCCCGACTCAAATACCCCACTGGGTATAAAACCAGCTTCCAGGGACTCTATTCTAGTCTTCACCGTCCAGGACTAGGTCTCAAATCCCTCGCTTCCTGACTCAGGGGCAGGAACATCACTTGTGAGCCAAATGTACACTCACCATCAAACACTTAAAAAGTGTTCATGCCACTGAAGAGCTGGAAACAATCAGACTAGACTGCCAGTCACGTCAAGTCCGCTCCTTTTGCCGATTTCTACCTGACCCATCTCCAAGTTAACCCCCCACCCACCCAAAAGGAAGCCTCTGGCCTAACCTATCGAGTGACTCCAAGATGACCACAAAGATATCGAACTGTTCTCTGTTCCGCCATGAAGGGAATTTTCTGTTTCTCTCCTTCCAGAAGTGGGGCAGTTGGCTGGGAGTGGGTGGGACAGCACCCTAAATTATCTCCCTCCCCAAACGACCCCCCCCACCCCCCACCAGCCCAACGCCTTGACTCCGACCCCAACCGCAGCGTCTGGAAACGGGCAGTCAGCCGGGTGGAAAGTCTAACACGTCAACTATCAGAAGGAGCCCATGGATAGGCAAGTGTGCAGCACGTGGGCAGATAGGAGGCAGAAGCAGTTTAGCACAGAGAGAAAAAAAAATGTGGTAATCCATTTTGGAAAGTAAAATCAAGAATAGAGATGTACTTTGAAGAGCTCTTACCCCGCACCATTACAACAGATCCATTGCCATACAGTATCCTGACCGGGAGGGGTTTGAGGATCGCAACCTGACACCTATAGGTTCCGTTATTCTTCAGAGTTGATTGGTTGATTCTGAGGACCGAGGATCCACTTGGTAAATGAGCTGTGACAGTGACTCTTGGGTCAGGGCTATCACACTGCGATGATACAGAAACATTGGCCTCTACATGGCAGGATACCTGAGTACTCTGACTGGTCCAGGTGAAGTTGAGCTCTTCTGGGAGTATATCTGCGGTCCGTAAGGTACAGTTCAGAGTGATGACGTTTCCTTCTCTTATCAAGAGAGAAGAGGGGGACTGGGAAACTTTGCTTTCCATCTCTCTGGACGCTGGAGAAAAGGGATACAGGGCTTAGGAACTGGAGTGGAGGTAGTCACAGCCACAGTAAGAGTGAATATTCAAACACCATCGAAGGTTAACTCGCAAGTTGCACACAAGGGTCCTGTAGGTGGCTGAGCGTTGATCTGATAGAGGTCTTTAAGAAAGGTTTTTGTTAGGTCAGGCATAGTTTCCACTTATAGTGGAGGCCAGAGGTCAGGGTCACACACTTAGGATAACGGCTAATGAGTCAAATTGGGAATTCAGGAGAACCTCTTCTACCCAGGGAGTGGTGAGAATGTGGATCTCGCTCCCACAGGGAGTGCTTGAGGTGAATAGTATAGATACACTTAAGGGGAAGCTGGATAAAAAGATGAGGGAAAAAGGAATAGAAGGATATAGTGAGATGGAGTTGGATGGCAAGGGGACTGTATTGGGGTATAAACCATAACATGGACCAGTTGGGCTGAATGGCTTGATTCCGTGTTGTAAATACATTGTGAAACTGCACCCTACCCTGCCATTGAGGGCACTTCCTCTTTCCCTATTGTCAGGAGTAGTTCCGGTAGCTGGGGAGTGGGTGGGATAGCTCCCTAATCCATCTCCCCCCCCAACTCCAAACACCAGCCTCCCCCCTTCCCCAGCACCATCTGAAATCTGGCAGTAGTTGGGTTGTATATGAAGGTTGCAAACTATCAGGAAGCGACCGCCAGTGGACATAAACTGGCATGGGGCAAAACAGGCAGAGGTGGGGCCAATACAGTTTAATAGAGAGAAAAAATATACCCATACAATTGGAAGGTAATATAAAGGATGGAATTATATCTTAAACAGTACTTACCTTCTACCCGTACAACTGATCCATTTCCATTAAAGCTCATGATTGGGAGGGGTTTGAAAATCTTGACCTGACACCCATAGGTGCCACTATGGTTTCGAGTTGCATGGGTGATGGTTAAGACTGAGGATTGAGTTGGTAAGTGAGCCGTGATGGAGACTCTTGGATCAGGAGGGTCACAATGTGACGAATCAGAAACTTTAGCTACTAAAGGACAGGTCTCCTCAGTATTCCCAAAATTCCAGATGAAGCTGAGTTCCTTTATGTCCTTGGCTGCTGCCTGGAAGGTGCAGGTCAGACTGACGGCCTCTCCTTCCGTGACCCTGAGAGAGGAAGGGACCTGGGAGACATTCTGCATCAGGCCGTGCGCTGGGTGAAAGGACACAAGGTTCATTATAAAGCCAGGAGAGGAAGTTATTTAACTAACAACTGGGAATGGTGATCTGGAGATAGGGACTGTTAACAGCCCTTGGGGATATTATTACCACAGACTGGTCAAATACTGAATCATAATTGAAGTGGTAAGCCAATGATACTGCCTTGTGTGATACTGAGATGTGCAGACTCCAGATTATGCCTAATCAGTAACACATAACCCAATCTCACCCAGGACAGGATTTTTTTGGGGGGGGGGCGAGGGGGTGGTGAGATAGGGGCAACACAGGAATGATACATTGCCCTCAGTGCTCTTAAAGGTCTTTCAAGATTTAAATGCAACCTCTGATCACATTCCAGTGAGCCTCCTTCGGTACAACGATTTGCTCCAACAAGTCTTGAGCCCCCCCAACTTTAAGATGCTCCTTAAAATCTACCCCTTCTTTTGGTTATCTGCCCTTATCTCCTTATGTGGCTTGGGATCATATTTTGTTTTATAATACTCCTGTGAAGCGTCTTGGGCCATTTTATTCTGTTAAAGGCGCTATATAAATACAAGGGCCGGGATTCTCTGGTCCCGCCAAAGCAAGTCAAAGTCCAGTGACCTCGGTGGCACCCCTCAATCCCGCTGGCTGGCGGGACCGGTAGATCCCACCGGCAGTGTTGTTTTTGGGTGAAGGAGAGTTTTGAATAAAGCAGAAGCTTACAGGTTAAAATAGCAAATCAAGTTTATTTGCATGTCAAGTATATACAGAAGCAAAAGTACCAGGCATGCAAACTGTAGCAAGACTGAATGTTTTAAACAGCTAACTTTAGCATCAAATGGAAGCACCAATGTGCCAAATAGTTAATTTGACCTTATGGCGGTCCCAACCCAAACCTCACAATGAGAGACTTGAGCTGCTTACAAACTATCCCTTAGCCCCACATCCATTGAACGTCCACATTCAGAGACTTTATTCCTGTTTTCACCAGCCGGGACCTGTGGGACAGGACTCAAGCCTTTCCCCTTCCAGCTCAGAGACAGAGACATCACCACTGAACCAAAGGCTCACTTGCTTTCATCACAACAATTATTTTAAGAATTGGAGGCAACCAATCTCGACTGCTGGTCAGGTCAAGCCCATTTCCCCTGTAGGTAGCTCTCTGCACCCTCCTCAAAGCAGCCCCTGTCCATCCAAATGAGATCCTTGCCCTATTCTACCAAGCAACTCAGTAATGGCCATAAAGATATCCAGTTGTGGTCTGTCCTGTCATTGAAGGAATGTTCTTTTCCTCTTGTGTGTGTCTCTCACTCTTTTATATTTTGGTCCCCTTTTCTGTTTGTCTCACTCTCTCTGTTTCTCTGCCTTCTCTATCTTTCTGTTTTTCTTTTTTTCTCTGACTTTCTCTCACACTCTGTTTCTCTCTCTTCTAGAGAGGAGCTCTCTATCTCTTCGCTCTCTTCTCTCTTTCTACTCAGTCTCCCTCATCCTCTGTCTTCCTTTGTCCTTTCTCTCTTCCTCGGCCCTCCCTTTCTGCTTTCCCTCATTTTCTCTCTCTTTAAGCCTCTTTGTCTATCTTCACTCTATCTCTCTCCTTCCTCTCTACATCATTTTTCACTCTCTCCCTTCTTTCTCTCTCTCTCTCCCTCTTTTCTCTCTCTCTCTCCCTCTGACTCTCCCTTCCCTCTCCCCCATCCCTCTCTTTGCCCCCCCCCGCTCTCTCTCTCTCTCTCTCTCTCTCTCCCTCTTTTCTCTCTCTCTCTCTCTCTCTCTCTCTCTCTCCCTCTTTTCTCTCTCTCTCTCTTTCTCTGACTCTCCCTTCCCTCTCCCCCATCCCTCTCTTTGCCCCCTCCCCCCGCTCTCTCTCTCTCTCTCTCTCTTTCTCGCTGCCTTCTCTCTCCTTCTCATTCCCACCAGCTTCGGACCACCACTCGACACTTTTTCTTTTTGTCCAACAGGAAACTGGCGTGAACCCTTCCTGAATCTCTAAATGGTGTTGTAAGCTGGGCAGATTAAATGGCCGATTTAAAAAAAAAAGCGTCTTACCAGCACAAAGCAGAGAGATGCAGTGCGTCCAGGCGCGGAGAGGAGCGAGGGGTGTCGGAGTCATGATGCGGGGTTGAGTTGTGCCACTTCTGATTGGGTGAGGCATTTTTATATGGCTGACCACAGTGCCTAACTCACAGCTGTGATGCCATATGTAGACTTCCTTAAAACACTCACCACAACATCCGGCCCTTAGTGGCAGACAGCTTGGTGTTCTTATAACCCAAGTGCACGAGAAATAGCAGCAGGAGCAGGCTGTGTGGCTGGTCAAGCCTGCTCTGCTGTTTAATAGGATCATGGCTGAGGGATTTGAGCTGCAGTGTTAGATTGCAGCAACCAGGGCTGTCCTACTTGGCCAAAAGGATGTTGATGGGGCATCTGATAGAGGGTGTACAAGGTTACAGCAGGCTGAGATGAGGAAAAGCTGGTCCCAGTCGCTGATAGGGCAAGGACCAGGAGATGCACATTTGAGGGTTTGGATAAGGGATGGGAGGAAGAGCTTTTTTTACGCAGCACGTGGGTAAGGAGCTGGAACTCGCTGCCCACGAGGGGGGTAGAAACGGAGACGGTGAATGATTTCAAAAGGAAATTGCTTGGACGGTTGAGGGATATAAACTCGCAGGGATATGGGGATAGAGCGGGGAGGGGGGGGAATGGGTCTGACTGGGTTGCTGTACAGAGGGCCAGCATAGGCTTAATGGGCTGAATGGCCTCCTGCTGTGTTATGATGATGCTATGATTCTAATTCTTGTCTTCTGCTCATTCCATAACCTTAAATATCCAAGATGACCCCCCCCCCCCCCAATCTGCCCACTTGACTCTCCCTGTCAAGACCCTATCTGTCCCTGTTCACATTGTCTGTCACCCCCCAGGATCCTGTCTGTCTCCCCCCCCAAAAACACGGTCTGTCACCCCCCCCAGGATCCTGTCTGTCTTACCCAGGAGCCCGTCTGTCTCCCCCAGGACACTGTCTGTCTCCCCCAGGACGTCATCTGCCTCCCCCAGGGATCCTATCTGTCTCCCCCAGGATACTGGGGAGGAAGGTTTGTAGTGGAGTTCCCCAGGGGTCGGTATTGGGACCCCTGTTTTTCCTGATATATATCAATGATCTAGATCTTGGTGTGCAGCGGACAATTTCAAAGTTTGCAGATGATGCGAAGCTTGGAATTGTTGTGAACTGCGAGGAGTATGGTGTGGAACTTCAAGAGGACATAGCCAAGTTGGTGGAGTGGGCAGAGAGGTGGCAAATGAAGTTCAATGTGGAGAAATGTGAGGTGATATATTTTGGTAGAAAGAACATGGACAGAAAATATAAAATAAGGGGTGGAATTTTGAAGGGGTGAAGGAGCAGAAAGACTTGGGTGTACATGTGCATAGATCATTGATGGTAGCAGGACAGGTGGAGAGAGCAGTTAATAAAGTATCCTGGGCTTTATTAATAGGGGCATAGAGTTCAAGAGCAGGGAGGTTCTGCTGAATTTATATAAGACACTCATTAGATCTCAGCTGGAATATTGTGTACAGTTCTGGACACCTCATTATAGGAAGGATGTGAACACATCGGAGAGAGTGCAGAGGAGGTTTACAAGAATGGTTCCAGGGATGAGCAACTTCAGTTACAAAGATAGAAGAGGTTGGGACTGTTCTCCTTGGAGAGAAGGAAGCTAAGAGAAGATTTGATAGAGATGTTCAAAATCATGAGGGGGCTGGGCAGAGTAGATAGGGAGAAGCTGTTCCCGCTTGTAAAAGGATCAAGAACGAGAGGGCACAGATTTAAAGTGATGCGCAAAAGAAGAAAAGACTTTTTCACACAGCGAGTGGTTGGGGTCTGGAATGCGCTGCCTGGAAGTCTGGTGGAGGCAGGTTCAATCGAGGCATTCAAGAGGGCATTAAATGATTATTTGAATAGAAACAATGTGCAGGGGTACGGGGAATAGACAGGGAAATGGCTGTAGGTCATAATGCTCGTTTGGAGTGCCGGTGCAGACATGATGGGCTGAATGGCCTCCTTCTGTGCCGTTAAGATTCTGTGCTTCTGTGATGTGGCACCTTATCAAATGCCTTCTGGAAATCCAAGTGCAGTGCATCTACAGGCTCCCCTTTATCCACAGCGCATGTAAATCCTTCAAAAAACACCAATAAGTTGGTTAAACACAATTTCCCTTTCACAAAACCATGCTGCCTC
>JANJGN010000033.1:9744839-9794839 GCA_026770705.1 Isurus oxyrinchus | reverse complement strand
GGGTCAGGTGTAGATCGTCCCAACAGTACAGCCCCCACTTCCCCCAGTACTGGTGCCAGTGTCCCCAAAACTGGAACCCACTTCTCCCACACCAGTATTTGAGCCCAACATTCGTCTCTCTAATCCTATTTGCCCTCTGCCAGGTGATAATCCAGAGATTCTTAACTTTGAAGTTCTGCTTCTTAAATTGGCCCCTAGCTCCTCATACTGACTTTGCAGGAACTCTTTCCTTGTCCTGTCTATGTGGTTGGCACACACATGGACCATGACAACTGGATCTTCCCCCTTCCATTGCATGTTCCTCTCCACCCTGAGGAAATATCCCAAACCCTGGCACTGGGCAGGCAACACAGCCTCCCACCCGGACTCTCACTCTTTGCTGCAGAGAACAGTATTAGTCCCCCTCAGTATGCTATCCTCCACTACCCCTACATGCCTGTTTTCTCTTTCTGCTTGAATGGCTTCCTGAACCATGAAGTAATGGCCAGCCTGCTCATCCACCTTGCAGACCTCGCTTTGGTCCACACAGGCTGACAGAACCTCAAACCATTTTGACAATTGCAAAGTCCGAGGCTCCTCCACCACTGTCTGTTCGGTCTGTTTACCTGCCTCACTCACGGTCATGTCCCCCTGTCTCTCACTGCTGACCAAAACAGGCGGCCATATTCTAAAAGGCGTAAATCTTCTAGAACAAAGTGTCTGGGTATTTCTCCCCCTCCCTTACGTTGCGCAGTGTCTGCAGTCTGGCTCCCAGATCAATGATCCTGATCCAGAAATTCCTCAACTGCTCAAACTTTCTGCAGATATGTTTGTCCTGGATCACCTTGGCGTCTAAAAGCGTCCACATTCCACAGCTGCAACATCACACCTGCCCTGCCATTCTAACCAAGGCTATTTAGTTCAAAAACAAAAAAACACTGGAAAAACTCAGCAGGCCTAACAGCATCTGTGGAGAGAAAGACAGAGTGGACTCGAAATGTTAACTCTGTCTCTCTCTCCACCGATGCTGTTAGGCCTGCTGAGTTTTTCCAGCATTTTCTGATTTTGTTTCAGATTTCCAGCATCCGCAGTATTTTGCTTTGATGATATTTAGTTAACTTTCTTTCTTCCGATGTATGCTGCAGTTTACTGTGCTTGTTGGATGCTCGTACCACTGACAAATAAAAGTTATACACTCCTTAACTACACAGGTATGCGTTTTAGATGTTGACTTTAATTATTTTATTTCTATTGCTTTTTTATTTTATTGCTTTGTTTTAAAGTTTTCAAGTTTTGTTTTGTTATTTTAGAGTTAAAGCTCTTTTTATTTATAGATCTACTGGAACTCGCCGGTCCTAAGCTGGTTTCTTGCACCTTGACCTTTAGAATGAACAGTTATTGGCCAATCGACTCGCTAGCTTCCTGTGACTTCACAGTTGCTTTTTGCCTCTGTTTCTCCCCCCACCGCTACCTTGCTGCAGCTGAAATGATGGAAGATGGTGCTGCTCAGCTCCTGGCTCCCACACGTCCACTCCGACTCCCAGCAAGGGATCCCACACGACCCTGTCTCCCCCAGGACCCTATCCATCTCCCCCGGGACCCTGTCCGTCTCCCCCAGTAGCCTGTCTGTCTCTCCCAGTAGCCTGTCTCCCCCAGGACTCTGTCTGTCTCCCCCAGCACACTGTCTGACTTCAAAGGACACTGTCTGTCTCCCCCAGGACTCTGTCTGTCTCCCCCAGGACTCTGTCTCCCCAAGTAGCCTGTCTCCCCCAGGACACTGTCTATCTCCCCCAGGACCCTGCCTACCTCTCCCAGTACTCTGTCTGTCTCCCCCAGGACCCTGTTTGTCTCCCCAGGACCCTGCCTACCTCTCCCAGTACTCTGTCTGTCTCCCCCCAGGACACTGTCTGTCTCCCCGAGGAACATGTCTGTCTCCAAAGGACACTGTCTGTCTCCCCAAAGATCCTGTATGTCTCCCCGAGGACCTTCTATGTCTAAGGTGTAAATGTGAGGTGGTTGGAGTCTCAAACGAGCTTCCTGAGAGGGTGGTGGAGGCAGGATCGCTCCAGCTGTTCAAAAGGGAATTGGATGTCTATCTGTGAAGCAAGAATGTGCAAGGTTACAGGGATATTGCAGGGGAGTGGGGCTAGGTTCAGACTCGATGGGCTAAATGGCCTCTTTCTGCACTGTAAAGATTCTGTATCGTAAGGTTTTGGATGACGACAGAAAAGGACAAAGAACAATTAGTGTAAGAATAATTAACTGGAGCAAAGTCAACTTCAATGGGGTAAGAACGGAGCTGGGCCAAATAAATTGTAGCCAAAGGACAGCTGAACAATGGGCTTCAAAGAAGTGATGGCTCAGGTGCGGTCAAGGTATATTCCCTTGAAAAGGAAAGGTTGGGCAAACAAGTCCACAGAGATCCACACACTCTTGCCCATCCCTGCCCTATACACTGCAACTATCCCAGTCTATATTCCGATAATCCATCCAACGAAGCTCTTGACCTTGTGGATGCATTGTGGTTACGCCAGCTGCTGCTCCAGTTCCGAAACCTGGAGGTCAAACCACTGCAACTGATGACACTTCCTGCAGAAATGGTTGTCCAGGACACAGGTAGCGTCCTGGAGTTCCCATATTGCACGGTGTTCCCATAGTGTACTGTCGAATGGATGACAAAGTAGATAGAAATTAAGATGAAGAAGCAAAAATGTGCTTATGACAGGTGTCCGGTAGAAAATACAATTGAGAACCAAGAGGAACACAGAAGGTTCAGAGGGCAGATGAAAAAGCAAGTAGGTGGAGCAAAGGGTGAGTATGAAGTGAGACTGGCAGCTAACATAAAAGGGAATCCCAAAGTCTTCTATAGGCATATAAATAGTAAAAGGAGGGTAAAAGGAGGAGGAGGGCCGATTAGGGACCAAAAAGGGGATTTACACATGGAGGCAGAGAACATGTCTGAGGTGTTAAATGAACACATTGAATCAGTCTTTACCAAGGAAGAAGATGCTACCCAGGCCATGGTGAAAGATGAGGAAATTCAGCCACTAGAACAGTTTAAGATTGATAAGGAGCAGGTGTTGGATAGGTTGCCTGTACTCAAAGTTGATAAGGCACCGGAACCGGATGAGGTGCACTCAAGGATATTGAGGGAAGTGAGAGTGGAAATTGCAGAGGCACTGGCCATAATTTTTCTATCTGCCTTAGACTCAGGGGCGGTGCCAGAGGATTGGAAAACTGCAAACATCATGTCCTTGTTCAGAAAAGGGATATGGGTAAGCCCAGCAACAACAGACCAATCCGTTTAACTTCACTGGTGGGGAAACTTACGGAATCTGTTATTTGGGACAGAGTTAATAGTCACATGGACAAATGCAAGGTAATTAAGGAAAGCCAGCATGAATTATTTAAGGAAAAATCATGTTTATTTAACTTGCTGGAGTTGTTTAAAAAGCTAACAGAAAGGGTTGATGAGGGAAATGCTGTTAATGTGGTATATATGGACAAAAAGGTATTTGATATAGAGCCACACAATAGACTTGTGAGAAAAGTCATAGCCCATGGAATAAAAGGGACAGTAGCAACATGGATACAAAATCAGCCGAGTGACAGGAAACAGAATTAGTGGTTAACGGGTGTTTTTCGGGCTGGAGATAGGTTTGTAGTGGAGTTCCCCAGGGGTCGGTATTGGGACCCTCGCTTTTCCTGATCTATATCAATGATCTAGACCTTGGTGCGCAGGGCACAATTTCAAAATTTGCAGACAATACAAAACTTGGAAGCATTGTAAACTGTGAGGGGGGCAGTGCAGAACTTCAAAAGGACATAGACAGGTTAGTGGAATGGACAAATAAGTGAGGGATGACGCTGAATGCAGAGAAATGCGAGGTGATACATTTTGGTCGGGAGAAAGTATAAAATAAAGGGTACAATTCTAAAGGGGGTGCAGGAGCAGAGGGCCCTGGGCGTATATGTGCATAGATCATTGAAGGTGGCAGGACAGACAGAAAGAGCGGTTAATAAAGCATATAGTATCCTGGGCTTTATTAATAGGGGCATAGGGTATAAGAGCAGGGAGGTTATGTTGAACTTGTATAAGACACTCGTTAGACCTCAGCTGGAGTATTGGCTACAGTTCTGGGTGTTGCATTTTAGGGAGGATGTGAAGTCATTGGAGAGAATGCAGAAGCAGTTTGCGAGAATGGTTCCAGGGATGAGGAACTTCAGTCATGGGGTCAGATTGGAGAAGTTAGGACTGTTTTCCTTGGAAAAAAGAAGGCTGAGAGATTTGATAGGGGTGTTCAAAATCATGAGAGGGCCTGGACACAGAGCAGATAGGGAGAAACTGTTCCCACTCGCGAAAGGATCGAGAACCAGAGGGCACGGATTTAGAGTCACTGGCAAAAGAACCAAAGGCCGCATAAGGGAAAGTTTTTTTCACACAGTGGGTGGGTTAAGAGCTGGAATGCACTGCCTGAGGGTGTGGTGGAGGTAGGTTCCATCGAGGCTTTCGAGAGACAGTTGGGTGATGATTTGAAAAGAAACGAAGTGCCGGGTTATGGGGAGAAGGCAGGAGAGTGACACCCAGGTGAATTGTTCACTGGGAGAGCCGGTGCAGACAAGATGGGCCGAATGGCCTCCTTCAGCGCTGTAATAATCCTGCGGTCCTGTTGAAGGAGCCTTTGTGCATTGCTACGGTGCATCTTAGATATAGAAATAAGGTATCGTGCTCGCTTCGTTTTTGGTGTGACCTCGACAATATGTGACACAACATTTAGGGATTGATGTATTTGTATTCCGAGATCACTTTGATCCTCTACCTCACCTAGACTCACACCTCGCGAGTAACAAGAGACCTCTTTACCCTGCCTTTCTAAATGTACTGCCTCACAGTTACCTGTGTTGAACTGCATTTGGCAATCATTCACCGGCCCTGTAAGCATATTAATCATTTGTTGCAGTCCCCACCACCCTCAGTATCGACTTCCGCACCCCCCCCCCCTCAACCATCCGTCGCGTGGTCCTGGATCGCACCTTAAGGAAAGGCGTCTAGATGTGAGTGGTGCCTAGACAGCAGGGGACAAGGAAAGGTTTCATCCAGTTAATCACTGGATAAAAAGAAGCGAGACTTGGAGATTCATCCAGTTCCCCTTTCTACCATCCTCTCAGGCACATGACACCTCAAACGAAACTACTGTGACAGAGCACGAGATCACGGGTTCCGGTTAATGGAAGAGAAAATTAGAACTGATACTAGGAAGCTGTTGACATAAAGAATTATCGTCAATGGATAGACGGGCATAATAGGTCATCATCATGTATGTATCATAGAAAGATGCAGCGCAGGAAGGAGTCCATTCAGCCCATCGTGCCTGTGCTAACTCTATGAAAGAGCTATCCAATTAATCCCACTGCCACCCTCCACAACATCTCATTTTCTCTATAGCCTGGAATTTTTTTTCTTTACCTTCAAATCTTTATCCATTTCCTTTCTGAAAGTTATTACTGTGTCTCCTTCTACTGTCCTTTCAGGCAGCGCATTGTCCTTCTGAGTGGAGCTAAAATGGATGGGCTGAATGGCCTCACTGATCCACAATTATCACTCGATCCTGCTTTGGGTTTATTTTTTTTTCCAGGAATGAAAGTCAAACCAACGTTGGGCTCAGTCGGGTGTTTAAAAGTCTTTGGGGAGAGGGAAGGGATCGAGGCAGTGTATCATTTGGAGGGGCGTTTGTAACTCTAAACTGGACAGTCCATCCGAAGCATGAAGGCTGCTCCCAAAAACTGGGAAATCCCTTCAGATCATTTCGCTTTTCTAGGCAGGAATCAAGGAAAAGTTTGTCAGCGGATATTCCTCCTTTCCCTCTTTCTCTCTCTCTGTCTCTCTCTCTCTCTCTGCATCTCTCTCTCTCCCCCTCTCTCTCTTTCTCCCTCTCACTCTGTGTCTCTCTCTCTCCCCCTCTCTCTCTTTCTCCCTCTCACTCTGTGTCTCTCTCTCTCCCCCTCTCTCTCCCCTGTCTTCCTCTCTCTCCCTGCATCTCTCTCTCTCTCTCTCCCCCACCATCTTTCTCTCTCCCTCTTGCTCCATCTCTCTTTCTTTCCCTCTCTCTCTCCCCCTCCTTTCTCTCTCTCCATGTCTCTCTCTGCATCTCTCTCTCTCGATCTCTCTCTGTGTCCCTCCCTCTCCCCCTCTTTCTGCTCTCTTTCTCTCTGTGTCTCGATCTCTTGCCCCATCTCTCTCTCTCTCGCTCCATCTCTCTCTGTATCTCTCTCCCTCTCTCTCCATGTCTCTCTCTTTCTGCATCTCTCTCTCCCCTCTCTCTCTTTCTCCCTCTCACTCTGTCTCTCTCCCTCTCTCCACCTCTCTCTCCCCGTCTTTCTCTCTCTCTCTGCATCTCTCTCTCTCCCCCCATCTTTCTCTCTCCCTCTTGCTCCATCTCTTTTTCTTTCCATCTCTCTCCCCCTTCTTTCTCTCTCTCCATGTCTCTCTCTGCATCTCTCTCTCTCTTGCCCTGTCTCTCTCTCTCTCACTCCATCTCTCTGTATCTGTCTCTCCCCCTCTCTCTCCCCTGTCTTCCTCTCTCTCCCTGCATCTCTCTCTCTCTCTCTCTCCCACCATCTTTCTCTCTCCCTCTTGCTCCATCTCTCTTTCTTTCCCTCTCTCTCTCCCCCTCCTCTCTCTCTCTCCATGTCTCTCTCTGCAGCTCTCTCTCTCGATCTCTCTCTGTGTCCCTCCCTCTCCCCCTCTTTCTGCTCTCTTTCTCTCTGTGTCTCTCTCTCTTGCCCCGTCTCTCTCTCTCTCGCTCCATCTCTCTCTGTATCTCTCTCTCCCTCTCTCTCCATGTCTCTCTCTCTCTGCATCTCTCTCTCGCCCCACCCTTCTCTCTCTCTCTCTCTCTCGCTCCATCTCTCCCTCTTTCCCTCTCTCTCTCTGCATCCCTCTCTCACCCTGCCTCTTTCTCTCTCTGGCTCCATCTCTCTCTCTCTTTCCCTCTCTCTCTCTCATAACTCTTTATCCTGTTTGGTTGACCACAAATCCCCACCGACTACCTCCACACTCATGTGGTCAGTTATGGCTTGGTGGCTGCACTCTGGCTTCCAAAGGTGGTGGGTTTGAATCACACTCCAGAGACTTTGAGCCCTAAAAAATCCAAGGTTCCTTTGCAGGGGTTTTCCACTGGCTGAGGTGCAGCCTTTCAGATGAGAATCAAAACTAAAAACTCAGCGTGTCCTCTCAGGAGAGGGGGTAAAATGTCCCACAGCCGCTATTTGGATGGAGGAGTGGGTGTTGGGGGGGTTTTGGGATTGAGGAGTGGGATTGGGGGTCAGGGACTGGGGGTTGGGGGTTGGTGAGTGGGGGTTGGGGAGTGGGGGTTGGAGAGTGGGGGTTGGGGAGTGGGCGTGGGGGTTGGGGGGTTGGGCAGTGGGGGATGGGGAGTGGGGGTTGGAGAGTGGGGGTTGGAGAGTGGGGAGTGGGGGTTGGAGAGTGGGGGTTGGGGAGTGGGTGTTGGGGAGTGGGTGTTGGGGAGTGGGTGTTGGGGGTTGGGGGGTTGGGGGTTGGGGAGTGGGGGATGGGGAGTGGGGGTTGTGGATGGGGGGATGGGGAGTGGGGAGTGGGGGTTGGAGAGTGGGGAGTGGGGAGTGGGGAGAGGGTGTTGGGGAGTGGGGGTTGGAGAGTGGGGGTTGGGGAGTGGGCGTGGGGGTTGGGGGGTTGGGCAGTGAGGGATGGGGAGTTGGGGGTTGGGGAGTGGGGAGTGGGGTTTGGAGAGTGGGGGTTGGGGAGTGGGTGTTGGGGAGTGGGTGTTGGGGGTTGGGGGGTTGGGGGTTGGGGAGTGGGGGATGGGGAGTGGGGGTTGTGGATGGGGGGATGGGGAGTGGGGAGTGGGGGTTGGAGAGTGGGGAGTGGGGAGTGGGGAGAGGGGGTTGGGGAGTGGGGAGTGGGGGTTGGAGAGTGGGGAGTCGGGGTTTGGAGAGTGGGGGTTGGAGAGTGGGGGTTGGGGAGTGGGTGTTGGGGGTTGGGGAGTGGGGGATGGGGAGTGGGGGTTGGGCAGTGGGGGTTGTGGATGGGGGGATGGAGAGTGGGGAGTGGGGGTTGGGGAGTGGGGAGTGGGGGTTGGAGAGTGGGGAGTGGGGAGTGGGGAGAGGGGGTTGGGGAGTGGGGAGTGGGGGTTGGAGAGTGGGGAGTCGGGGTTGGAGAGTGGGGGTTGGAGAGTGGGGGTTGGGGAGTGGGTGTTGGGGGTTGGGGAGTGGGGGATGGGGAGTGGGGTTTGTGGATGGGGGGATGGAGAGTGGGGAGTGGGGGTTGGGGAGTGGGGAGTGGGGGTTGGGGAGTGGGGAATGGGGGTTGGAGAGTGGGGGTTGGGGAGTGGGGAGAGGGGGTTGGGGAGTGGGGGTTGGGGAGTGGGGAGTCGGGGTTGGGGAGTGGGGGTTGGGCAGTGGGGGTTGTGGATGGGGGGTTTGGAGAGTGGGGAGTGGGGGTTAGGGAGTGGGGGATGGGGAGTGGGGGTTGGAGAGTGGGGGTTGGGGAGTGGGGGTTGGGGAGTGGGGAGAGGGGGTTGGGGAGTGGGGGTTGGGGAGTGGGGAGAGGGGGTTGGGGAGTGGGGGTTGGGGAGTGGGGGTTGGAGAGTGGGGAGAGGGGGTTGGGGAGTGGGGGTTGGGGAGTGGGGGTTGGGGAGTGGGGGTTGGGGAATGGGGAGTGGGGGATGGGGTCGGGGACTTGGGGTTGGGGGTTGGGGAGTGGGGAGTGGGGGTGGGGGTTGGGCAGTGGGGGTTGAGGAGTGGGGGTTGGGAGATGGGGAGTGGGGAGTGGGGGTTGGGGAGTGGGGAGTGGGCGTTGGAGTGTGGGGGATGGGGAGTGGGGGTTGGGGAGTGGGGGTTGGGGAGTGGGGGTTGGGGAGTGGGGAGTGGGGGTTGGGGAGTGGGGAGTGGGGGTTGGGGGGTCAGGGACTGGGGGTTGGGGGTCAGAGAGTGGGGATTGGACGTTGGGGAGTGGGGGTTGGGTTGGGGACTGGGAGATGGGGGTTGGAGGTTGGGGGTGGGGAACTGGAAGTTGGGGGTTGGGACTGGGGGTTGGCAGTTGGGGACTGGGGTTTGGGGTCTGGGATTTG
Source organism: Isurus oxyrinchus (assembly GCA_026770705.1). Taxonomy (NCBI): domain Eukaryota; kingdom Metazoa; phylum Chordata; class Chondrichthyes; order Lamniformes; family Lamnidae; genus Isurus; species Isurus oxyrinchus. The sequence goes on along the minus strand of JANJGN010000033.1, from coordinate 9,785,753 downwards.
GAGGTTGGGGAGTGAGGGTTGGGGTCTGGGGTTTGGGTTTGGGGAATGGGGGTCAGGACTGGAGTTTGGGGGTTGGGAGTGGGTGTCGGGGATTGGGGTTTGGGGGTTGGGAGTGGGTGTCGGGGATTGGGGTTTGAGCATTGGGGAGTGGGGTTTGGGGGTCGGGGACTGGGGCTTGGGGGTTGGGGAGTGGGTGTCAGGGACTGAGGTTTGGGGGTTGGGGAGTGGGGTTTAGGGGTTGGGGAGTGGGGTTTGGGGGTTGGGGAGTGGGGTTTGGAGGTCGGGGAGTGGGGTTTAGGGGTTGGGGAGTGGGGTTTAGGGGTTGGGGAGTGGGGTTTGGAGGTCGGGGAGTGGGGTTTGGGGGTTGGGGAGTGGGGTTTAGGGGTTGGGGAGTGGGGTTTGGAGGTAAGGGAGTGGGGTTTGGGGGTTGGGGAGTGGGGTTTGGGGGTTGGGGAGTGGGGTTTGGGGGTTGGGGAGTGGGGTTTGGAGGTTGGGGAGTGGGGTTTGGGGGTTGGGGAGTGGGGTTTGGAGGTTGGGGAGTGGGGTTTAGGGGTTGGGGAGTGGGGTTTGGGGGTTGGGGAGTGGGGTTTAGGGGTTGGGGAGTGGGGTTTGGAGGTCGGGGAGTGGGGTTTAGGGGTTGGGGAGTGGGGTTTAGGGGTTGGGGAGTGGGGTTTGGAGGTCGGGGAGTGGGGTTTAGGGGTTGGGGAGTGGGGTTTGGAGGTAAGGGAGTGGGGTTTGGGGGTTGGGGAGTGGGGTTTGGGGGTTGGGGAGTGGGGTTTGGGGGTTGGGGAGTGGGGTTTGGAGGTTGGGGAGTGGGGTTTGGGGGTTGGGGAGTGGGGTTTGGAGGTTGGGGAGTGGGGTTTAGGGGTTGGGGAGTGGGGTTTGGGGGTTGGGGAGTGGGGTTTAGGGGTTGGGGAGTGGGGTTTGGAGGTCGGGGAGTGGGGTTTAGGGGTTGGGGAGTGGGGTTTAGGGGTTGGGGAGTGGGGTTTGGAGGTCGGGGAGTGGGGTTTAGGGGTTGGGGAGTGGGGTTTGGGGGTAAGGGAGTGGGGTTTGGAGTTGGGGAGTGGGGTTTAGGGGTTGGGGAGTGGGGTTTGGAGGTCGGGGAGTGGGGTTTAGGGGTTGGGGAGTGGGGTTTGGGGGTTGGGGAGTGGGGTTTGGGGGTTGGGGAGTGGGGTTTGGAGGTCGGGGAGTGGGGTTTGGGGGTAAGGGAGTGGGGTTTGGGGGTTGGGGAGTGGGGTTTGGGGGTTGGGGAGTGGGGTTTGGAGGTCGGGGAGTGGGGGTTTGGGGGTTGGGGAGTGGGGTTTGGGGGTAAGGGAGTGGGGTTTGGGGGTTGGGGAGTGGGGTTTGGGGGTTGGGGAGTGGGGTTTGGAGGTCGGGGAGTGGGGTTTGGGGGTTGGGGAGTGGGGTTTGGGGGTAAGGGAGTGGGGTTTGGGGGTTGGGGAGTGGGGTTTAGGGGTTGGGGAGTGGGGTTTGGGGGTTGGGGAGTGGGGTTTGGGGTTAAGGGAGTGGGGTTTGGGGGTCGGGGACTGAGTGTCAGGGACTGGGGTTTGGGGGTTGGGGAGTGGGGTTTGGGGGTTGGGGAGTGGGGTTTGGGGGTAAGGGAGTGGGGTTTGGGGGTTGGGGAGTGGGGTTTAGGGGTTGGGGAGTGGTGTTTGGGGGTTGGGGAGTGGGGTTTAGGGGTTGGGGAGTGGGGTTTAGGGGTTGGGGAGTGGTGTTTGGGGGTTGGGGAGTGGGGTTTGGGGTTAAGGGAGTGGGGTTTGGGGGTCGGGGACTGAGTGTCAGGGACTGGGGTTTGGAGGTTGGGGAGTGGGGTTTTAGGGGTTGGGGAGTGGGGTTTGGAGGTTGGGGAGTGGGGGTTGGGGGTTGGGGAGTGGGGGTTGGGGGTTGGGGAGTGGGGTTTAGGGGTTGGGGACTGGGGTTTGGAGGTTGGGGAGTGGGTGTCGAGGGTTGGGTGGGGGATGGGTGTGGGCAGTTCTCCCCAGTGCCCTGGGCCAATATTTACCCCTCAATCTCTATAAAAAGAAACAGGTGACCTAGCCATTATTGCTGGTTGTGGGAGCTTGCTGTGCACAAATTGGCTGCCAGATTTCCTGCATTATGACAGTGACTGCATCTCAAAAGTATTTCATTGGCTGTGAGGCATTTTGGGAGGCCCTGAGGTGGTGGAAGTCTAGTTTTTGGTTGTTTCTGGTGCAGCTCCGCATTACGATTTGAACAATAAATGGACCAGGTTTGAAAAATAGTCATCCTGAAACAAGCTTTGAAATGTTCAGCTCAGCTTTTTCACAGAGCCAAGGAAGGATAGAGGTCAGATAGAGGCCATTCAGGCCGTCACACCTGTGCTAGCCCATTTCATCTTGGCGACAATCCAACCGAGCTAAATACAGTCTGACTGCCAAGAGTTGGAGAGAACGTGGAGAAGAGAAATTTTCACGGCATTTCGGACTGCAAGGCCTTAATTGATTGACTTTTCTTCCAGGGACACCAGGAATAGGAGGAAGGAGTAGGCCATTCAGCCCCTTGAGCCTGCTCTGCCATTCAGTATGATCATGGCTGATCTTGGGCATCTACTCCACTTTCCTGCCAGCTCCCCAAACCCCTTGGTTCTCTGAGAGGCCAGAAATCCATTCAGCCCAGCCTGAAATGTGTTCAACAATGGAGCAGCCACAACTCTCCAACCCTCCAAAGATTGTCAGCCCTTTGAGTGAAGTAATCTCTCCTTATCTCAGTCCTAAATGATCGGCCCCCTAATCCTGAGACTGTGCACCACCCATACCCTTCCCCCACACCCGTCCCCGTACTTTAGATTCCCCTGACCAGCGGTAATAATCTCCCAGCGTCCACCCAGTCAAACCCCTCCAGGATCGTGTCTGTTTCAATGAGATCACCTCTCCTACTTCTATACTCCAGAGAGAATAGGCCCAAATTCCTCAGCCCATCATCATTACACAACCCTCACATCCCAACAATCAATTTAGTGAAATTCCACTGTACCGCCTCAAATACAAGATTATCCTTCCTTAAATACGCTGTATCTAACCCTGTGCTGTACCTGTCCTGGGAGTGTTTGATGGGGACAGTGTAGAGGGAGCTTTACTCTGTATCTAACCCGTGCTGTACCTGTCCTGGGAGTGTTTGATGGGGATGGTGTAGAGGGAGCTTTACTCTGTATCTAACCCCATGCTGTACCTGTCCTGGGAGTGTTTGATGGGGACAGTGTAGAGGGAGCTTTACTCTGTATCTAACCCCGTGCTGTACCTGTCCTGGGAGTGTTTGACGGGGACAGTGTAGAGGGAGCTTAACTCTGTATCTCACCCCGTGCTGTACCTGTCCTGGGAGTGTTTGACGGGGACAGTGTAGAGGGAGCTTAACTCTGTATCTCACCCCGTGCTGTACCTGTCCTGGGAATGTTTGATGGGGACAGTGTAGAAGGAAGTTTACTCTGTAAACTAACCCCGTGCTGTACCTGCCCTGGGAGTGTTAGATGGGGATGGTGTAGAGGGAGCTTTACTCTGTATCTAACCCCGTGCTGTACCTGTCCTGGGAGTGTTTGATGGGGACAGTGTAGAGGGAGATTTACTCTGTATCTAACCCCGTGCTGTACCTGTCCTGGGAGTGTTTGATGGGGACAGTGTAGATGGAGCTTTACTCTGTATCTAACCCCGTGCTGTACCTGTCCTGGGAGCGTTTGATGGGGACAGTGTAGAGGGAGCTTTACTCTGTATCTAACCCCATGCTGTACCTGTCCTGGGAATGTTCGATGGGGGACAGTGTAGAGGGAGCTTTACTCTGTATCTAACCCCGTGCTGTACCTGTCCTGGGAGTGTTTGATGGGGACAGCATGGAGAAAGCTTTACTCTGTATCTAACCTGTGCTGTACCTGTCCTGGGAGTGTTTGATGGGGATGGTGTAGAGGGAGCTTTACTCTGTATCTAACCCCATGCTGTACCTGTCCTGGGAGTGTTTGATGGGGACAGTGTAGAGGGAGCTTTACTCTGTATCTAACCCCGTGCTGTACCTGTCCTGGGAGTGTTTGACGGGGGACAGTGTAGAGGGAGCTTAACTCTGTATCTCACCCCGTGCTGTACCTGTCCTGGGAGTGTTTGACGGGGACAGTGTAGAGGGAGCTTAACTCTGTATCTCACCCCGTGCTGTACCTGTCCTGGGAATGTTTGATGGGGACAGTGTAGAAGGAAGTTTACTCTGTAACTAACCCCGTGCTGTACCTGCCCTGGGAGTGTTAGATGGGGATGGTGTAGAGGGAGCTTTACTCTGTATCTAACCCCGTGCTGTACCTGTCCTGGGAGTGTTTGATGGGGACAGTGTAGAGGGAGATTTACTCTGTATCTAACCCCGTGCTGTACCTGTCCTGGGAGTGTTGATGGGGACAGTGTAGATGGAGCTTTACTCTGTATCTAACCCCGTGCTGTACCTGTCCTGGGAGCGTTTGATGGGGACAGTGTAGAGGGAGCTTTACTCTGTATCTAACCCCATGCTGTACCTGTCCTGGGAATGTTCGATGGGGACAGTGTAGAGGGAGCTTTACTCTGTATCTAACCCGGTGCTGTACCTGTCCTAGGAGTGTTTGATGGGGACGGTGTAGAGGGAGCTTTACTCTGTATCTAACCCCGTGCTGTACCTGTCCTGGGAGTGTTTGATGGGGACAGCATGGAGAAAGCTTTACTCTGTATCTAACCCTGTGCTGTACCTGCCCTGGGAGTGTTTGATGGGGACAGTGTAGAGGGAGCTTTACTCTGTATCTAACCCCGTGCTGTACCTGCCCTGGGAGTGTTTGATGGGGACAGCATGGAGGGAGATTTACTCTTAGGGGGAGGTAAGTAATCTGATAAAATCCTCTCCCTGTTGCAGTTATGAGATCAAAACTAGCCCTGATTTAATTATGAGAGAGGTAGCAAGGATATGATGGGCTGAATGGCCTCCATCTGTGTTGTAACCATTCTGTTCCATTGATAGGCCACCTGTGCTGTGAGCTCCACCGCAGCCATGAACCAATCCGACTCTCTCCTGAAGTCCTGAAGGGACACGGAGATTAGGACCTCACAGGCTGGGAATTTGTGATGCCCACTATCCTGTGAGTTAAAGAGGAGCTGTTTCATAGTTAACCAAACCACTCAAACTCTCTCACTCTGGTATTCTGATGAACCCAGTCATGCTGTGTCAAAGGACGAGTTCCTGCGATTAATCATTGAATGGAAATCAACAAAGTGTTGGTTCCAATGTTGGGTTCCTATTGGTCAATGACCACCTTACCAGCAGCTTGGCAAGTGTTTAGCTGGTGTGAGTGTTGGAGGAGATGAGAGTTTCAGCCATTAGGTGTCCTTAAATGACCCCATAACCCCGTTCATTGCCAACTTTTCCCATCGCTGTTAAACATTTATTAATCCTGTGAGGGAGACCTAAAGAGCTCTCAGACCTCAGTGCAGTTTTCCTTATTTTTTATTCGTTTTTGGGATGTAGGAATCTCTGGCTAGAACTTATTGTCCCTCCCTAATTGCCCTTGTTCAGAGGGCATATTTAAATTCAAACACTTGTCTGGAGTCACATGTAGTCCAGACCAAGTGAGGATGGCAGATTTCCTTCCCTAAAGGGCATTAGTGAACCAGATGGGTGTTATTTTTACTGTAATTGCTTCACAGTCATCATTAGACTTTTAATTCCAGATATTTGTTGAACTCAAATTTCCCCATCTACATTCTGGAATTGGAACCTGGGTTTCGGGATTTCCAGTCCAATAACAATACCACTCTGCCATCGCTTCACCTCCCCTCACCTTGGTGTGTGCTGCAGTGAGTGGGCTTGTCCTCCTTAGTGTAGAAAAAATTAAGGGGAGATTTACTCAAGGCTTCCCCAATCGAGAATGGCGTCGATCGTGTGAATAAGGAGAAATTGTTTCCACCGGCGGTGGTGGGTGGATCATCATCCAGCAAGTCACAGATTCAATGCAAGTTGATGAAAGAGCTGGAGGGAAGATCAGGGTAAGGCATGTTCTTGGAGCGCTCCTGGGAAAGTTAGTGGAATCCGATTCAATTATAACATTCAAAAGGAAATTGGATAAATATTGAACGTCATAAAATTGTAGGGGCAATGTGTCTAATTGGATGGGTCTTTCACAAAGGGCTGGCACAGACACAATGGGCTGAATGGCCTCCCCGTGTGTTGTAAGATTGTATAATTCCATCACGCTGTAGGAAGTCAGATTGGGTTTACGAATTGGCCCATTTGATCACTCACGTTGGTTGAAGGGTTAAAGCTGGGTCAAGCGCTACCCAATATGAATGAAGGTTTGTGTTGATAATTTATTCAGAAGACCAACCCGATATCATCTGAACCTTTCTCCCCAGATATTCTGAGGCACCATCATGCTGCGGGGATTGATCCTCTTCATTCTCTTCACTCAGGGTAAGTCCGTCTGTGTTCAGTCTTGGTGGAGGACATGCTGTGGAATAATTTCTGATTGTTTGAGGTGTTTACAGTGAACAGTTCAAAGCTCAGCATGGTCAGACAGGCAGGAACTGAGACAAGGAGATTCCTTCCTCTCAATCGTGCTGAGTGAGTTGTTTACGAGGGTCTTTTCCCTGAGGTCCCACTAAGTAAATTAAGGTATATCTCAGTCTAATTGGCTGTTTTCAGCTGTGACACACTGGGTGACATGCTGGCTTTTCAATTGCAAGGTTCTGGGTACAAGTCCCACCCCAAAGGTGAATAAAAATCTCTGTCAATAGTCCTACCGTAGTGAGGGAGTGCTGCATTGTTAGAGGGGCTGCCTCTTGATTAAGTTGTTAAACTAAGGCCTCATCCTCCTGTTTGGGGGGATATAAAAGGTCCTGCTTTCAAAGAAGAATGGTGTCATTCTCCCCTGTCCCCTGGGTCAATATTTACCCCTCAATCAAAAACACACACAAAGAGATCACATTGTTATTGGGAGCTTGCTGTGTGCAAATTGGCTGCCACATTTCCTGCGTTATTCCAGTGATTACACTTCAGGAAGCATTTTATTGGTTGCAAAGATGCTTTGGGATGTCCTGCGGTTGTGAAAGGCGCTATAGAAATGCAGGACTTTATTTTGTTCTACATTCTTGCTGAAAAGTCTCGTTCCGATGACTGCAGTTTGTTGAACGGCCATTGTGTGACACTTCCCATGTCACATCTCCATGTGAATTACTCTCCAAATCAAGTTCCTGAGGGTCGCAGTGACAGCAGTAGGTTGGTTTTAATTCATTCACGGCATTGCTGGCTGGGCCAGTGTTTATTGTCAATCCCTAGTTGCCCTTGGGAAGCTGGTGGTGAGCTGCCTTCTTGAGCCGCTGCAGTCTCTGTGGTGTAGGTACACCCACCGTGCTGTTAGGGAGGGAGTTCCAGATTTTGATCCAGCGACAGTGAAGGAACGCGGATGTATTTCCAAGTAATGATTGTTAGTGACTTGGACGGGAAAATCCAGGTGGTGGTGTTCCCATTTATCATCTGCCCTTGTCCCTCTGGGTGATAGTGGTTGTGGGTTTTGAAGATGCTGTCTAAGGAGCCTTGATGAATTCCTGCAGTGCATCTTGTAGATGGTACACACACTGCTACTGTGTGTCGGTGGTGGAGGGAGTGAATGTTTGTGGATGGGGTGCCAATCAAGCGGGCTGCTTTGTCCTAGATGGTGTCCAGCTTCTTGAGTGTTGTGGGAGCTGCACAAATCCAGGCAAGTGGGCAATATTCCATCACACTCCTGACTTGTGCCTTGTAGATGGTGGACTGGCTTTGGGGTGTCAGAAAGTGAGTTACTCGTCACAGGATTCCTGGGCCTCTGACCTGAAATTGTAGCCACAGTATTTATATGACTGGTCCAGTTCAGTTTCTGGTCAATGGTAACTCCCATGATGTTGCTAATAGGGGATTCAGTGATGGTAATGCCATTGAATACCATAGGGTGATGGTATTGCCTGACACTTGATGCATTGGAGATGTTTATTGCCTGACACTTGTGACTTGTCAGCCCAAGCCTGAATATTGTCCAGGTCTTGCTGCATTTGCACATGGACTGATTCAGTATGTGAGGAGTTGCAAATGGTTCTGAACATTGTGCAATCATCAATGAACATCCCCACTTCTGACCTTATGATGGAAGGAAGGTCATTGATGAAGCAGCTGAAGATGGTTGGGCCGAGGACACTACCCTGAGGAACTCCTGCAGTGATATCCTGGAGCTGAGATGACTGACATCCAACAACCACAACCATCTCCCTTTGTGCTGGGTATGACTCCAACCAGCAGAGAGTTTCCCCCTGATTCCCATTGACTCCAGTTTTGCTAGGGCTCCTTGTTGCCACACTCAGTCAAATGTGGCCTTGATGTCAAGAGCAGTCCCTCTCACCTCACCTCAGGAGTTCAGCTGTTCTGTCTATTCTGAAGCTCACCATCTCTCTCATCATAACCTGAACCAGAGAGTGTGGGCACCGAGTGCCAGGACCAAGCTCAGGGTAACACAGCTGCCCAGAGACACCCAGGTGGAGTTTGCAGTAAGAATGCAGAATGTGAGTAATCTTCCCTCTGCTTCACCGGCTGGGAGTCCCCAGCACAATGGGACATTCCCTTCTTTGGAGACAATTTACAATAGTCCCAGTCCCAGCCCCCGAACCCTTCCATACCACACTCTCCTCATCACTCCCCACACCATTAATATCACCCCCTGTCTAATCCCACTCTCCCCCTCACTCCCCTCACCATTAATATCACCCCTCGTCTAATCCCACGCTCCTCATCACTCCCCTCACCATTAATATCACCCCCTGTCTAATCCCACTCTCCCCCTCACTCCCCTCACCATTAATATCACCCCCTGTCTAATCCCACTCTCTCCCTCACTCCCCACACCATTAATATCACCCCCTGTCTAATCCCACTCTCTCCCTCACTCCCCACACCATTAATATCACCCCCTGTCTAATCCCACTCTCCCCCTCACTCCCCTCACCATTAATATCACCCCCTGTCTAACTCCACTCTCCCCCTCACTCCCCACACCATTAATATCACCCCCTGTCTAATCCCACTCTCCCCCCCACTCCCCTCACCATTAATATCACCCCCTGTCTAATCCCACTCTCCCCCTCACTCCCCTCACCATTAATATCACCCCCTGTCTAATCCCACTCTCCCCCTCACTCCCCTCACCATTAATATCACCCCCTGTCTAATCCCACTCTCCCCCTCACTCCCCACACCATTAATATCACCCCCTGTCTAATCCCACTCTCCCCCTCACTCCCCACACCATTAATATCACCCCCTGTCTAATCCCACTCTCCCCCTCACTCCCCTCACCATTAATATCACCCCTCGTCTAATCCCACGCTCCTCATCACTCCCCTCACCATTAATATCACCCCCTGTCTAATCCCACTCTCCCCCTCACTCCCCTCACCATTAATATCACCCCCTGTCTAATCCCACTCTCTCCCTCACTCCCCACACCATTAATATCACCCCCTGTCTAATCCCACTCTCCCCCTCACTCCCCTCACCATTAATATCACCCCCTGTCTAATCCCACTCTCTCCCTCACTCCCCACACCATTAATATCACCCCCTGTCTAATCCCACTCTCCCCCTCACTCCCCTCACCATTAATATCACCCCCTGTCTAACCCCACTCTCCCCCTCACTCCCCACACCATTAATATCACCCCCTGTCTAATCCCACTCTCCCCCCCACTCCCCTCACCATTAATATCACCCCCTGTCTAATCCCACTCTCCCCCTCACTCCCCTCACCATTAATATCACCCCCTGTCTAATCCCACTCTCCCCCTCACTCCCCTCACCATTAATATCACCCCCTGTCTAATCCCACTCTCCCCCTCACTCCCCTCACCATTAATATCACCCCCTGTCTAATCCCACTCTCCCCCTCACTCCCCTCACCATTAATATCACCCCCTGTCTAACCCCACTCTCCCCCTCACTCCCCACACCATTAATATCACCCCCTGTCTAATCCCACTCTCCCCCTCACTCCCCACACCACTATATCACCCCCTGTCTAACCCCACTCTCTCCCTCACTCCCCATGCCATTAATATCACCCCCTGTCTAATCCCACTCTCCCCCTCACTCCCCTCACCATTAATATCACCCCCTGTCTAATCCCACTCTCTCCCTCATTCCCCACAACATTTATTATCACCCCCTGTCTCTCCCCACAACATATAATATTCCAAAACAAAAACAGAATTACCTGGAAAAACTCAGCAGGTCTGGCAGCATCGGCGGAGAAGAAAAGAGTTGACGTTTCGAGTCCTCATGACCCTTCGACCCAGTCTAATCACTCTCTCCCCCTCATACCCAACACAATTTACTATCCCACCCAGTCTAATCCCACTCACCCCTTCACCACCCAAACTCTTTAATTTCCCACCCAGTCTAATCCAACTCTCCACCCCACTCCCCAAACCTTTCAACATCCCACCCAGTCTCAACCCATCCCTATTCTCCCTGCGCAAAGAATCAAAGGGATTGTTATCTATTTTACCTTTGGTTTTACCATTTTTACCAATGCAGGATGTCACATTTCCCCTTTTCTGTGTTAAATTCTCTCTCGTACAGTTACAGCTGGGAGATGGGGGCAACTGTGTGATGGCAATCCCACAAACAGAGTGAGAGGGAAAGATAGATACGGCAGAGGAGAGTATGGAGCACCCAGGTAATTGTCACACTGTGGTTATCAATGCAGCCGTGCTGCCCCTCAGCAAGCAACACTTGCATTTATATAGCGCCTTGCACCTGGTAAAACATCTCAAGGCGCTTTGTGAACTGGAATTTGACACCAAGGCCCATATTGAGGGGACGAGGTTGAAGAGGTGTGTTTTAAGGAGGAAATAGAGGTTGAGAGTAAGAGAGGTGGGTAGGGAAATCCAGAGCTTGGGGCCCAGGCAGCTGAAGGCACGGCCGCCAATTGTGGGGCGATTAAAGGAGGGAACGATCAAGAGGCCGGAATTGGAGGAGCACAGAGACCTTGGAGGGTGGTGGGGATGGAGGAGGTTACAGAGATAGGGAGGGTTTGGTCAGTACAGGGGGTTTGAAACAAGAATGGGAATGTTGCTTGACCGGGAGCTGGTGTCGTTCAGCAAGCACAGGGATGGGAAAGAAATGGGACTTGCTGAGACAGGGGGAGCAGAGATTTGGATGGCCTCATGTTTACAGAGGGTAGAATGTGGGGGACCAGCCAGGAGGCTGTTGGAACAGTCAAGTCTCGAGATAACGAGGAACGAATGAGGATTCAGCAGCAGATGAGCTGAGACAGGGATGAAGTTTGACAATGTTACGGAGGTGGAAATGGACAATCTTAATGAGGGCACGAATATGAAACTGGGAGTTCACCTCTGGATCAAAGCTGGAACTAAATTTGCAAACAGACGGGCTTAGTCTCAGACTGTTGGCAGGGAGAGGGATGGAGCTGGTATTTAGGGAACTGTGTTTGGAGCGGGGATTGAAAACAATGGCTTCAGTCTTCCCAACATTTAACTGGAGTGAAAGCCACAGGAGGTTCCCTGGTAAATTTTCTAACGTGACATCTGAGGCTTGGGGGAACCTGTGTCTTGTTTTGGTTCAATAATGGCGGTGTCCATCAGACATGGCCGACATCCCAGGGAGAGAGTTGAACGGAGAGATGGCGAGAGGCTCGGGGCTAATTCTCTTCTGTTGTGCCCAGGGGTAGACGCACACACTTGGGAGTCGATGTGATTTGCAGTGACGGGTCGATGGTTCATGCCCCCTTTACCGGCAGGATGGTGAGACAGCTGAATCCCTTTGGTAACAACAATGCGATTGATAATGGAGCGATGCTGGAAGGATCAGGTGAGAGAGGATTTCACACCATTCAGTGCATCCCTGCTTAGTCTGTAGCCTGCTGACTCTGTGGCCTGACACTGGGTTATTTAGCACAAGAGGTGCCACATCTGGAGTACTGTGCGCAGTTCTGGTCACCACACTATTGGAAGGATGTGAATGCACTGGTCTCTGTAACACTATCATTCCTGACCAACTGTCAAGTCAAGTGTCCCTTTGGAGTGGTACAGCAGCAGTGACCCCCATGACAGGGAGAGAATCTCATCTACTGACTTTTTGCATTGGGAGGTTCCGCTCCCTCCTCCCCGGTAGGGGGAGTCTAAACCAATCCACAGGCCTTCGAAACATAGAACAGATACAGAACAAGAGGTGGGCATTAGGCCCTTCATGTCGGTCCTGGCCCTCTGCAAGAGTAACTCAGCTAGCCCCACTCCCCACCCTTTACCCTGTAACCCTCCAAATTTCTTCTCTAGAGATAATTCTCCAATCCCTCTCGAAGGGATCTGTTTCCACCACACTCTCAGGCAGCGCATTCCAGATCCTAACCTCCTGCTGCGTAAAAACATTTCTACTCATGTCCTCGTTGCTTCCTTTGCCAATTGGCTTAAAAGAGTGTACCTCTTATTATTGACCTTTCCATCAATGGGAGCAGTGTCACCCTCTCTACTCCGTCCAGACCCTCGCACTACCCCCGCCCCCATTCCCGCACCCTCTGCTGACCATGATTTTGAACACCTCTATCAAATCTCCTACCAGCCTCTCGTCTCCAAGGAGAATAATCCCAACGTCTCCAATCTATCCACGGATCCATCATCCCTGCAACCATTCTCGTCAATATTTTCTGCACCCTCTCTAAAGCCTTCACATCCATCCTAAAGTGCGGTGCCCAGAACTTGCACAATACTCCAGTTGAAGCTAAAACACAGCTTTATAAAGGATTATCATGGTCGATGCCTCTATTTAGACAGCCAGAGATGCTATATGCCTTAGGAACCACTTTCTCATAATGCCCGTCCATCTTCAAAGATTTGTGTACATATACGCACAGGTCTCCCCATCCTCTGCAGCTACGTTCACGGCTGGGTGTCCCTGCAGAGGGAGGACGCTGTCCATGCTCGGTAGGCCCCTTGGAGTCTGCCATGTTTTACTGACCCTCTTGATCAGATTTTAGTTTAATGTTCTTAAGTTCCCTTTAAGCTTTGTCTTTGTGTTTGTAGTTTCCCTTTAAGGGGCTGCTTTCTCATTAGTTCCCCTGATCTGTTAGTTTAGTTTCTTTGGTTTTGACTCAAAAGACTTACGCCCAGGTCCCTCTGTTCCTGTACCTCCATGGTTCATGGGCTGTCCTCTTATCTGTGAGTCAAAACGTCCAATAGTTCAAACCCCACCCCAACCCTTAAACAAACAATGTGGACTGAGATTAGGATCTAGAACGAGGGGGCACAGTTTCAGAACAAGGGGTCACCCATTAAAGACGGAGATGAAGAGGAATTTCTTCTTTCAGGGGTCCGTTAGTGCTTGGAACTCTCTCCCCCGGTGAGCGGTGGAGGCTGGGTCACTGAATAGATTCAAGGCTGAGTTAGAGAGATTTTTGACCTATAAGGGAGACAGGGTTTAGGGGGGACAAGCAGGAAAGTGGAGTTAAGGCCACAATCGGATTGTCCATAACTTTATTGAATGTCAGAGCAGGCTCAATGGGCCGAATAGCCTCTTCCTGCTCCTGTTTCTGAGGAACTTTAGGCTACAGTGCGGCGTTTAGCGAGAGCTGCTCTGTCAGTTGTACTGGTTAAGAACCACAGGAATAGACCCTTGTATAGGTGCTCAGTGTGACAGAAGTGGAGTCAGTGTGGGATCAATATTACTGTTCTAGTTCCTGCTGTATGGATTCAATTAATGAAATCTCTCCAACTCCAGGTTACTGCGTCAAGATGTTCCCCATTACTGCACAGCGTTACACTGGGAGCGTTACGAAAGGGGAGGTGATTGGGAGACTGCTGAATATTCAAGACGTTTACCCCAGAATGATCCCTCACATACACATGCAGATGTGCGATACCTCCATAAACCCCACACCCTACCTGTAACTCCGGACCGGAGGAAAGCCGGAGACAGGGGGGCCTTCAAAATCGAGTGTAATCCTGACCAATTCAAATCATTAAGTGAGACATTGATAATGGAGGGTGGGGAGTTTGGAATTGAATGGTGAGAGCAAGACAGGTGTCCGGGATCCTCCCCATTCCCTCTTTTGGGCTGGAATTTTACTCTTTTCCCAGGTAGCAGGCGGTGGGTGTGCAATTGGGTGGGATGGCAGTGGGCGGGCACTGTGCCCGCTGACACCCCCACCTCCAGCGGCAGTGTTAGTGTCAGTCACTCTTCTCACACTTTGTCCATCTGAGTCACTTAAGAGGCCAATTAATCATCACTAAAGGGCCTGTCTCCATTTCGCTTGGTTTGGGTGGGGCCAGAGTCCCTCCAGCTCGGACAGCCTGCACCCCAAGGAGGACCCACGAGCAGTAAGGTCCACCCAAGCTGGCTTACCCATCTCCTGCCCTTCCAGCACCCCCAACAACATCTACCCCTCTCCTCCCTCCCCTTTTGGGCTGGTGAGCCTCCCCCATTCAGCGATGGCAACGCCATTGAACGCCAAGGGCAGGTGGTTAGATTCTCTCCTGTTGGAGATGGTCATTGGCGGGCACTTGTGTGGCGTGAATCTTAGATACAACCTGTCAGTCCAAGCCTGAATGTTGTCCAAGGTCGGTCAGGCCTCACCTCCCCATCCCCTTTCCTGGATTCAGCTGGGGCAAGGAGAAAGGCCAGATCCTGTATCCCAGGGCAGCTCACATCCTCCCACTGGCCCAGTAACAAATCGAGATTCAGAGACTTGGAGCCGGAGGTAGAATGAGGGTCCCGGGGAAAAGGTGATACAGGTTCCAGGTGTCCCCAACTCTAATTCTAAGAAGCTCTTTCTCTCCGATAAACCAAAGGAAAACCAGCCCAGTCAGTTATTCGCAACATCGAGGCTTCTGTTTTGTACTCTGAGTGATAAACAAAAGATTAATTTGAGCCGTGCGAATTAAACTGATCTCTGTCTCCCTCTGTGACCTTTCTTGGTGCTGTGACTGGACGCCCCCAAGGTACTTTACAGCCAGTGAATTACTTTTTCAATCACAGTCACTGTTGTAATATAGGAAACGCAAAAGCCAACTTGCGCACAGCAAGCTCCCACAGCAGAATGACTAGATAATCTGTTTTTGTGATGTTGATTGAAGGATAAATATTGTCCAGGACTTCAGGAAAAACTCCTGCTGATCTCCTTCGGAAAAGTGGACATGGAATGACTTTACATTCACCCGAGCAGGCAGATGAGGCCCTTGGTGTAATGTCTCATCCAATATTCGGCACTTCCAATTGTGCAGCACTCTCTCAGTACCACACTGGAGTGGCAGTGCAGACTTCTGTGGTCAAACACTGGACTGAGACTTGAAACTGGGACTTTTCAGTTTAGAGGTGAGCGTGACACTGACTGAGTCACCACCTACTCATTTTAACAGTCTTTATTTTCTCTTATATTGCAAACGCACTTATATTGTACTCACACTGTCTTCCCTGAGCCCCTTTGTTCCCCTACAATTACAAGTGGAGATGGTGGTGTAGTAGCAATGTTACTGGGTGTGTAATCCAGAGGCCCAGGCGAATGCTTTGGGGACATGGGTCCCAGTGTAGCAGCTGGCGGAATGTCAGTTCAAATAATAAACCTGGAATCTTAAGCTAATCTCAGTCATGGTGACCATGAAGCTATCGCTGATTGGTGTAAACACCCATCTGGTTCACTCACGCCCATTAGGTAAGGAAATCTGCTATCCTTTCCTGCATTGACCCACGTGTGACCCCAGACCCACAGCGATGTGGCTGGCTCTGTAACTGCCCTCTGAAATGGCCCAGCAAGCCGTTCAGTTCAAGGGCAATTAGGGATGGGCAACAAATGCTGGCCTTGCCACCAATGCCCACATCCCATGAAAGAGTAAAATAGTCCCATTCTTTCCTTGAGAGCTGTGAGACGTTTCACCCCCTCCTCTATCTCTGACACGTTCCTGTGATCCCAGTTGATGTCGTTACAGGGCAAGTCAGATCCCAGGATGGAGGCTGGCTTGATCAACTGTCATAGAAACATAGAAACTAGGAGCAGGAGGAGGCCATTCGGCCCTTCGAGGCTGCTCTGCCATTCATTATGATCATGGCTGATTATCCAACTCAATAGCCTGCTCCCGCTTTCTCCCCATACCCTTTGATCCCTTTCGCCCCAAGAGCTCAGTTTTCATTAATCCGTGGAGGGGACTTAGTGAAACAGATTCACAGGAACCTGCTGTTGACTTTTTAACAACAAGATAAAAGGTCCAATAAACAAGAAACATTATCTCTATTACACTCGGTAACCAATAGTTTGGAAAGATTTCAACACAAACACCAAGAGAAAGTGCTTCAAACCCAATGCTATCCCTTTTACCCCGGCGATACTCTTACAGAGCCCACACTCCACTGAAGAGGGATCACTATTCCCACACCAAGCCTACAGCTGCTCAGTTACAAAGATGTCTACTTTTCCATTAGACTTCCAAATATTCACAAGAAGCCCTTCCACAATTGGCATCTCCCTTGAGATATCTAGAAAACTCAGCTGAAATCCGCTATTATTTTAACCTTAGAGCAATACTTATGAGTTCTCTAAACTCATTTCCTAGCGGCCTGGCATCATGTCCACCTCAGTCCTTTGTTGCCTTTACTCTGTGGTATAATCATAGCAACTGATGCCCCTTTCTGTCTCTCCCTGTGCCCCTGTGGCTCTCTCCCTGTGCCCCTGTGACTCTCTCCCTGACCCCCTGTGGCTTGGCAACATCACAGCTTTTACCCACTTTTTGTGTTTGTTTTAACTTCCCTAAACTGCCTTGGTGACCCATCTCTTCACTTCAAGAGTCGCAAAACCTCATTAAAAATGCATGTATACAAAGAGGGCCTAGAGACTTCTTGGCTCCATCTCAAAAAAACCCTCTAAAATGAAACCAACCCCAGATTTCACCTTTCTTAACACTCGAATGGAAACAATATAAACTAAACTTAAAGCTACAGCTTGTTCCTGACACCCACAAACACAAATATAACTTCCTTAAATCAATATCTAGCTCCTAACAATGTTCAAAAGACAATCTTAAGTGTGAACTGATTCCCGTGTGTTGTTTCCTCCCTCTACCCCTTCGGGGGTGGTCGGATATTTCCGGAATGTTGCTTCAGGACCCCCAACAGGGATCAGATGCAGATTGATCTGGTTAATGTTAAACATCAACCCTGAGTCCTGAGCCCTATCCCGTCCCCGGTCAATGGATCAGCCTAAACTCAGGGGCAAGCTTTGCCCTGTTACCACCCCCCCACAACCCAACCAACCCCCCCACCCAGGCCACTCCCTCTCTTTGCATTAAACCACGAGTGCCAGCCTGCCCAGATCCTGGGCGCAATGTTCTGCACCCGCCTGCCGCCGCTGGCATCTTCCGGTCCCTCCGCAAGTTCAACGGACTCCTGGCTGGGGTCCCGCCTCATCCCGTGGAGAGTCCCACCCACGACGGGTTTCCCGGCCCCTGAGTCACTCCGGGCCCTGAGACTCCATAGCCAGTCGGCGCTGGGGTGGTTATTGGAGGGTGGGGGCAGCACGGGGAGGAGATGGCAGGGAGGGGCTGAGTGGGAGGGTCAGCGACACCATGGGGCATCCACACAGCAATGCTGGAGGGAGGGTTCAGTCAGGCAGCCGCACTTCCCTTTCTGCGTGTCAACTCTCTGGGCCTGCTCCTTCCTCAGAGCTTGGCAGTCTGTGCCCTCAGCCCACTGAACCCCTCCCTCAGCCCAGCCCCTGTACACAGTTCCTTTCTCAAACCTTCCCCCCCCCCTCCACAATGCACCCATTCCTCTCCTGTTCTCCCCGAAAGGCCTGGACTCTCGTTGCGGTTGGGGGAGGGGGCAGATCGCTTCCGATTCTCAGATATGAACTTAGATATTGGGGCTATTCGGCTGCAGAGGCGTCACAACTGAGACCCTATTTTCTCTTTTTGACCCCCCCTCCCCTTCCTGACTTTGACCGATGGGCACAATCCAGCCAGGGTGAGACTGTCCGGGGTAACAAATTGGGATGGAGAGCTCGGGTTGGAAGGTTGGGTCATCTGTTTGGGATGTGAGATTGTGGCGTACAGCTGGGATCTAGGGCTGGGATCTAAGATTATGGATTGGAATATCAGGCTAGGGTGCACGATTGGGATGTAGCCTTGGGATATGGGTTCGGACAGGTACACGAGTGTGAAGGGAGTGGAATACGTTGGAGATGAGATTTTGGATTTCAGGTTCTTGGGAACAATTTTAGCAGTGAAAGCGACGATGAACTGGAAGCGTCCTGGGAGGCGTTGAGACACAAGTAGCTGCTTTAACTGTGATCTGACACTGAAGAACCTTTGCCCCGAATCTGCAGAGGAAACTGAGTGAGGTTGAAAGTTAAATCTTACCCCATGTCAATAACACCCAGAGACAGTGAGTCTGCACCAAACAGCCAAAACCTTGTTTGACCTCTGCAAGCTGGAGAGGATCATGTCATGTTGAGATGGGAGCACAAAGGGCATTTGTACAGCCTGCGTCCGCTGTTTTAAAGGCTGATATCTCTCTGCACAGGGTTCAGTGACAGCCCGATTTCCTGAGGATGATCTGTTCATGGTTAAGCTAATGTGAAACCTCAAAAGTTCTGCAATTCATTCAGGTTTAATCGTCAGCCAATGGGTCAGACAGGAGCATGAAGCTGCCGAATGTCACTGTTATCAGCATCTGGCTGTTAATAATTAACGGTAAGTAGAACAGGTCAAATCATCCAGCTCTGTACTCAGCTGTCTGACTGTCTGACAATCTGTCTGTCTATCTATCTCCGCCTGTCAGTCTATCTATCCATCCATCTATCTATCTATCTATCTATCTATCTATCTATCTATCTATCTATCGATCTATCTATCTATCTATCTATCTATCTCCGCCTGTCAGTCTATCTATCTATCTATCTATCTATCTATCTATCTCCGCATGTCAGTCTATCTATCTATCTATCTATCTATCTATCTCCGCCTGTCAGTCTATCTATCTATCTATCTATCTATCTATCTATCTATCTATCTATCTATCTATCTCCGCCTGTCAGTCTTTCTATCTATCTATCTATCTATCTATCTATCAATCTGTCAGTTTAACTATCTATTTATCTATCCATTTATCAATCAGTCTGTCGGATTAACTATATATTTATCTATCTATCAATTTGTCTGTCAGTTTAACTATCTATCTATCTATGTATTTATCTAACCATCCATCTGTCTGTCAGTCTATCTATCTGTCTATCAATCTATCGTCAATCTATCTATCTATCTACCTATCTACCTATCTATCTATCGATCTATCTGTCTGTCAGTCTATCTATCTATCTATCTGTCTATCTATCTATCTATCTATCCATCTAGCTATCTGCCTACCTGTCTATCTGTCTATCCATCTATCTGCCTGTCTGTCCGTCTGCCTATCTGAGAGTGCGGTGGGGACAGGTTCAAGTGGATAATTATCTGAAAAGGAAGAATGTGCAGGGTTCTGGGGAATATTAATGGTGAATTGTTCATTCGGAGAGCCGGTGCAGAGACGACAGCCGGAACCAGCCCCTTCTGTGCTGAAACCATTCTGTAACTATGTGAATTCTCTGTTTCTCTCTGACAGAATGCAAACAGAGATTGGAGAACGAGTGCCTTCTTTTCTAAGAGGTTGAATATTAGATATAAGAATTGGAGTAACACAGCAATATTTAAGGCAGAGGTTGCTGAGTGGAATCCCCATCGTCTCCTGGGCTACATTAACAAACAACAAACACTGCGCAGGAAAATACTCCACAGCTTTCCACTTTCATTCCACATCAGACAATCAGAATCATAAATACATCTTGGGTCCGACTAAATAGCTCAGGAAGAGGAAAACACAAAAACTATTGAGCCAACAGTCTGTCCTGTGCTGTACCAGCCCTGGGAGTGTTTGATGGGGACAGTGTAGAGGGAGCTTTACTCTGTATCTAACCCCGTGCTGTACCTGTCCTGGGAGTGTTTGATGGGGACAGTGTAGAGGGAGCTTTACTCTGTATCTAACCCCGTGCTGTACCTGTCCTGGGAGTGTTTGATGGGGACAGTGTAGAGGGAGCTTTACTCTGTATCTAACCCCGTGCTGTACCTGTCCTGGGAGTGTGTGATGGAGACAGTGTAGAGGGAGCTTTACTCTGTATCTAACCCCGTGCTGTACCTGTCCTGGGAGTGTTTGATGGGGACAGTGTAGAGGGAGCTTTACTCTGTATCTAACCCCGTGCTGTACCTGTCCTGGGAGTGTTTGATGGGGACAGTGTAGAGGGAGCTTTACTCTGTATCTAACCCCGTGCTGTACCTGTCCTGGGAGTGTTTGATGGGAACAGTGTAGAGGGAGCTTTACTCTGTATCTAACCCCGTGCTGTACCTGTCCTGGGAGTGTTTGATGGGGACAGTGTAGAGGGAGCTTTACTCTGTATCTAACCCCGTGCTGTACCTGTCCTGGGAGTGTTTGATGGGGACAGTGTAGAGGGAGCTTTACTCTGTATCTAACCCCGTGCTGTACCTGTCCTGGGAGTGCTTGATGGGGACGGTGTAGAGGGAGATTTACTCTATATCTAACCCCATGCTGTACCTGTCCTGGGAGTGTTTGATGGGAATGGTGTAGAGGGAGATTTACTCTGTATCTAACCCCGTGCTGTACCTGTCCTGGGAGTGCTTGATGGGGATGGTGTAGAGGGAGATTTACTCTATATCTAACCCCGTGCTGTACCTGTCCTGGGAGTGTTTGATGGGAACGGTGTAAAGGGAGATTTACTCTATATCTAACCCCGTGCTGTACATGTCCTGGGAGTGTTTGATGGGAACGGTGTAGAGGGAGCTTTACTCTATATCTAACTCGGTGCTGTACCTGTCCTGGGAGTGTTTGATGGGAACGGTGCAGAGGGAGCTTTACTCTGTATCTAACCCTGTGCTGTACCTGTCCTGGGAGTGTTTGATGGGGACAGTGTAGAGGGAGCTTTACTCTGTATCTAACCCTGTGCTGTACCTGTCCTGGGAGTGTTTGATGGGGACGGTGTAGAGGGAGCTTTACTCTGTATCTAACCCCATGCTGTACCTGTCCTGGGAGTGTTTGATGGGGACAGTGTAGAGGGAGCTTTACTCTGTATCTAACCCCGTGCTGTACCTGTCCTGGGAGTGTTTGATGGGGACAGTGTAGAGGGAGCTTTACACTGAATCTAACCCCGTGCTGTACCTGTCCTGGGAGTGTTTGATGGGGACAGTGTAGAGGGAGCTTTACTCTGTATCTAACCCCGTGCTGTACTTGTCCTGGGAGTGTTTGATGGGGACGGTGTAGAGGGAGCTTTACTCTGTATCTAACCCCGTGCTGTACCTGTCCTGGGAGTGTTTGATGGGGACAGTGTAGAGGGAGCTTTACTCTGTATCTAACCCCGTGCTGTACTTGTCCTGGGAGTGTTTGATGGGGACAGTGTAGAGGGAACTTTACTCTGTATCTAACTCCATGCTGTACCTGTCCTGGGAGTGTTTGATGGGGACAGTGTAGAGGGAGCTTTACTCTGTATCTAACCCCGTGCTGTACTTGTCCTGGGAGTGTTTGATGGGGACAGTGTAGAGGGAGCTTTACACTGAATCTAACCCCGTGCTGTACATCCTCTGGATAGGCCGAAGAGCTGCCTTCTTCAGGTTCTCTATCCACATATCGATTCTGGATCCCCACTGCTCCTCGGTGACTCCTGCCCATGGGTCGATTCTGGCACCCAGGTCTCGTCGGGACTTGGAAAAATTTATTAATTTTGCTTCCAATCTGCACCCCTCCATCATTTTCACATCGTCCATCTCTGACACTTCCCTTCCCTTCCTTGACCTCGCTGTCTCAATTTCTGGTGATAGACTGTCCACCAATATCCATTACAAGCTTACCGACTCCTACAGCTACCTCGACCACAGCTCCTCACACCCCGCTTCCTGTAAGGACTCCATCCCATTCTCTCAATTCCTTCGCATCCGTCTCATCTGTTCCGATGACGCTACCTTCAAAAACAGTTCCTCTGACATGTCCTCCTTCTTCCTTAACCAAGGTCTTCCACCCACAGTCATTGACAGAGCCCTCAACCGTGTCTGGCCCATCTCCCGTGCATCCGCCCTCACGCCTTCTCCTCCCTCCCAGAAACATGATAGGGTCCCCCTTGTCCTCACTTATCACCCCACCAGCCTCCGCATTCAAAGGATCATCCTCCGCCATTTCCGCCAACTCCAGCATGATGCCACCACCAAACACATCTTCCCTTCACCCCCCCTATCAGCATTCCGTAGGGATTATTCCCTCCGGGAAACCCTGGTCCACTCCTCCATCACCCCCTACTCCTCAACCTCCTCCTATGGCACCACCCCATGCCCACGCAAAAGATGCAACACCTGCCCATTCACATCCTCTCTCCTCACCGTCCAAGGGCCCAAACACTCCTTTCAAGTGAAGCAGCATTTCACTTGCATTTCCCCCAACTTAGTCTACTGCATTCGTTGCTCCCAATGTGGTCTCCTCTACATTGGAGAGACCAAACGTAAACTGGGCGACCGCTTTGCAGAACACCTACGGTCTGTCCGCAAGAATGACCCAAACCTCCCTGTCGCTTGCCATTTTAACACTCCACCCTGCTCTCTTGCCCACATGTCTGTCCTTGGCTTGCTGCATTGTTCCAGTGAAGCCCAACGCAAACTGGAGGAACAACACCTCATCTTCCGACTAGGCACTTTACAGCCTTCCGGACTGAATATTGAGTTCTACAACTTTAGATCTTGAGCTCCCTCCTCCATCCCCACCCCCTTTCTGTTTCCCCCTTCCTTTTGTTTTTTTCCAATAAATTATATAGATTTTTCTTTTTCCCACCTATTTCCATTATTTTTAAATATTTTTAAATCTTTTATGCTCCCTCCACCCCCACTAGAGCTATACCTTGAGTGCCCTACCATCCATTCTTAATTAGCACATTCGTTTAGATAATATCACCAACTTTAACACCAATGTGTTCTTTTGTTCTATTGTTGTTGACATCTTTTGATGATCTGCTTCTATCACTGCTTGTTTGTCCCTACAACCACACCAACCCCCTCCACTTCTCTCCCCCCACCCAACACACCGCTCCCCCCCTCAACACACACCTTAAACCAGCTTATATTTCACCCCTTTCCTATTTCTACTTAGTTCTGTGGAAGGGTCATGCGAACTCAAAACGTCAACTCTTTTCTTCTCCGCTGATGCTGCCAGACCTGCTGAGTTTTTCCAGGTAATTCTGTTTTTGTTATGACCGTGCTGTACATGTCCTGGGAGTGTTTGATGGGGACAGTGTAGAGGGAGCTTTACTCTGTATCTAACCCCGTGCTGTACATGTCCTGGGAGTGGTTGATGGGGACAGTGTAGAGGGAGCTTTACTCTGTATCTAACCCCGTGCTGTACCAGCCCTGGGAGTGTTTGATGGGGACAGTGTAGAGGGAGCTTTACTCTGTATCTAACCCCGGGCTGTACCTGTCCTGGGAGTGTTTGATGGGGACAGTGTAGAGGGAGCTTTACTCTGTATCTAACCCCGTGCTGTACCTGTCCTGGGCATGTTTGATGGGGACAGTGTAGAGGGAGCTTTACCCTGTATCTAACCCTGTGCTGTACCTGTCCTGGGAGTGTTTGATGGGGACAGTGTAGAGGGAGCTTTACTCTGTATCTAACCCCGTGCTGTACCTGTCCTGGGAGTGTTTGATGGGGACAGTGTAGAGGGAGCTTTACTCTGTATCTAACCCCGTGCTGTACCTGTCCTGGGAGTGTTGGGGACAGCGTAGAGGGAGCTTTACTCTGTATCTAACGCTGTGCTGTACCTGTCCTGGGAGTGTTTGATGGGGACAGTGTAGAGGGAGCTTTACTCTGTATCTAACCCCGTGCTGTACCTGTCCTGGGCATGTTTGATGGGGACAGTGTAGAGGGAGCTTTACCCTGTATCTAACCCTGTGCTGTACCTGTCCTGGGAGTGTTTGATGGGGACAGTGTAGAGGGAGCTTTACTCTGTATCTAACCCCGTGCTGTACCTGTCCTGGGAGTGTTTGATGGGGACAGTGTAGAGGGAGCTTTACTCTGTATCTAACCCCGTGCTGTACCTGTCCTGGGAGTGTTGGGGACAGCGTAGAGGGAGCTTTACTCTGTATCTAACGCTGTGCTGTACCTGTCCTGGGAGTGTTTGATGGGGACAGTGTAGAGGGAGCTTTACTCTGTATCTAACCCCGTGCTGTACCTGTCCTGGGAGTGTTTGATGGGGACAGTGTAGAGGGAGTTTTACTCTGTATCTAACCCCGTGCTGTACCTGTCCTGGGAGTGTTTGATGGGGACAGTGTAGAGGGAGCTTTACTCTGTATCTAACCCCGTGCTGTACCTGTCCTGGGAGTGTTTGATAGGGACAGTGTAGAGGGAGCTTTACTCTGTATCTAACCCCGTGCTGTACCTGTCCTGGGAGTGTTTGATGGGTACAGTGTAGAGGCAGATTTACTCTGTATCTAACCCCGTGCTGTACCTGTCTTGGGAGTGTTTGATGGGGACAGTGTAGAGGGAGCTTTACTCTGTCTCTAACCCCGTGCAGTGCCTGTCTTGGGAGTGTTTGATGGGGACAGTGTAGAGGGAGCTTTACTCTGTATCTAACCCCGTGCTGTACCTGTCCTGGGAGTGTTTGATGGGGACAGTGTAGAGGGAGCTTTACTCTGTATCTAACCCCGTGCTGTACCTGTCCTGGGAGTGTTTGATGGGGACAGTGTAGAGGGAGCTTTACTCTGTATCTAACCCCGTGCTGTACCTGTCCTGGGAGTGTTTGATGGGGACAGTGTAGAGGGAGCTTTACTCTGTATCTAACCCCGTGCTGTACCTGTCCTGGGAGTGTTTGATGGGGACAGTGTAGAGGGAGATTTACTCTGTGTCTAACCCCGTGCTGTACCTGTCCTGGGAGTGTTTGATGGGAACAGTGTAGAGGGAGCTTTACTCTGTATCTAACCCCGTGCTGTACCTGTCCTGGGAGTGTTTGATGGGGACAGTGTAGAGGGAGCTTTACTCTGTATCTAACCCCGTGCTGTACCTGTCCTGGGAGTGTTTGATGGGGACAGTGTAGAGGGAGCTTTACTCTGTATCTAACCCCGTGCTGTACCTGTCCTGGGAGTGTGTGATGGAGACAGTGTAGAGGGAGCTTTACTCTGTATCTAACCCCGTGCTGTACCTGTCCTGGGAGTGTTTGATGGGGACAGTGTAGAGGGAGCTTTACTCTGTATCTAACCCCGTGCTGTACCTGTCCTGGGAGTGTTTGATGGGGACAGTGTAGAGGGAGCTTTACTCTGTATCTAACCCCGTGCTGTACCTGTCCTGGGAGTGTTTGATGGGAACAGTGTAGAGGGAGCTTTACTCTGTATCTAACCCCGTGCTGTACCTGTCCTGGGAGTGTTTGATGGGGACAGTGTAGAGGGAGCTTTACTCTGTATCTAACCCCGTGCTGTACCTGTCCTGGGAGTGTTTGATGGGGACAGTGTAGAGGGAGCTTTACTCTGTATCTAACCCCGTGCTGTACCTGTCCTGGGAGTGTTTGATGGGGACGGTGTAGAGGGAGCTTTACTCTGTATCTAACCCCGTGCTGTACCTGTCCTGGGAGTGTGTGATGGAGACCGTGTAGAGGGAGCTTTACTCTGTATCTAACCCCGTGCTGTACCTGTCCTGGGAGTGTTTGATGGGGACAGTGTAGAGGGAGCTTTACTCTGTATCTAACCCCGTGCTGTACCTGTCCTGGGAGTGTTTGATGGGGACGGTGTAGAGGGAGCTTTACTCTGTATCTAACCCCGTGCTGTACCTGTCCTGGGAGTGTTTGATGGGGACAGTGTAGAGGGAGCTTTACTCTGTATCTAACCCTGTGCTGTACCTGTCCTGGGAGTGTTTGATGGGGATGGTGTAGAGGGAGCTTTACTCTGTATCTAACCCCGTGCTGTACCTGTCCTGGGAGTGTTTGATGGGGACAGTGTAGAGGGAGCTTTACTCTGTATCTAACCCCGTGCTGTACCTGTCCTGGGAGTGTGTGATGGAGACAGTGTAGAGGGAGCTTTACTCTGTATCTAACCCCGTGCTGTACCTGTCCTGGGAGTGTTTGATGGGGACAGTGTAGAGGGAGCTTTACTCTGTATCTAACCCCGTGCTGTACCTGTCCTGGGAGTGTTTGATGGGGACAGTGTAGAGGGAGCTTTACTCTGTATCTAACCCCGTGCTGTACCTGTCCTGGGAGTGTTTGATGGGAACAGTGTAGAGGGAGCTTTACTTTGTATCTAACCCCGTGCTGTACCTGTCCTGGGAGTGTTTGATGGGGACAGTGTAGAGGGAGCTTTACTCTGTATCTAACCCCGTGCTGTACCTGTCCTGGGAGTGTTTGATGGGGACAGTGTAGAGGGAGCTTTACTCTGTATCTAACCCCGTGCTGTACCTGTCCTGGGAGTGTTTGATGGGGACGGTGTAGAGGGAGCTTTACTCTGTATCTAACCCCGTGCTGTACCTGTCCTGGGAGTGTTTGATGGGGACAGTGTAGAGGGAGCTTTACTCTGTATCTAACCCTGTGCTGTACCTGTCCTGGGAGTGTTTGATGGGGATGGTGTAGAGGGAGCTTTACTCTGTATCTAACCCCGTGCTGTACCTGTCCTGGGAGTGTTTGATGGTGACAGTGTAGAGGGAGCTTTACTCTGAATCTAACCCCGTGCTGTACCTGTCCTGGGAGTGTTTGATAGGGACAGTGTAGAGGGAGCTTTACTCTGTATCTAACCCCGTGCTGTACCTGTCCTGGGAGTGTTTGATGGGGACAGTGTAGAGGGAGCTTTACTCTGTATCTAACCTTGTGCTGTACCTCTCCTGGGAGTGTTTGATGGGGACAGTGTAGAGGGAGCTTTACTCTGTATCTAACCCCGTGCTGTACCTGTCCTGGGAGTGTTTGATGGGGACAGTGTAGAGGGAGCTTTACTCTGTATCTAACCCCGTGCTGTACCTGTCCTGGGAGTGTTTGATGGGTGCTGTGTCATCTTTGGCTTTGAGCTAGGGGAGTTCCCGCCGCTGATATCTCAGAATTCAGCTTTTCTGTTCAAATTCAGAATGACAAAATACTTTCCCTTATGTAGCGCATTTCATAATCTGCAGAATTACATTTTGAATTTCTGTAGGAAGCACAGCAATCAGTTTGGGCACAGGAACTCGCACAAACAGCCATGTGACTTTGACCAGATTTCCTCTTATTTTTGATGTTGGTTGGTGAATAAATTTTGGCTTTGAGGAACGGGAGAAAGGAGGAGAACGTCCCAGCTCTTCCTCCAATAGTGACCTTGTATTTTATCAGTCCAACTGAGAAGCGCCACACTTGTGTCATCTCCTTAAGATGGTACCTGCGACAGTGCGGCTCTCCCTCAGTAACTACACAGGGGCCTCATCCTCGGTCGTTATCTGTCACTTTGTGGATCCCTCACCTTTCACTCAGGAGAACGAAGGGTCGTGGCCCACTCCAGTGACGTGAGCAGTGAGAGCCAGGCAGACTCTCCGGTGCAGTACTGAGGGAAAGCTGAACTCCCAGTGTTGCCGTCCTTCAGATAAGGCCTTAAACTGAAGCGCCATCTGCTCTCGCTGTTGGGTGTAAAAGATCCCACGGCCACTATTTAAACGAGGGGTGGCACCTGATGTCCTGAGGTCTTTATTTATCTTTCAAGGAAGATCAGCAAATCAGTCTACCTGACCACTTTCACATCACTGTTTGTGGGATCTTGCTTTGCACCGATTAGTTACCACGTTTCCTACAGTCGAACTTGCTTAAGACCTAATGCATTGGCTGGTCTGTTTTACAGGGGGCTTGGCCCATCATCTTGCCCACCAGTCACCCACCTTGCTCGAGGCTGAAGAAGGCACCACTGTCTCTCTGAACTGCTCCTTCGACCCCCCCAGGAAGCCGCCCAGCTTGGTTGCTTTCCGGTGGCATCTGCCCGAGGGCAATGTTTACAGGCTGGTGCCGGGCGGCAGGATGAGGGGCAAGGCCTGCCAGAGGCTGGCTCTCGATGCCAACCTGCGGACACGCAGCATGACCTTATGGATCAGCAATGCCAATGCCAGTGACAGCGGGCGCTACGTGTGCTTCATCCAGATCCTCAAACCTCTGCCCATCATTGAGATGGAGGGCAGTGGGACCCAGCTTCGCATTGTACCAGGTACAGGACTGGCACACACCGATTCAAACCACCTTCAGCCACTCCCTCTGGCCTCATTCGCAAGCATCTATTGGTGGGAGTGCAGCCTGGGTTTACCAGAGGGAGGCCTGGACTCAAAGGTCACAGTCTCTGGAATGTAGAAGATTAAGGGGAGGTTGAATCAAAGGTTCCAAGATGTTATTTGTAATGGAGAGAGAGAGAGAGAGAGGAGAGAGAGAGCGAAAGAAGAGAGAGAGAGAGAGAGAGAGAGTGGAGAGAGAGAGAGAGAGAGGAGAGAGAGTGAAGAGAGAGAGGAGAGATAAGAGTTAGAGGAGAGAGACGAGACAGTGAAAAGATAGAAAGAGGAGAGATGGAGAGAGAGCAAAGAGAGAGAGAGGAGAGAAGAGATAGTGGAAGGAGACGAGACAGTGAAAAGATAGAGAGAGAAGAGAGAGGGAGAGAGAGAGAAAAGAGAGAGAGAGGAGAGAAGAGAGAGAGAAGAGAGAGAGAAGAGAGAGAAGAGAGAGGGAGAAGCTTTTTCCGGTGGTTGGAGAGTCGAGGAGTCAGTGACCACAGACTGGGAAGAGAGTTGTAATGTCCCTGCACTAATAACCCAGTCAGCCCAGGCTAATATCAGGTACATGCAGGTTCAATCCCCAACAAAGCTGGGAATTTCAATTGTAATAATTAATCAAAACCATCTAATTAATTAGCAAGAAACCTGGAACTGAAAGGTAACCTCAGTAAAGGGGATCGATTGCCATAAAAACCCATCTGGTTCACTAATGCCCCTTAAGGAAGGAAATCTGCTATCTTTAGCTGGTCTGGCCTGGCCTCCATGTGACTCCAGACCCACAGCAGTCTGGTTGCTTAGCTGCTCGCCAGGTCACTTAGGGAATGCTGGTTTTGCCAGTGATACCTGAATCCCATGAAAGAATAATAAAAGGAATCTGAGGCAGACATTTCAGGAGTGAAACTCGGAGATGCCCCCCCACATACAAAGGGGGAGTATGGGGGAGAAGTTTGGAGTTCTCTTCCACAAACACCAGTTGATGCTGGATTAACTGTTCATTTTAACTCTGAAAGTGATAGACCTTTCTTTTATCCACCAGGCTGCTTGGAGCAAAGTCGGCCATGATCTCACTGAATCGCAGAGCAGGCTCGAGGGGCTGAATGGCCTCCTCCAGTTCCTAAACTCTTCCCGTAACCATGTTGGATGTGGCTAGGGTTTATCACTGTGACTAATACTGTATCAACGCCCCTCCTCACTCTCTCTTGGCCTTTGATAATGATAACCGGTTCATCCCATTCCAGTGGCTTTCCTCTGTCGACCGGATGGTTTGGAGTACCCCCCCACCAGGTCCCACCCCACCCCTCTTCCTCTCTCTTGACCTCTCCGCAGCCCTGAACATGGTCAGGAATGGCTCCCCCGGTGTGTCTTCCTCATTGTCCAGCTCAGTCGGACTATCATTGCAAGCTTCCAGAATTGCAGCTTCCTTACTCAGCCTAGCATCTCGAGCTGAGGCTTTTCTCTGTGGCCCCCCACCCCTCGCCCATTACCTCTGGAGCACACCGCCCCTCCCCGCCAAGCCCCTGTACACAAAGGTTTGAACATCGGTCCCTCGCTTCCCTCATCAACACACTGCCCATTAATGACAACGTTCCACAGACATGGGCCTGGCTGAGAGCACCTCTGGAGTTCCGGGTACAATTTCTGTCCCCTTACTTCAAGCGGGACATAAGGAGCAGTCCAGAGACTGTTCACTCAGCTGATCCCAGGCATGTAGTGACCATCTTGCCAGTAAATGTTAAGCAAATCGGGCCTGTACCCATTGGACTCTAGAAGAACAGGAGGCGATCTGATCTGTAAGATCCTGGGGGGATTTGACAAGGGTAGATGCTGAGAAGATGTTTCCCCATGTGTGCGAGTCCAGAACCAGGCGTCAAAGTTTCATAAAACAGGGGTCTCCCATTTAAGAGAGATGAGACTTTATTTTCTCTCTCAGAGGGTCCTGAGTCTGTTGAATTCCTTTCCCCTGAGAGCAGGGGGGTGCTGGTTCTTTGGCTATATTTAAGGCTGGACTAATGATAAACGAGGGACACCTTTGTCTATCTCGGGTGCCAGTCCTAGGAGAGAGTGCATCAGATCAGGTCGGCATGTGGCTTGCCTGTCCAGAATGAGACCATTCAATCCGTCAAGCCTGTGATAGTTCTTTGCTAGAGCAATCGAAAACTATTGTCCCACTGTGAGAGGTCAGCAATCCTGATTTTCCCAATGAGCTCTCATAGGAGAATATGTTACATTCCCACTGCATCCTCCATTGATTTCAAGTGGCAGGGAATGACATATCACAGTGTCAGTGCACACAGGCTAAAATGGTCAGTCAGATTTAACTGTCGGCGCGACATTAGTCGTCTCAATTTCTCTGCTCCTCTCACCCATTCTAACCTGTCTCTCTCTGAACTTACTGCACTCCATTCTCTCAGGTCCAACCCTGACATTGTCATCAAACCCGCTGACAAGGATGGTGCTGTTGTTGTCTGGCGCACTGACATCTACCTCGCGGAGGCTGAGCGTCAACTCGCAGACACTTCCTCCTACCTCTCCCTGGACCATGACCCCACCACTGAACATCAAGCCATTGTTTCCAGGACTGTCACTGACCTCATCTCCTCTGGGTATCTCCCTCCCACAGCTTCCAACCTGATAGTCGCCCAACCTCGGACGGCCCGCTTCTATCTCCTACCCAAAATCCACAAACAGAACTGTCCCGGTAGACCGATCGTCTCAGCTTGCTCCTGCCCCACAGAACTCATTTCTCGTTATCTTGACTCCCTTCTCTCTCCCCTTGTCCAGTCCCTTCCCACCTACATCCGTGATTCCTCTGACACCTTACGTCACATCAACAATTTCCAGTTCCCTGGCTCCAACCACTTCCTCTTCACCATGGACGTCCAATCCCTCTACACCTCCATCCCCCACCAGGATGGTCTGAGGGCCCTTAGCTTCTTCCTCGAACAGAGGCCCGAACAATCCCCATCCACCACTACTCTCCTCCGTCTGGCTGAACTTGTTCTCACGTTGAACAATTTCTCCTTCAACTCTTCTCACTTTCTCCAAATAAAAGGTGTGGCTATGGGTACCCGCATGGGCCCCAGCTATGCCTGTCTCTTTATGGGATATGTGGAACATTCCTTGTTGCAGTCCTACCCCGGCCCCCTTCCACAACTTTTTCTCCGGTACATCGATGATTACTTCGGTGCCGCTTCATGCTCTCGTCGGGACTTGGAAAAATTTATTAATTTTGCTTCCAATCTCCACCCCTCCATCATTTTCACGTGGTCCATCTCTGACACTTCCCTTCCCTTCCTTGACCTCTCTGTCTCAATCTCTGGTGATAGACTGTCCACCAATATCCATTACAAACCCACCGACTCCCACAGCTACCTCGACTACAGCTCCTCACACCCCGCTTCCTGTAAGGACTCCATCCCATTCTCCCAGTTCCTTCGCCTTCGTCGCATCTGTTCCGATGATGCTACCTTCAAAAACGGTTCCTCTGACATGTCCTCCTTCTTCCTTAACCGAGGTTTTCCACCCACGGTCGTTGACAGGGCCCTCAACCGTGTCCGGCCCATCTCCCGCGCATCCGCCCTCACGCCTTCTCCTCCCTCCCAGAAACATGATAGGGTCCCCCTTGTCCTCACTTATCACCCCACCAGCCTCCGCATTCAAAGGATCATCCTCCGCCATTTCCGCCAACTCCAGCATGATGCCACCACCAAACACATCTTCCCTTCACCCCCCTTATCGGCATTCCGTAGGGATCGCTCCCTCCGGGACACCCTGGTCCACTCCTCCATCACCCCCTACTCCTCAACCCCCTCCTATGGCACCACCCCATGCCCACGCAAAAGATGTAACACCTGCCCCTTCACTTCCTCTCTCCTCACCGTCCAAGGGCCCAAACACTCCTTTCAAGTGAAGCAGCATTTCACTTGCATTTCCCCCAACTTAGTCTACTGCATTCGTTGTTCCCAATGTGGTGTCCTCTACATTGGAGAGACCAAACGTAAACTGGGCGACCGCTTTGCAGAACACCTACGGTCTGTCCGCAAGAATGACCCAAACCTCCCTGTCGCTTGCCATTTTAACACTCCACCCTGCTCTCTCGCCCACATGTCTGTCCTTGGCTTGCTGCATTGTTCCAGTGAAGCCCAACGCAAACTGGAGGAACAACACCTCATCTTCCGACTAGGCACCTTACAGCCTTCTGGTCTGAATATTGAATTCAATAACTTTAGGTCGTGAGCTCCCTCCCCCATCCCCACCCCCTTTCTGTTTCCCCCCTTTTTTCCCTTTTTTTTCCCTATAAATTTTATAGATTTTTCTTTTCCCACCTATTTCCATTATTTTTAAATATTTTAAAATCTTTTATGCTCCCCCCACCCCCACTAGAGCTGTACCTTGAGTGCCCTACCATCCATTCTTAATTAGCACATTCGTTTAGATAATATCACCAACTTTAACTTTAACACCTATGTGTTCTTTTGTCCATTGTCACTGACATCTTTTGATGATCTGCTTCTATCACTGCTTGTTTGTCTACACAAGCACCTCTGTCTCTCTCTCTCTCTCCGCCCCCCCACACACACACCTTAAACCAGCTTATATTTCAACTCTTTCTTGGACTCGAAATCAAGTTCTGTCGAAGGGTCATGAGGACTCGAAACGTCAACTCTTTTCTTCTCCGCCGATGCTGCCAGACCTGCTGAGTTTTTCCAGGTAATTCTGTTTTTGAGTCAGATTTATTAGCGGATGAAAGATTATAAAGAAATGACAATACAAAACAGAGCAAAACTGGACACTTGTCTCAATGCTTTCAATTTTATGTCTGAGTCAAAAGGTTGTGGGTTCAATCCCCAATCCAGGACTTAAGGACAATTACTAGGCTGATAGTCCTGTGCTTTTCTGAGTGAACACTCACTATTGGAGCTGTTGTCCTCCAGGTGTGACATTAAACAGAGCTCTGTCTACCTGCTCTGGTGTAAATACTGATTCCATGGCCCAACTGAAAGAAGCCTATTGGCCTCTGCTCATAGTCCAGGCCAACATACCTCCTTCAAACACCATCAGTGAAAACAAAGCAGATGGCTCAATCATCGATCCCATTTGCTCAGCCTGGGATCTTGCTGTGTGTAAATTGTAAATTTAGGCACAATGGGCAGTTGCAAATCCATTTCAAAAGGAATTCATTACGAATGAGCTTGGGACATTCTGGGGATGTGAAATGCTAGATATAAAGGTGAACTATTCCCTCTTATCTCCCAGGTAGTGTGACGCTTCTAGGAACAAAGGAACCCAAAGTTATTACAGATCTGTCCGGTAAGTACTTGTGAAAATATCTTGGGGTTCAGCACCATTATTTTACTGTAACCTCTACATTGGCTGACAGTGAATTATTGAGACGTTCTGGGGATGTGCAAGGTACTATATAAATGCAGGTTATCCCTTCTCATCTCCCAGGTAATGTGTTGCATCCAGGAACAAATGAATCCAAAGTTCCTCATGGTAAGTGCTTGCAGATTCGTCTCTGGTTAAGGTATATCTCAGAGCCAGCAGTGAGGGCTGGGTCATGTAGTATATTTAAGGCTGAACTAATGTCAAACAAGGGAGCACAAAACTCATTTTGTCCATCTCGTGTCCCATTCATAGGGGAGAGTGCATCAGGTCTGGTAGGCATGTGGGTTGTCTGCCTGTCTATCCATCTATCTGTCTATCTATCTATCTGTCTATCCGTCTATCTATCTATCTATCTATTTATCTATCTATCTATATATCTATCTACCTACCTATCTACTTATCTATCTATCTAGCTATCTACCTCTCCGTCCATGCATCTTTCGGACTATCTATTTGTCTATTTATGTCTATCTTCTCTCCTTCTATCTATCTGTCTATCTATCTATCTGTCTACCTGTCTATCTGTCTATCTGTCTATCTGTCTATCTGCCTATCTGTCCGTCTGCCTATCTGAGAGTGCGGTGGGGACAGGTTCAAGTGGATAATTATCTGAAAAGGAAGAATGTGCAGGGTTCTGGGGAATGTTATTGGTGAATTGTTCATTCGGAGAGCCGGTGCAGAGACGACAGCCGGAACCAGCCCCTTCTGTGCTGAAACCATTCTGTAACTCTGTGAATTCTCTGTTTCTCTCTGACAGAATGCAAACAGGGATTGGAGAACGAGTGCCTTATTTTCTAAGAGGTTGAGTATTAGATATAAGAATTGGAGTAACACAGCAATATTTAAGGCAGAGGTTGCTGAGTGGAATCCCCATCGTCTCCTGGGCTACATTAACAAACAACAAACACTGCGCAGGAAAATTCTCCACAGTTTTCCACTTTCATTCTACATCAGACAACTGAAAGAAACCTTTTGGCAGCTGCTCATAGTCCAGGCCAACGTATGTCCTTCGAGCACCATCAGTGAAAACAAAGCAGATGGCTTTATCATCGATCCCATTTGCTCAGCCTGGGATCTTGCTGTGTATACATTGTAAATTTAGGCACAATGGGCAGTTGCAAATCCATTTCAAAAGGAATTCATTGTGAATGAGATTGGGACATTCTGGGGATGTGAAATGCTAGATATAAAGGTGAACTATTCCCTCTTTTCTCCCAGGTGATGTGACACTTCCAGGAACAAATAAACCAAAACTTAGCACAGATTTGTCCGGTAAGTACTTCTGACAATGTCCTGAGATTCAGCCCCATTAGCTTACTGTAATGTCTGCATAGGCTGACAATGAAATAATGAGACATTCTGGGGATGTGCAAGGTACTATATAAATGCAGGTTATCCCTTCTCATCTCCTAGGTAGTGTGACGCATCCAGGAACAAATGAATCCAAAGTTCTTCATGGTAAGCACTTGCAAAGGTGCCTCTGGTTGAGGTATAGCTGAGAAGCTTTTATAAGAAAGGGAAAGCCGGATATGAGGGTCTCAAGGTGGAAGTTGGGTTATAAAGTCATCCTATACAATAGCTCCCTATCACAAAATTGTACTTAACACACATCACCTCAAACACAGTGTTATTAACTCAGGAAACAATGCACCACTCATTTTTGTAATGATTAACAAAACACAATGGAATTGGATTCCACCAGTGGAGCCTTGAATCAATCCCAAACTGTTAGCAATGTTCCTCACGCTTTCCTCATAGCCCTATATCAACTGCAAACTAATCCCACAGCCCTGCTCTCTCCATAGACCTGTATCAATCCCAAACTATTACCAATGATCCTCACTCTTTCCTCATAGCCCTGTATCAACCCCAAACTAATCCCAGTATCCCACCCTCTCCCCATTGTCCCGAATCGATCCCAAAATATTCCCACTGCCCCACTCTTTCCCCATAACCCTGTATCAATCCCAAACTAATCCCACTGCCCCACTCTCTCCCCATAACCCTGTATCAACCCCAGATTAATCCCACTTTTCTGCTCTCTCCCCATAGCCCTGTATTAATCCCAAACTAATTCCACTGCCCCACTCTCTCCCCATAGCCCTGTATCAATCCCAAACTAATCCCACTGCCCCACTCTCTCCATAGGCCTGTATCAATCCCAAACTAATCCTACTGCCCCACTCTCTCTCCATTGCCCTGTATCAATCCTAAACTAATCCCACTGTCCCACTCTCTCCCCATAGCCCTGTTTCAATCCCAAACTTATCCCACTGCCCCACTCTCTCCCCATAGCCCTGTATCAATCCCAAACTAATCCCACTGCACCACTCTCTCCCCATAGCCCTGTATCAATCCCAAACTTATCCCACTGCCCCACTCACTCCCCATAGCCCTGTATCAATCCCAAATTTATCCCACTGCCCCACTCACTCCCCATAGCCCTGTATCAATCCCAAACTAATCCCACTGCCCCACTCTCTCCCCATAGCCCTTTATCAATCCCAAACAAATCCCACTGCCCCATTCTCTCCCCATAACCCTGTATCAATCCCAAACAAATCCCACTGCCCCATTCTCTCCCCATAACCCTGTATCAATCCCAAACTAATCCCACTGCCCCACTCTCTCCATAGCCCTGTATCAATCCCAAACTAATCCCACTGCCCCACTCTCTCCCCATAGCCCTGTATCAATCCCAAACTAATCCCACTGCCCCACTCTCTCCATAGCCCTGTATCAATCCCAAACTTATCCCACTGTCCCACTCTCTCCCCATAGCCCTGTATCAATCCCAAACTTATCCCACTGTCCCACTCTCTCCCCATAGCCCTGTATCAATCCCAAACTTATCCCACTGTCCCACTCTCTCTCCATAGCCCTGTATCAATCCCAAACTTATCCCACTGTCCCACTCTCTCCCCATAGCCCTGTATCAATCCCAGACTTATCCCACTGTCCCACTCTCTCCTCATAGCCCTGTATCAATCCTAAACTAATCCCACTGCCCCACTCTCTCCATAGCCCTGTATCAATCCCAAACTTATCCCACTGTCCCACTCTCTCCCCATAGCCCTGTATCAATCCCAAACTAATCCCACTGCCCCACTCTCTCCATAGCCCTGTATCAATCCCAAACTTATCCCACTGTCCCACTCTCTCCCCATAGCCCTGTATCAATCCCAAACTTATCCCACTGTCCCACTCTCTCCCCATAGCCCTGTATCAATCCCAAACTTATCCCACTGTCCCACTCTCTCCCCATAGCCCTGTATCAATCCCAAACTTATCCCACTGCCCCACTCTCTCCCCATAGCCCTGTATCAATCCCAAACTAATCCCACTGTCCCACTCTCTCCCCACAGCCCTGTATCAATCCCAAACTAATCCCACTGCCCCACTCTCTCCCCATAGCCCTGTATCAATCCCAATAACCCTCTGTGTAACTTTTCTGCCAATCCTTCTCATTGTTCAGACTGTTTGAAATGATCAGTGTCCCACTCCAGAGCTGGGTGTAAGTTGCTTTTCCATCACCAGAGGGCAGTTAGAATTCACTGTCTGTCCCCAGCCCTAACACCAGCACAGTCAGGGGCTCACAGCCATACTAGTCCTACTGCCCCCCTCTCTCCCCACCACCCTGTAACAACTCCAAACTAATCCCACTGCCCCAGGGGTCACGTCCTGGGGGGACTTGGGTGCCACATTGCAGGTGGGGGAAGGAGGGGTGCAGAATGGGATGGTGCACAGCTTGGGGAAGGGGGTGGGGCAGAGGGTGGTTCGTGGGGCTGGGGTATGGAATGGGGGAGGGGCAGGAGGTCAGGAGAGGGGGGGCGAGGGGGTGGGGAGGAGGTGGGGGAGGGGTTGGGGTACGTTGTGGGGGGGCGGTAGAGTATGTTATGGGGGAGGGGCAGTGGGTCAGGAGAGGGGGGGGCGAGGGGGTGGGGAGGAGGTGGGGGAGGGGTGGGGTACGTTGTGGGGGGCTGTGGGGTATGTTATGGGGGAGGGGCAGTGGGTCAGGAGGGGGGGGTGAGGGGGTGGGGAGTAAGTGGGGGAGGGGTGGAGAACAGGGAGGGTGTTGGGGGAGGGGAGGGTGGCGGGGAAGGGTGTGGGGCTGGGTGTGGGGAGGGGCTGGAGGAGGGGGCGGGGTAGTTGGTGGGTCAGCATGTGGGGGAGGAGGTGAGGGAGGCTCTGGTACAGGGGATGGGGCAGGGGGTGCGGGGGTGGTGGGGAGGGGTTAGGGTATGTTGTGGGGAAGGGGGTGGGCTATGTGGTGGGGGAGGGGTTGGGGAGGTGGTGGGGAGAGGGTGGGGTATGTTGTGGGTGTAGGGTGGGGTATGTTGTGGGGTATGTTGCGGGGGAGGGGGTGGGGAGGGTTGGGGTATGTTGTGAGGAGTGGATGGGGAGGGGTTAGGTATGTTGTGGGGGAGGGGGTGGGATGCGTTGTGGGGGAGGGGTGGGGTATTTTGTGGGGTGCGTTATGGGGGAGGGGTGGGGTATGTTGTGGAGTGCGTTGTGGGGGAGGGCTGGGGTATGTTGTGGGGGAGAGGGTGGGATACATTGCGGGGGAGGGGGTGGGCTATGTAGTGGGGGAGGGGTTGGGGAGGGGGTGGGGTATGTTGTGGGGGAGGGGGGTGGGGTGCGTTGTAGAGGAGGGGGTGGGGTGCGTTGTGGGGGAGGGGGTGGTGTGCGTTGTGGGGGAGGGGGTGGGGTGCGTTGGGGGGAGGGGTGGGGTGCGTTGTGGGGGAGGGGGCGGGATACATTGTGGGGGAGGGGGTGGGGTATGTAGTGGGGGAGGGGTTGGGGAGGGGGTGGGGTGCGTTGTGGGGGAGGGGGGTGGGGTGCGTTGTGGGGGAGGGGGTGGGGTATGTAGTGGGGGAGGGGTTGGGGAGGGGGTGGGGTGCGTTGTGGGGGAGGGGGTGGGATGCACTGTGGGGGAGGGGGTGGGGTTGTCTCAGTGACCAGTCTGTGTGTCTCTCCCCCTGCAGTGAGCAGTGTGGACGGGAGCTGGAAGGTGGGGATGGAGCTGGGCTGCTTGGTCTCGTTGCTGTGCATCATCGGCCTAGCTCTGGCCACAGGTCTCGGCTCCTCCGTTTGGATCAGATTTAAAAACTCCGGGAAGGATCCTCAAGGCAGGAGTAGCGAGGGGAGGGTCCGTGATCCTCGGGGAGCCTCCCTGTCAGCTCAGGTCACACACTGGGCAGGGTCTCTGCCCCCCTGATCCTCCTCAACCAGGGGCCCTCATTCAGGGTCAGGTGGTCCATAAGACCATAAGACATAGGAGCAGAAATTAGGCCATTCGGCCCATCGAGTCTGCTCCGCCATTCAATCATGGCTGATAAGTTTCTCAACCCCATTGTCCCACCTTCCCCCCGTAACCTTTGATCCCCTTACCAATCAAGAACCTATCTATCTCCATCTTAAATACACTCAATGACCTGGCCTCCACAGCCTTCTGTGGCAATGAATTCCATAGATTCACCACTCACTGGCTAAAGAAGTTTCTCCTCATCTCTGTTCTAAAAGGTCTTCCCTTTACTCTGAGGCAGTGCCCTCGGGTCCTAGTCTCTCCTACTAATGGAAACATCTTCCCCACGTCCACTCTATCCAGGCCTTTCAGTATTCTGTAAGTTTCAATCAGATCCCCCCTCATCCTTCTAAACTCCATTGAGTATAGACCCAGAGTCGTCAAACATTCCTCATATGTTAACCCTTTCATTCCTGGGATCGTTCTCGTGAACTTCCTCTGGACCCTCTCCAGGGCCAGAACATCCTTCCTGAGATACGGGGCCCAAAATTGCTCACAATATTCTAAATGTGGTCTGACCAGAGCCTTATAAAGCCTCAGCAGCATATCCCTGCTTTTATATTCTAGTCCTCTCGAAATAAATGCCAACGTTGCATTTGCCTTCCTAACTACCGACTCAACCTGCAAGTTAACATTAAGAGAATCCTGGACTAGGAGTCCCAAGTCCCTTTGCACTCCAGATTTCTGAATTCTCTCCCCATTTAGAAAATAGTCTATGCCTCTATTCTTCCTACTAAAGTGCATGACCTCACACTTCCCCACGTTGTATTCCATCTGCCACTTCTTTGCCCATTCTCCTAACCTGTCCAAATCCTTCTGCAGCCTCCCCGCCTCCTCAATACTACCTGTCCCTCCACCTATCTTTGTAACATCTGCAAACTTAGCCAGAATGCCCTCAGTTCCTTCATCTAGATCATTAATGTATAAAGTGAAAATTCGTGGTCCCAACCGAGGTCGGCCTGTAATTTCCCGTCTTTTGCCTCACTCCCTTCTTAAACAGGGGGGTTACATTAGCGATTTTCCAGTCCTCTGGGACCCTCCCTGACTCCAGTGATTCCTGAAAGATCACCACTAACGCCTCCACTACCTCTTCAGCTATCTCCTTCAGAACTCTGCGGTGTAATCCATCTGGTCCAGGTGATTTATCCACCTTCAGACCTTTCAGTTTTCCTAGCACCTTCTCCTTGGTAATGGCCACCATACTCACCTCTGCCCCCCGACTCTCTTGAACTTTGGGGATGTTACTCGTGTCTTCCACCATGAATATTGACGCAAAGTACCTATTCTGTTCCTCCGCCATTTCTTTGTTCCCCACTATTACTTCCCCAGCGTCATTTTCCAGTGGCCCAATGTCCACTTTTGCCTCTCTCTTACCCTTTATAAATCTAAAAAACTCTTGCAATCTTCTTTTATATTACTGGCTAGTTTACCCTCATATTTAATCTTCTCCCTCCTTATTTCTTGTTTCGTTGTCCTCTGTTGGTCTTTGTAGACTTCCCAATCCCCTGGTTTCCCACTGCTCTTCGCCACATTGTATGGTCCTGGGGTTAATGGGGGCTGGGCCAGAGGGATCTTCAACATCATAGACTCTCCAGGCCAGGAGGGCTGGTCAGCCCCCTACCTCACACTCCACCCTCTCCCCCACTCCGCCCACCCTGCACTCTGTACCTATCCCCTCGTCCTCTCTCCCCTCTCTCCCTTCACCCTCTACCCTCCCTCACTCATTCCCCTCACTCTGCCTCTCTATGCTCACTCTGTCCCCTCCCTCTGTCCCCTCAGTCTGACCCACTATCCTCACTCTCTACTCTCTCATCCACTCTCTTCTCTAATTCTGACCCTCACTCGAACCCTCACTCCGACCCTCGATCCTCACTCACCCCTCACTCGTCCCTCACTCTCTCCCCATCCTCTCCCATCACTCTGATGCCTTAACC